>VDFB02271358.1:838915348-838965518 GCA_007258455.2 Sequoia sempervirens
TGTTGTCATCCTTGGGTCACACTTTCATCCTTGGCTAAGAGCTTATTATTCTATCCAGAAGATCTTTGTGACCTAATTTTGTTTGTTTCTATAGCTCTCATCATGTTATCCTATCACTTGATCTTTGTTCCTTTAGCTAGTTGAGGACTGTTTTCTCTTGGGAGAATCTTCTTGTCCTAAGGACTCGAAGTAGCAAAGTTACCCCTCTACATTTTGGTGAACTCGACATGAACACTGCTTGGTATAATTTAAAAAAAGGGAAAATCTAAGTTTCATCCTTAGAAAAAATTGGGGTGCTGCCTCAAACCCTATTCCATGTTGTCAAAGTAGAAATAATATGTCGACCTTGGACCAAATTTTTTATGCATTATTTCTTATATTTAGATTGTTACTTTTAAAATACATTTACTATCTTCTTTTATTAGTTCAATTTCTAGGTTTATTCAAAATGTTAATGGTGTTCCATTCCACGCATGTGATGGTGATTTGGATTTACCTATGTTGCTCAGTATCTTGGATCCTTCTCTTGAAACTCATCTTATTTTATAGTATATTTTATTGCTAGGAGATGAAATCATTGATACTTTTCTTAATATTACTCAACCTTCTATTCATTCCAATGCACTCTCTTCTAGAGACAATGCATAAGTGAATGATGAATCTTCTCTCACATTTGATCCTCCAAGGATATATGTTGAGCATATTTCTTCAAATAATACTTATACAAGTCATGATGAATCCGTAAATGTAATCATATAGTCTTTGTCACTCCTCAAAGGCCTAATAGACCAGTCATTTATGTGACTCTAGCTAGTCCTTCTCCTAAAAGGATTTTTCTATTCATGGTGTTCCATTTAATAGCATTTCTCCATATCTCCATATCTTTACACAAAACTCATGCAATATAAGGCTCCATCTTATAGAGTGATATTCCATACTTATAACACTAGAAGGAATCAATAGAATCAGCCTACTTTTTTACCATATTTTCAACCAAGTCTTCCTCAAGCACCTATATCTATAGATAAGTGATTGAATGAGTATGATCTTGTTGATCAACTTTGTGTTACTCCCGCCAAAATATCACTTTGGGATTTTCTTCAAATTGCTTTGATTTACCAAGGTATGCTTTACTAAGCCTTGTAAAATATTCTCTTTCCTTCTTTTGCTAGGACAACAGATGTTAATGTGTTGATAGACCATATTTGTGTAGATTCACCAAATATTACATTCTATTTATAGGAACTCTCACCCTAGAAGTGTAGAAGCAAGCAAATCCTTTAATGATAATAGCTAACATTAATAATTTCAATATTAGATATACTCTCGTTGACATTGGTTTGATTCTCAACATATGTAGCATTGATCTATTGCCTAAAATTAAAATTTATTCAACCTCTCTTACTGCTTATTTTTTATCTATTTGTGGATTCAATAATGTTAGGCAACAAGCTATAGGTACAATAGTACTACCTTTTCAACTTGGACTTGTTACCATAATCACCTTGGTATATGTCATGCCAAAAAAATTACCATATAATCTTCTTCTTGATAGATTGTGGATTCACACTATGGGTGCAGTCCTATCTACCTTGCATAAATCCATACAATTCATTTATAATAATTAAGTAGTCACAATCAAGGCTGACCCTGATGTTGTACACCTATGTGAGATGACAACTATTGGTCAAGCTTTGGTTGCACCTACTCTTAAAAATATTGTTCCTTCATTATCTTCTGATGCATTGACATCTACTCTAGTAGTACCTATTACAAATAATACTCTTGAGATATATTTCCTTGAAGAAGATCCTCTTGAATTAGGAAATCCTAAGTCTACTACTTCTACTTCTTCTCAAGAAAATTCATCTCGGTGATGATCAGGGTTCCTTAGAATTCAAACATCCTTTATTGGAGAATATAAAGTCAACCCGATCCACTTAGATATCCCGATAATGTCATTCACACCCACTATCAAAGATGCTTATTCTTCTGTATCACGAAATAATGTGAACAATAATTGTAATGTCCTTAATGTTGATCCTTCAACTTCTAAGGAGTTGCAATCACATTATGGATTTGGATTCAATATTATTTCTAAGTATGGGTACAAAGGAAATGGTCTTGGGTGCATGGAACAAGGGGTTAAGGTCCCATTGGAATTGAAACCTTGCTTTTTTGCAATGGGTTTAGGTTACAAGCCTTCTCATTTATCTCCATCTCCTCCTCCATTATCTAATATCCTTATGTCTTCTTCTTGTGAGCAGTCAAAATTTTCTTCACAAGAGAAAGGGTTGCTTCCTACTCTTCATTCTTTATTTGAGCAAGTGAATATTTTTTTTATGCTTTTCAAAGCCTGCTATATTACTCTTTCTCCTCCTACACATAACAAATTTCATAAGCTTGATCAATCAAACATTATCTCTGTGCATACCATCAAGTGCTTGGTCATTCCACTAGTGAATGCAAGGCCTTGAAAGATAAAATACAACTTATTGATTCTGGTGTCATCACTCTTCCATCTTTTGATGCACCTGTATTTTCTTCATGTGAAAAGTGATATCGAGGTTTACCTCTATCTTTTCCATTCTAAATTATGAACCTTATTCTATTGCATTACTCCCCATAATGTGGCATTTGTATCTCTAATTTCTCATTGCCATTTATGGTGGTACAATATTGCATGCAACTATACCTTCTTCATAGTAGCAATGCAATAGTATCTAGCATGATTATCCTCCCCTTAACATTGGGGGAAAAGATAAATTGCTTTGGAGGTGTGTGTCCTTCTTGAGGACCCCCTTTTTTCTTTCTCTTTTTCTTCTCCTTAGAATAACATGTGCTTCTTTACATAGCACAAATCATTCTAAGGGGGGCTATCATATCTACTTATTTTTCAAAAATTTCAAAAATATTCCTAGATGTCTTATGTCTCATCATCTAGCTTGGAGGCGGCGCAACTAGAATTTTCTTGTCTTTTCTCTAACTATCCTACAACGTAGTTTTCAACAGTCATAGGCCTATGTACTTGTCGTATGGTCCCTCTCTTGCTATCCATACTTATCAACATTGTCTTTGTGTGCTTTCTATATGGTATCTAGCTTGCTAGCCATATTTATCAGTGACATCTTTATCCGCTTGTCATATGGTCTCTAGCATAGTGGAGCTTGCTAGCCATAATTATCAACAATGTCATTTTATTTGTTTAGATTATGTCATGACATGTTTATGAACTTTTCCATTTTTTCTTTGTTCCCAACATTTTTGTTTGCAGCAAACATGTTTGTGGTGAATTTATAGTCATCTCTATAGAACAAAATACCCATGTCCTTTTTCATGTCTTGGATTCGCTTTACAATTGTATATAGCAGACCTACATCTTCTTCATCATGAGTAGATTATTATTTTCCTTTATGTTTCTCTTCAAAATTGGTTGCTTCAAAGTATTTTGGATGCATTCTTCTCTTGAATCAATCAATCTTTATATTCTTCTCTCCATTTAAGAATTCTTCCATATGTTATTTATTTTTATTGTGGCATTGACACATAGTAATGAGACAACTTTCTACATCAAGGTCTCTTTCACTTTTCTGACTCAAGTTTTGTTAGTTTGTTTGTTATGTGCCTTTTTGTATATGTTATCCAGGTTTTTATTTCTAATATCCATGTATATGTTCTAACCCTATGATTTGGTAGCTTTTGCATGTTCTAACCTTGTTGTCTTGTGTAGATCTTCCTTGCCTATGTGTTTGTTTTTTAGGTCTTCATCTTGGGGGCATGTTTCCTTGGTTTGGAGAACTATTTGCTTCCTCTATAGTTTTTTTGGCACCATAATGTTGTTCATTCTTACTAGATTTCCTTTAGTGTGCATATTCATGCAAATTCATAAGCCCACTAAAGTGGGGGAAAAATATAGTGTCATAAAATTGCACTCCTTGCAATTTCACCTACACTTTCACATCCACTTTAATGTCCACTCCCTTAGTATTCGTGTAGGCTCATTTTATCCCTTGCATCAACCTATTTCCCCTTAGGATGCTCAAGACCCCTTTTTAACATCTACCTTCTTATGTTAGCTTTGTGCTAAACCTTGTGCTTTCATCATTCCTGCCATTTTTTAGCATGATATGTTTGGATACTAGCATGCCATGTGGATATCTACATGTCATGCTAGTGTCCCATGGATCTTAATGTTAAAATGGTAATTTTTTTATCCTTTTTCCACTTGTCACCTACCTTTTTTGGTGTAAATATCTTGAGACACCTTGTAACGACTCGAGAACCTTCTTTTCCTTCCTATTCTCTCTTTAAAATACATCTTTTCAATTCATTTGGTCTTATTTCTCTCTCTCTTGAAAACTCTCTTTTCTTTCTCTCAAAATATCTCTTTCTCTCAAGCTTGCACAAATCTCTTTCTTGCTACAATAGTCTCAATCTCTCACAACACTCTCTATATCTCTCTTGGATATCACAACCATCTCTTTCTTTCTCTCTCTCTTTGGATTCCTCAAGCCTTGTAGGTGATTTTTATCTATTTTCTTATGTCTTTAGGCATCTTGGGATTTATCACATCCCTTGTCAATGCATTTTACTATCTTTTCTATTTATCTTTCTATCTATCTATTTATTTGGCTATCCATGGAGGTGGAAACATCGAAACATGGGTTTGATTGAGGCAAGCCCCTAAACAGCCCTAACATTTTCTCTCGATCTTATATGTGTAGGTATTGGAGACATTTCTTTGTTGAGGGTTTATAGCTTGTTCCTTTGTGAGCATTTTCTTTCTCTTATTCTCACTTTATCATTTAAATTTCACTTATTTTTCTTTGTTTTATTCTCTATTATATTTTGTTATTTTCTTTGCATTTCAAGAGTTCTTAGCAATCAGATTGTTAGTAGTCATTTTTCTATTTTATATGATAGTCTTGGGTTTTGGTCCATACGATATGCCAACACATCATTGAGATTCCAATGCGCCATTGAGATGCCAGTGTATCATGCTTTCATCATTGGGTCACACTTTCATCCTTGGTCAAGAGCTTGTTAGTTTGTCTAGAAGACCTTTGTGACATACTATTTTCATTTATAGAACTCTCATCATTTTATCTTGTCACTTGAGCTTTGTTCCTTGAGGTAGTTGAGGACCATTTTCTCCTTATAGACTCTTCTTTTCCTAGAGAATCGAGGGTAGAAAATTTATTCCTTTTACACTACATTTTTTCTTCTTTGAAATAATGTTAAAATAATATTTTTTCAAATAAAATAAGATGTCGAAAAAAAGAAAGACTAAGTGAAAAGATTCCCCAATTTGGAGATGATTAAATAAAATGATAGGAATTGGTGATTCCCCCTCGAGAGGGTGGATGGGAAAAAGGGGGCCTAGGTGGACTCTTGAAAGATGAAAATGATGATAAAAATAGATTTAGGAGAAAAAACAAGGATCAACAGAGAATGAATAAGAATGTTAGGACAAAGAAATGGGAGAAGAAATGATCATTAGGGAACTATAAATGGTAATTAGGGGTGATTATTATTCATCATAATCTAAGTGAATAGTAAATTAGAGAGAAATAAGAGTAGCAAGAAAAATATGGTAAATGTACCAATTGTGGAGTGACACATGGACATAGTGAGGGTAGCAAGGAAACAAGGAGGACAAGGTGGTCAAGTGTGTACTTTAAATCTGACTCAAGATTAGGAGGGAGCAATAAATGCTAGGTGAAAGGGAATAGATCATGGATTCCCTCATCGCGATTTGGTGAATCCACACCCAAAGGGTTGAATAGGTTAGAAAAAATTGAATGCATAACCAATGGGTGAAAGCACTGAAATAGAAGTGAATTCATAAAAAGATAGATGAATCCACTTATAAATAGATAAACCTAGAATATTAAGGGAGAATATTCCCATTGATGAGAAAATTCAATCATATATGGGAGAATGCATGATTCAAGGGGAAAATTCATTCTAAAAGGGTGGATTTGTGAATAAAAACGTGAATACACATATAATGAGGCAAATGTTTCTAGAGGGATAGAGAATCAATGGATGCATGAATGCATGATGGAAAAGGTGAATGCACCCTATAAATGGGTAAATACAATGAGGGGATAAATTTTTTAGAAGGGGTTAATGCAACTGGAAAAAGGTGAATGCACCTTATATAGGGGCGAATCCACCAAGGGTAGGTGAGGGAAGAAAATAGATAGAAAATAGAAATTAGAATAAAATTTCAAATGACTAGAATATGGCTAACAAAGTGATTTGTCCTATGTAGTAGAGATTATACTCTATGAGGACACAAGAGAGACAGTCGGTCATGCTAGGTTTATCAACAATATTCCATACACTAACTAGGTGCAGTTGGAGGAGTGCATAGTGCCATATGTGGTGTGTATGCCAAAGATTAGGGCACATAGAGCCCTATTAAAATCATTGGTGGAGTAGTGAAGGAGCAAGGCCAACACACTCCATCTCTAGACAAGGGAGATGATGGTCATGTTAGAGGATGTGTGGAAAATATTATGAGTCTTGATTAGGAGCTAGCAAGTCTATAGCACCAATGACATATACAAATTTTTGGGAGGATTGGCATACTAGTGTGAGGGAGATAGGTGGACAAAGTGAACTAGTAGTCTAAAGGATCACAGTCTTATGTGTTTTTGTGAGTGGGATCCTATTACCAAATAGAAGTGGTAGACATTTCTCGCTAACACTAAGGTAGTGTGTGGCTAACATAGTCAAGCATAGGAGGATATTTTCTTGGGTACCCTATATACTCACACATCTATACAAGGATATGTGCATGATATTATATAGTGCCAAATAGAGCATGATACATATCACACTCTTACAAATATAGGCCTAGGATTATATTGCAGTGACCAATCTAATAGAGAAAAAGGTGGATAGGGATGATGGAAATCCTATAGTATTCACCTAAGTTGGGGTATTTCACTATAAAGAGGTGTTAGGGATGTTGCACTAGAAGAGTGTATTGGAAAACCTTGAGGAGGGAAACATTATCTGGAGTTCGTACAAGGACGATGGTTGATGGGCTCAAAGGATCACCACTAGGAATGGTATACAATGACTCCCTACTACATTATAGGGAGAAGCATTCTTGATTGGGAGGTATAGGTAAGATTAGGTGACCCACTAGTTTGATATTACACTAGATATCTCAAAGGGGTTGTGTGTGTTTGCATGCCTGACCCGAGAGGTGGCATAGGGGGGTCACCAAATTATGAAAATAAAAGAAACATGGGACTCAAGGGGGATAATAGAGGTCATATAAGATATTCATGGGGGTGTTGATGATCTCAAGATGAAAGGTATTAGGAATGGTAGGAAAGTCATCATCCAACAAGATCAACCCAGTTATCGAGTGTGGTGCTAGTGGGTAGGATGCATGCCATCATAGGAGAGGCACTAAGGAGGAGGAGAGGTAGGGTGGCAACCAAAGGGAGATGTAGAGGAGGGATATCAGGTGGTCAAGGCGAGAGATGAGGGGAAGAGGTGGAGAAGGAGGTGTTTGAAGAGGAGGCTACAATGGGTAGTAGAAATAATACTCATTGAGCTTAGAGGAGATGGAGGTGGAGATAAAGGTCCCAATTCCATTTGATATGCCAATCTTAGAGGATGTACCTATCCAAGCATAATTTCCATTAAAATATGGGTGACAGGGAGATAGGAGTAGCTTGGAGGTGAGGGTGGCTATTGTAGAGATCAAGGTTGTGGAATTACAATAGAGGATATTCTTGATGCAAGGTGATCTAACCATCGTGATTGTTGAGAGGGATAATTTACAAATGTACCTAATAGTATTGATGGCCAAGAGAGATAAATTGAGACTAGCCCAAGGGGATTGGGATATGGAGAGGATGTGGTTGCAAGTGGACTAAGACAAGTATCGATGGGAGAGGAATACCACTAATTCACAAAGTGGTGAAGAAAGTGTTACAAAGTTGGAACTACAACTTGTAGAGGTGATCCAAGAGGATTAATACTATAAAGGGTTATATAAGCAGGAAATCCTAACTATGGATAGGGCACCAAGCTTCTCAAAGAGGAGAAAATCGAGGAGGAATATGTCTCGATTGACATGATTGAGACCTGCAAGGAGGCAACCTATGGGGCCATCGTTGTCACTAGGAATATGAGGAAGGGTGGGGCTAGTAGCATCATGGGATCACCAATCTCTCCAACACATTACAAGGGGGCGAGAAAAGACTAGCCATATGATGGGGCTCATTTTGACATTTTTGATTGATGTACATAGGCAGTAATAATGTATATGTGTTGAGCACATTGATTTTTGTGTATATGATGATGAAAATGTAGGAATACTCAAGACTATTGAGAGGGGGGATGAATCAGTGGTGCACAAAAAACAAAGCTATGAAACAACTTTTGAAAAGTACAAACTTTAATGAAATCACATAAGAATCACCATGACACAAGATTTATAATTGTAAAACCCTAGAAAGGGAAAAACAACTATGTGAGTGTTGGTTGGGTGTGAAGAACAAATCCAATCCTCACAATTTTTTCACCATTAGGTCTCACTAACCAAATTCTCACTTAATACAATTTTTCTAGGAGCACCAACTCCTTATGAAAAAATATAGGAGCACCAAATCCTTATGAAAAATAGGAGCACCAACTCCAATGAGAAATGAAAGAAAAATGTACAAAGTACTACTCTATTTACAATATACTCTAGATCATCAATTTCCCTCGTAAACATTCAACACATATCCCTCCTTGCATACATGTATAATAAACCCTTTACAAGAACTCCATTATCTCAACAAACACAAATTTTTTTTAAACTAATGTAAAAATGAAAAAGAACCTTCAACCTCTTCTCACACCTTTACTGTAACCTTCTTTGAATGAACAAATAGATGATACAAAAATGACCTTTACACAACCATGTTCCCTGTTATGATAATTAACCATAGACAATGTTATACTATAGTCACATGAAAATTTGCACATTCAGAGCACTGTTATACAAGTTCTCACAATGTCCTCACTTCCAAAAAAACTCTAATCACCTATGATCTCATTCAAGTCACACTAAATTGTACAAAGAAAATACATTTCATAAACACATGCATACAATGACACCATATAACCCTTCTCCATTTTGATATTCAAGTTTCTCTCTATGTTTATTGTCTTAACTAAAAATAAATGGTATAATAGTCTTCAAAAAATACACTCTCATCAAGCCCACACCACACACTCAATACACTGGCAATCATACCTATTCCATCGTTGCCTCCATACAGTTACAAAACTATGCATAATTGAAACAATGTCAATGACACCCATATGCCTATCAATGTGAAGACTTGTGAAGTAACCGTTCTCTAGCTTTAAAAGAGGACCTTTGATTTTTGAATCCCACCAATTCATCAATCAAATAATGATCATTGATCTTACATTGGGTGGTAAAATAGAATTCTTTAACATGTCTAGTTGATTACACCTAAAAGTAGGGGCTGGTTGTCTAATGAACATAAACCCTCAAGTCATCACTTAAGAAACTTTCCACCTTGTATGGTCGATCAACAAGAAAATATAAAAAAAAGATAACTCCATAATATATAAAGCCTAGGTCTTCAAGGTTCTTAGGGTATAGAGTTTGAGTTATGCTTAGTGTTTTAGGTTACAAGATATAGATATTTTAGCAACTAAAACCCTAAAATGAGATTACCACCATAGCCCTCTGTAAGCCTCTAAAATAGATAATAAGAAGTGAAAAAAAAGCCAAATTTTAGAAAGGTGATAAAAAATAACAATCCTAATCCTCATAAGAACACTAAGAGAAGATCTTAACAACAATCTATGCTCGTATCATTTCCTTCATTAATCATGCATGTAAAAAACTTCCACTGAATACCTGACTTATGAAAGGTCAATATTTGTGATTTGATGAAGGATTATTATGAAAAGAAGACTCCATGAATAAACAAAAAACTTTATCAAGTCACCATCTCAATATATCTATGAATTATCAACTATCACTTTATCATGAAGGTCAACAATCACTATGTCGTGAAGCAACTATGTCATACAATTGACATCAAAGGACAAATACCACTTTTGAATCAAGATCATGTGAATAGGTACCTTTGAAAAGTACCTATCAACACCACCTTTGCATCAACACCATGTGAACAAGTGAACAATTACCTTTGACATCATTGAAAAATATCAACAAAAAATGATGTATATATGGTGGACATTTGACTTCTTATAATATATGGATGAGATGATGGATCCATATGAATGTGTTATTGTATGTATGTATGGTACATGAGGATAGCTATAATGGATGACCTATATGTTATGGTTTTATATGACTCATATAGAATTAATGATGATGATGTAGTATGTATGTTTATATGATTATGATGCATGATTATGTGGCTATGTGTGTGAAGTAGGATGGACATTCTTATATGATTAGGATACATGATAATGTTTTTAATTTTTTTTCAATGTATGAATGGATATGGATGACATATATGTATGGAATGGAATGATTATAGATGTTTACAACTTAATTCTAGATGAATCTAATACACATGAACTAGTGAAATGCTACTAATAGCTAATGAACCTAATTAATAATAGTAATGAAATGATAACATAAGGAAACTAAATGGTAATAAGGATGTGATATGAGAACAAAAGGATGCATAGGCTAACAACTCTAAGAAACTAAATAGATCTCAAATTATTTAATGTGATGAAAATATTCTTAGACTAACAAATGTATATTAGCTGAAAATGAATATAATGGATGATGCAATTAACAAATGCTTAGACAAATAAATCTAAATAATGTAATGAAGCTAAAATACAATGATAGAAAGAGGATTAGATTAACAAATATAAACAAATTAATGAACCTAAAATGCAATGATGAGTCTAAATGAGAATGATATTGGATGGTGAGGATCAAATTCAATAGACACGCTATAATACATTGATCATAGTGCCAAAAAACGTAGATGGTTAGGGGGATATGCTTGCACACAAAACCCATGATTAAGAGAGATTCAAGATAAATATTTGAGTAGATAACTAGGTGGGAAGATTGATAAGATGAATGGATTACAAATAAGTAGGATAGATGGAAATGGGGATTTTTTAATGTCGTATAAAACTACCATGTAGTGAGCACTTAATTTTATTTAGAATGAGATACAATGAACCAAGGTATGAGGAACTAGGGTGATGTATCATATGCATAGGACTAACTAAAAAAAAAGGAGGTTAGTCAAACCTCTCAAAAATTCATAAGGAACTTTGGTGGGCATGATGTTGGAAAACCACAAATAGAAAGAACTTTGTAGTGTAACACAAGGCCACAAAGGATCTTGGTAGAAAAACATAGATAGACCAAGAAAATACCACAAATAAAAGTCCAAGATGTGCCCCTAGCTTTACCATTCAAAGCACACCATGATATGATAGATCATGGAAACCCTAAGTAGGTAAATTAGGAAGCTCAAAAGAAAGATAAACAAATATTCCAAAAGAACCAAATAAATAACAAGCATCTCAAGTAATTTTTCCATAAGGATGATGGATGGAATAGATGTGGTTTGATGTGAGTAATGATATATCCTACAAAGACCGAGGATGGATAGGTAAGACCTATAATTCTCATGACAATAGATGATCAAGATACCTAAAACCAAAGGGGGCTAATGGATTTTGTTGAAGTATCATCTTGATAGGGGATTCTTGGCAACACAAAAGACACATATGTACAAGGATGAACCTATATGGTGACACTAGAATAACCTTATATATAGGACACACAATATAAAGAGGATGTACAATATTTACATGAGATTATTTTTCTTGAAATTCTTAATAGAAAAAAATGATTATGAGTTTATTCCAAAGTTGTGTAGGGCATGTCTACAAACCAGTGCATGAATCTCAAGAATTGGATGGTTATTCAAGTCATCAAAGGATAAATTAGGAAAGAAAAATGGGAGGGGTGATTGTGTGGTATGAAAGATAGGATGGGGGATTTATTAGAATGTGATGAGGTAGGGACTTAGTAGAATAATGAAAGTGCCTTTCTACACATAGTGTTTGTTTGCCAAGTTTTCATTGCTATACTTGTCCAATTTTTCACACAAGGTAGTTTTCACCGTCGGAAGAATTATTTTTCTTGACTATTATTTTGCTTCTTTGATTTTTCCATTTTTTATTTCTTTATTTTTTGTATTTTTTAATTTTTGAAATATGGGATAGAAGGTGGATTTAGGCATGGAACCGCTTGAAGTTGATGATGTTGAGAAGCTCATCTAAAGGTTCACCTTTTGGAGTGGCCCATTGATATTCTTGTGATCTATATTTAGTCATGATGACATAAGGACCCAACAAATTAGGCTCAAACTTGCCTTTATTTTCATGATCTTTTTGATTCATTTGATTCTCTTTAAACCAAGATCACCAATTTAAAATTCTCTTCACTTGTTCTTTTGGTTATAGCTTCTTCACAACCTATTTTGATATTCCTAGAGGTGATTAAAATCCATGCGTCACCTCTCATCCAATAGTTCTAATTGTTTTAATCGTACAACCCTATATCCTCATCATTGATTAGATTTTTGACAGATATCTACAATGATGGGAGCTCAACATCAATTAGTAAGACAATTTTGGTGCCATAAACTAATGAGCATGGATTGACACATGTGGATGTGTGAATGGGAGTGTGGTAAGCCCAAAGGGAAAGATTAAATTGGAGGTTCTAGTCACAACCAACTTCATTGAAAACCTTCTTTAGGATTTTAAGCAATGTTTTATTAATTGACTCCACTTCACCATTACCTTGTGGATAATATGTAGTAAATCAATGATGTTGAATGTGAAATTATTCACAAAGATTATGAGCATCCTAATTTTTAAATGGTTGACTACTATTAGTGATAATTGTGGAGGGGACACCATAATGAAGATGATATGGTATAGGATGAATTTGGAAATTTGGATGTTAGTGATAAGGGTAAAGGGGATGGCTTCAACCCACTTCATAAAGTACTCAATGGCGGTGATGATGAATTTATTTCCATTATATGAGGATGAACTTATCTTACCAACCAAATCAAATCCCCGTTGAGAAAAATGGCATGGTTATGTAATAGGTTGTAGTTATTGAGATGGCACATGAATAAGGTCACCATGTTTTTGATAGGCCAAACATTTCTTACGTATTGATAGGAATTATGCTCCATAGTTGGCCAATAGTATCCAATACATAGAATATTTTTGGCTAGGACCATTCCATTAGTGTGAGCCCCACAAATACCGTTGTGAACTTATTGTAATGTAAGGTATGATTTTCTTATGTTTAAATATTGTAATAATGAACCATTGTAGCCTCGATGATATAAGATATCTCCTAGGCTAGTATAACACGATGATAGGATGAATAATTTATGTTGATTGTGGGTTAAGCTGGTGGGAGGGTTTGATCATGGAGGTATGTACGAATATCATGGTAACATCATGATTTGGGACCAAAAATCTTACACACTATATCCTTATCTAGTATTTTATAAGATGGAATTAGTGTTGCTCAACCAAGAACTCACACCTGTGACTATGAATAAGCATCTAAACCAAGGATTCAATAGTGATCATTTCATCAATTGCTTTATTGTCAAGGTGTGGTACTTTTGCAAACTGTATTTGAGTGAAATTTTCTTTGAAGCTATCAACAATCCTTTGTAGTGAAGAAACTTGTAATCTTTAGTTTGGTACTCATTGTTGACTTGTTTAATGACAATTTGGGAATGTTCATAGAGTTGTAGGTGGGTGATTCTCCATTGAATGACCATCTTTAATATTTTGATTAAGGCTTTGTATTTGAATACATTTTTTGTGCATGGGAATGCCAACTTGAAAGCCTTAGTAATGAAATCACCTTGGGGGTGATAAAGAGGATACATGCCCTGGACCACATGTTGTATGACCTATCAAAATATAAATTTCATACAAGATACTCATAAGCCATGAAGATAATATCATCAAAAAAATATGGTAATAGATGATAGGTTCCTACAAGTGGAGCCTCAACAAGTTGATATGTTATTACCTATCCCTTGATTTCTTTGTGGTCCACATGTACTCACTATCAAATTCAATTAGAAACATAACTCATTTATCCATATGGCGTGTGAGAGTTGTTCTAAAAATGAGATATTTAAGAGGATGGACCTTGGAAATGAGATTAATTTGATGGTTTAGCATATAGTTTTTAAGTTTATGGGAATTAAAGACAACAAACAATATGATTTTTACATTGGGGTATGATTGAGCTCATACCCAACCAAGGTGAAATTGATATAGTATATGACCCTCTCCTTTCTGTTCTCATCATGCTGAGCTAAGAGTGCCTCTAATGAAACTAATGTTGTTGAAATATAAAGTAGTAAGAGTTTTCCTTGGATTGGTAGCATGAGCACTAGTGCTCATGCTAGATATTCCTTGATTTTTTCAAAACATTGTTGACAAGAGGTATCCCACCAGAAGATAGTATCTTTGTAGAATATATAAGTGGACTGGTAATTTTTGACTAGTTGAGCAATGAATCCTTTGATAGAATGCAATTTCCCTTGGAGAATCCTCAACTTTTTTAGTGTCCTTGGTGGGGGCATATCAATAATTGATTTAACCTTGGTAGAATCCACATCAATTTCTCCACATGAAATAATAAATCCCAATATCTTACCATAAGTGAATCCAAGACACTTTTTCGGATTGAGTCTCAACTAACAATGAGCAAGGAAATCAAAGATACATTCAAGGATATTTAGATGAGCCTCTCTATTCTTAGATTTTCCAAGAATATCATTAGCATAATACTCAAGGATGATATGAATGATATCATGGAAGATAGTCATCATTTCTCTTTGATAAGTAACTCCTACATTTTTAAGACCAAAAGGCATTACCTGATAAAAAAAGACGCTCCATGGAATAGTGAATGTGATCTTATATTTATTTCATCTACTATGTGTATCTGATTATAGCCAAAGAAGTCATCCATGAGGGATAACATAGCATGACGAGCTATAATGTTGGCAATGATGTTGATGTAGGGAAATGGAAAGTCATATTTTGGACTTGCTTCATTAATATTTCTAAACTTAGTGCAGTTAAGAATGTACCCAAATGACTTACATACTGGAAAAACATTAGACACCCATTCAAGGTAGTTAATTAGTCAAATGAAGCCTATTTCTAGTAGCTTTTCTAGTTCTACCTTAACCAAAAGTGATATTTTGGATGCATCTTGCCAATTTTTGGATTAGGATGCACTGTAATATGATGGACCACTAGAGACAAATCCAAACCAAGAATATCCACATATAACCATGTGAAATTGTTAGATGCCTTACTCAATGTTTGAAAACATTTTCCATTCTTGAATAGACAATTTCATAGCTACATAGGCGATCTTTAGTTCTAATGTGGTGCCCAAATTGATGTATTTTGTCCCTTCAATTAGGATAGTAGATCACTTCATTCTTTGCATGCCTATGAGGGGAAGAGGAAGTCCCCCCTCTTTTGATGCCTCAAGGAGGTTTTTTCCTAAAGAGATATCCTTTATTTTAACTTTTTCTATGTTTCAAAGTACCTTAGAGAGGTTTTCACTATGGCACTTTGATTTTATTTTGATTTTACTTTTTTCACTTAGAGACTCCTCTTCCCCAAAATAGGCCCCTTCATTTAGCTTGCTGATAACCTTGATTTAGGAATACTAGCAAGAATTTCATCATGTAAGTCCATGAATACTAAGAGTGGTTCATTGCTCTAAAGTACATCAAGTGATGGTGATCCTTGTGTTGGAAATTGTTCCTCTACTTGATAGTTTGTAACTCTGTTCCAGTCTTCATTGTCGGTCGATCACTGAAGTTCCTAAGTTTCGTAACCTTATCATGGATTTTGGAGATTTCGTAACCTTTTCGCGGAGTTTGGAAGTTTCGTAACTTCTTGTCGTGGAGTTTGGAGGTTTGGTAACCTTGTCACAGAGTTTGAAAGTTTCATAACTTTTTGTCACGGAGTTTGGAGGTTTTGTAACCTTGTCGCGGAGTTTGGAAGTTTCATAACTTCCCGAGTGACCGATCTCCTTTGTTGTCGCAACATTGGTGATTTATGTAACTTGTAACCTAAGTTGCG
The DNA here is from genome assembly GCA_007258455.2 of Sequoia sempervirens. Lineage (NCBI taxonomy): Eukaryota > Viridiplantae > Streptophyta > Pinopsida > Cupressales > Cupressaceae > Sequoia > Sequoia sempervirens. The sequence continues at coordinate 838,931,576 of VDFB02271358.1, forward strand.
GAGTTTGGAAGTTTCATAACTTCCCGACTGGTTGATCTCCTATGTTGTCGAGACATCGCTAGTTTTTGTAACTTAAGAACCTTATTGCGGTGGTTATGAAGTTTTAGTTTTCTCTGACTGGGTGATAGTGGTATCAACTTGTCACAGGGATTGGTAAATTCGTAACTTGTATGCGGTGGTTATGAAGTTAACATTTTGACCGATGTACCGATGGGTGTTCACTTTGGTGGGGCCATGCCGATGTTTGGTTTGACCACGGGTGTACAAGTGAGTTGGTAATCAAAAGGGCTAACTCGTGGATGCCTAAATTCTTTGGGCTTTTGTTTATATACTAATGACTGTTAATATTTTGCACCAATGTGGGATAAGATGACAGTTGAGCTTCTTGGCGGTTGAGCGAACTGAATTGGTTTGGACAGTAGATTCCTAGAAATCGAAGGGTCAAAGAAAATATAGTAGAGTAGACCGATTGGGATTGTGTGTGTAGAGAAAGAAAAAGTTTGGCATCGGTTGATCGGGACTATATGTTGAAAGAACATTGTAACAGTTTTGAGATTGACTGTGGTTGGCTGATTGTATTGTTGCTGTGTAATATCAAAGAACTAATACATGTGAAGGAGGGATATGAAACTTTATTGTAATTTTTTTTACTGTGAATAAAGTGACTTCTCTTTGGTGGTGGGTTTTTTCTCGAAAGGGTTTTCCCACGTAAATCAAGTGTCTATTCTTTTATGTGTGAATCTTAATGCTCTATAATTTGAAATTAAAAGTACTCCTACATTATTCCCCTACGAATTGACATTAGGAAAGTGATTTCTGCACTAGAGTCTTTCCTTACAAGTGGTATGAGAGCCTGGTTAGTTGTGTTATCCTTGTGGTTTGATTGGGTTTTTTGTGTCATTTTTATTCAATGGGAGTCTTGTAGAAGTTTGGTAATTGTCAAATGACAATTTGAAATGGCAGTAGCAAGTACATCTGGAAAGATTGAAATTGAGAAATTCAATGGTAGCAATTTTGAGTTGTGGAAACTCAAAATGGAAGATTTGTTGGTTGATCATGATCTTTGGATGGCTATGTCTGGAATGAAACCTTTTGGCATGAAGAAAGAAGATTGGGATCTTGTAGATCGAAAATCAAAGGGGCTGATAAGGCTCTGTTTGGCAGACTCTATTCTTCTTAATGTGCATGAACAGAAGATTGCAGCCTCATGGAAAAGACTTGGAGAAATTTATCAGGGCAAGTCCTTGGTAAACAAGTTATTCTTGAGGAAGATGTTGTATTCTTTGAAGATGCAAGAAGGAGTATTTGTTGCTGACCACTTGAATACTTTTAACATGTTGATTGCTCAATTAACATCTGTGGGGGTGAAGATTGAAGAAGAACATCGCTATATGTTGTTGTTATGTTCTTTACCCGATTCTTGGGATCACTTGGTGATGGCCATTGGGAGCACAACATCCACTTTCAAGATGGAAGATGTTGTGGCCTCTTTGTTATCTAAAGAAATGAGAAGGAAATCTTCTAAGATGGAAAAGGAGGCTCTTGTTGTTTGAGGTAGATCGAAAGAAAGAGGCAAGAAGAAAGACAAGAAATCCAAATCAAAATAAGAAGGGAAATCAAAGTATCCTTGCAAGAAGTCCAAGGTGAAGTGCTAGAATTGTGGGAAGCCTGATCATGTCCAAAAGGATTGCAAAGAGGAGAAGAAGAACTCTTCCAACAATGATTCTTCTTAGAGTGAAGCGTGTTAGTGTAGGTTTTTTATTTTCCTTATGTTAGGGAATATTTATTTTTCCTACACATTATTAAGCATACCTTAGGTTATAGGAGATGTGGTTCATGTGAGGACACATGGCGTAATCCATCGATTACATGTGTTGCTCCCACTTGGATGGTTGAGTTTCAAACCCTCTTTTGGCTTTATATGCCACCTCACAAAACCACTCATCTATCTCTTTCTGAGTAGGTTATGCCACATGTTTGGCATTTTCCAAGTAGACATAACTCCCACCTAATTTGGTTATTTGGGAGTTATTTCCCCTCTTGGAATTATTTTCCCATATTGGGCTATATAATCAGCACTCATCTCTCCCTCCTATCTAGTCCAGATGAGTTCATATTAACTCAGTCAATTTAAGGGAGAGTTGAGGCATATTGTATCATTTAGTGTGTGATAATAACATTATTTTGTTATTGCACTATATTCCAGTATTTTATCCCTTGCTGCTCTCATGTGGAAGGCTTATCTTGGTTTTGTAGGTGATCTTGGGTGCTCGAGTTCATCAAAAACTCTTACATGGTATTAGAGCATCAAATCTGCAAGCCCCTTCTCAAATTTGAGAGATTTGTGAGTGTTTTAACCAGTATTGCAGGTTGCATCATGCCTTTACTTGTATTAAGTAGATAATTCTACCTTTTCATGCTATTTTTTGGTTGTTGGGGTCATTTTATGTTGCTAAAGGTGTTTTTTTTACACTAGATCCATATTTTTTGTATATTTAAAAGAAAATCCGCCATCTGAGTTTTGTTCGCAGTAGAAAAAACCATCTAGGTCATTGCTAGTTTTTGTATACAGGTTACATATTTTGCAGAAACTAAACCAGAACATTTCAGCAGACCCCCTCTCCAATAGCATTTTTGGTTTTGCAGTCAATCTTTGGAGGGCCATAATTTAGTCATACGAGCTCTTTTTTCAGAGAAATGTTTTTTGATTTGGGGTAGAATTTTGCAAGCTTTGCAATGGTGTGACCCATTTTTGCTCAAGTGATCTGGATTTTCCAAAAAATCAATTTTATCAGCAGATCTGATGGACAGTTCTTGTTTTTAGAACTTCAAATGGCTATAACTTTCACATATGACCTCAAATTGAGGTGATTATTTTTTTGAAAGTGAATATTTTTTTTAGCACTACACGTTGGTGCTATTTTGAGGTTATCATTATGAGATTTTATTGTACTTTCAGTATTTGGGTCTATTTTAGACATTTGTAAAACTCTAGAAAAAAAATCCAGCATTGTAAACACACTGATTTATAAAGTGCCAAATCATTTTTTGTTGGGGGGGATACTTAATTGAGTGAAAAGGGGGGGGTCTCTCTTTGTGTATGTGTGTTTTTTATCTGTTCACTTATGCTCTACTTTTCCTTCACACATGGATCATTCTAAGGTTCCTTTGCTAACGCTTTATAATTATGCAACATGGCATCAACATACATGGAATGCCTTAATGCAACTTGGGTATACTCCATATGTTGAAAACAAGGTAGCTGAACCTAAAGATGATAAGGAAAAGATAAAATGGATGCTTGAACATACAAAAGCTCTTGGATGTCTTTGTAGCTTTGTTTCCCTTGATCTTATGTTTCAAATTGAATCTTGTACAAATTCACATGATGCTTGGGAAAATTTAAAATCTTTGTATGGTACAACAGATGAAGTCAAAGGTTATCAGATTGAAAATGAATTGATAAGCCTTGATCCAAAGAACTTTGGCAACATCCAGGATTATATTACTAAGGTTAATGATCTGAGAGCACAATGTAAAGCTTGTGGTATTGATAAAATGACATTTAGTTAATCTATAATACACTGAATAAACTTGGTCCTAAATTTGCAGCTTTTGTTTCTAGCTTTCATACTCATAGACTGACTATGGGATTTGCATATACTATGCCTTCATTTGCATATTTTTCTGAGAGGTTAATGCATGAACAACAAAAGCTTCTTTCTATGGGTCTCATAAAGCCATCACAGACTCAGGCCTTGTTGGCTAGTCAGCCTAAGGGACAAAAAGAGTCAGGACAATCTGACAAGAAACAAAAGAAATCTAAGAAAAATCCACACATAGATCAAGCACAACACAAATCCTCTACAAGGGAGGACTCATCTAAGAAGGAGAAATCTACTTGTTCATATTGCAAGAGGACTGGACATGAATAACATTCTTGTTATAAGAAGGATATTGATGAGTTGAAACATCTTCTTAAGAAGAACAACATTGATCTACCTTCTAGAATGTCTAAGTCTACTTCTTCTTCTTCACATTCCAAATAGTCAGGATCTAGTAAGGATAAAGGTCATGCAGGATTTGCTTCTAAATCTAAGAAAAATAAAGGTAAAGTCTTTGTGCTTCTACAAGCCATGAATTAGGGAAATGGATCCTAGATTCTGGAGCTTCTCATCATATGGCTTCTTCACAGTCTATGTTCTCTTCTTTTGAGCCTTGTGCTATGCCACCTATTCTAATGGGAAACAACACTTACATGAGTGTAATTGGGAAGGGTTTTGTTGATATTGGGGATGGAACCTTCAATGATGTTTTTTGTGTATCTCACTTGACAAACAATCTTCTTTCCATCTATCAGATCACTCATGGTGGAGCAGGGAAGACTGTGGAATTCACACCTGATTCAGTTATCATCAGAGACTTGGAGAGCAGAGAGATAATTGTTACTAGGATAGTTGATCATGAATCTCGTTTGTATACCTTTTCAGACTTTGCACCTAATTATGGTTTTGATCCTTTGGCTTTTGATCACACTCTTTGTGTGACATTTGATTTTGAGGAGAATTTTAGCTATTTAAATCTTGGTATTCTCACATCAGATCCAGTTATTGAGCCTTATATTCCTTCTCCTCTACTGACTGTTGGTTCTGAGGATACTTGTGTTACATTCATGGCTACTTGTGATTCAGTGCAACAATATCGACATCATCTTCTAGATATAGTTGCTTGGGATGACTACTTGATAGACATTGCAATTTTGTTCATAGAGTCTCATTTTTCAGACTTGGGAGACACTATTCATGACATCCATCTTCTCTTTGATGAAGTTGATTCTTATTTAGTTGTTATGGAGGAACCTTTGGATCCTCTTGTTCATCCTCCACATTATCAATGGAGGAACCTTTGGATCCTCTGGTTCATCCTCTACATTATCATTCATCACAGTTTGACATGAGTGTGGATACTTTTGAGCAACATTTGGAGGAGGCATCTTTGTCTTTAGAGGAGGTAGTTGAGTCTTTGGATTTTGTTCTACACACATCTCTAGGTTTTGGATTGTCATCTTCATCAGTGTGGCCTAGAACACTTGATTTGGTGCTGGCAGCTTTCAGCATTGACATGGAGACAAATGAGCAGTTTTTAGAGACTTCATACTTTTTGAGATTTCTTCCCTCATATTCATTTCAGGAATGGGAAGACATTCTTCATACACCTTTGGTTTTGTTTCTTCCTAAGGGGAGGAACATTGTTTGGCAATCATGGACCATGTTCTACATTCAGTTTGCTTCAGCCATTGGCATAGTTGACTACTTTGGGGAAGGCTACATGGTCTTTCCTATCCTTTCTATTTTGGAGGGGACTTCTTCCTTGCATGGGATTCTTCTTGTGTTGGGAAACTTGTTTTCTTTTCTCTCTTTTGGGGAGGAGTTTTGTACCATTAGGTTTTCTCCTTTACTCCATTTGTGAGAGAGTATTTTGTACATGGGTACCTAACATGGCCTAGTAGTTGGGACCCATATTTGCATCTTTGTGTCTTTTCACCCACCTAAGCTATGCTTAAGGGGGGGTGTTAGTGTAGGTTTTTTATTTTCCTTATGTTAGGGAATATTTATTTTCCTACACATTATTAAGCATACCTTAGGTTATAGGAGATGTGGTTCATGTGAGGACACATGGCGTAATCCATTGATTACATGTGTTGCTCCCACTTAGGTGGTTGAGTTTCAAACCCTCTTTTGGCTTTATATGTCACCTCACAAAACCACTCATCTATCTCTGTCTGAGTAGGTTATGCCACATGTTTGGCATTTTCCAAGTAGGCATAACTCCCACCTAATTTGTCTATTTGGGAGTTATTGCCCCTCTTGGAATTATTTTCCCATATTGGGCTATATAATCAGCACTCACCTCTCCCTCCTATCTAGTCCAGATGAGTTCATATTAAATCAGTCAATTTAAGGGAGAGTTGAGGCATATTGTATCATTTAGTGTGTGATAATAACATTATTTTGTTGTTGCACTATATTCCAATATTTTATCCCTTGTTGCTTTCGTGTGGAAGGCTTATTTTGGTTTTGTAGGTGATCCTGGGTGCTCAAGTTCATCAACAACTCTTACAAAGTGAATACCTTCACTGCAACCTTGGCAACTCAAGCATCAGATGATGCCTGGCTTATTGATTTTGGAGCATCTTTCCACATGACATCTCATAGAGATTAGTTCACAAAGTATGGAAAATACGATGGTGGAAAGGTGTACTTGGAAAGAAATTCATCCCTAGATATAGTTGGCTGTGGAAGAGTCATAATTGAATTCCCTAATGGAAGAGTGAAGGGAATCAATGATATGCATATACTAGGTCTAGCTCGAAATTTACTTTCTGTTAGTAAGTTGAATGATGCTGGTGTATAGGTCTCATTCTCTAATGGTGTTTGCAAGATGACAAGAGGCTAATGTTGTTGGAAAAGGGTGCTCGAATTGGTACTCTGTATAAGTTGGAGGCAAATGTAGTTCAATGCAATAGTGCTTCTGAAAAACCATGTAAATCTAGATAGGGAAAGAGGTGATTGTTTCAGTAGAAGCTAATTCTTTGGAGATGAAGCTTCGAGCTAAGAAAAAAAAATTGTGGCATCACAGGCTAGGCCAAATTGGAGAAAGAGGTTTAAAAACCTTGAAGAATAAAAACTTGGTTGAAAGGCTTGATGACTGTAACCTTGAATTTGAGTTTTGTGAACATTATATATGGTAAACAACACCGTGTTTCATTTTATTCTAGTCCTCATAAATCTTTTGGTATACTTGATTACTATTTGAGAAGGGCATTTGTGTATTTTTTAAAAAGTAAATTAGAAGTGTTCAGTCGGTTTAAGGAATTTTAAAACCTTGTGGAAAATTAGACTGGAAGGAAAATAAAATGTTTAAGATCTAAAAATGGAGGTGAGTTTGGTTCTGATGAGTTCAAAAGGAACTACAAAGATCATGGAATTAAAAGACATAAGACTACACCCTATACTCCGTAGCAAAACAAAGTTGCTGAAAGGTTCAACAAGACAATAATGGAAAGAGCACGGAGTATGTTGAGCAGTGTTGGCTTGGAGGAGAAGTTTTGGGCTAAGGCATTTGCAACACCTTGTTACTTATTAAATCATTCTCCTAATTCTGCTCTTGTTGAGAAGATACCCTTAGAAGCATGGTCTGGTAAGAAGCCCTCTCTTAGACACATTAGAGTTTTTGGCTGTGAGGCATATGCATATGTGCTGAATGAAAAAAAATCTAAGTTGGAGAACAAAGCTATTAAATGTATATTTATTGGCTATAGTGTTGGGATAAAAGGATACAAACTTTGGAACCCTATGACTAAGAAGCTTTTGTATAACAGAAGTACTATTTTTTGTGAGTTGAAGCCTTCTACTTTGGATCTGTAGTCAAAGATAAAATCAGAAAATAAAAAAGATGTAGTTGAAATTCCTCTGACACTAGATAAAGAGGAATTAAAAATTCAAAACGTACCTAAATCTAAGGAGAGCTCGAGCAGTTCTGAGAGTTCTGAAGAAGAACAACAACCTTAGCCTCAACCCTTGAGGAGGTCAACACGTGAAAGAAAGTAACCTGATAGGCATGAGTTTTCTATGTTAAATTCTACTTGTGCCTATGCTTTGATTACTAGCACTGATGAGCCTAGGACTGTTAAAGAGGCCATTAATATGCTTGATGTAAGCTCTTGGTTGGAAGCCATGAATGAAGAAATGACATCATTAGAAAAGAACAGAACTTGGAGTTTGGTGCCCTTGCTTGAAGGTAGAAAAGTTGTTGGCTGTAAATGGGTATTTAAAAAGAAAATTGGTCTAGATGGCAGTGTGGAAAAGTATAAAGTGAGATTGGTTGTGAAGGGTTATTCCCAGGTAGATGGAATTGATTATGGAGAAATATTTTCTCTTGTATCTAAGCTGACGTCTATCAGATTTCTTTTGTCACTTGCAGCAGTGTATGACTTAGAAATTGAACAGATGGATGTGAAGACATCATTTCTTCATGGTGATCTTGAAGAAGAAATTTATATGTCCCAGCCTGAGCACTATGTGGAAAATGGTAAAGAACATCTGGTATGCAAGTTGAAAAAATCTCTGTATGGTTTGAAACAATCGCCTAGAATGTGGTACCAGATGTTTGACACATTTTTTTTGTCATTGGGATTTATAAGATCAAAATTTGATCATTGTGTGTATTTCAAATCTAAAAATGATTGTGTCTTAGTTATTGCCCTGTATATGGATGACATGTTGTTCATTGGGAATAGTAAGCTTATGATTTCTAATCTTAAATCTCAATTGTTTGTAAAGTTTGAAATGAAAGATCTTGGTGCAACTAGGTATATTCTGGGGATGGAAATAACCAAGAACAAAAAGAGTAGAAAGCTTTGGATCATCCAAATTAAGTACATTAATACTGTTCTGGAGATATTTTGTATGATTGATTGCAAGCAACTAGTTGTTCCAGCTTTGTAGGGTATGGAGCTATGTGTTGAAGATTGTCCAATATATCCTTCTGAGATAGAGGACATGACCAGAGTGCCTTATGCTAGTGTTGTTGGCAGTTTAATGTATGCAATGGTCTGCACAAGGCCAGACATTGCCCAAGCAGTGGGAGTACTCAATAGATTTATGGAAAATACAGGAAGACCACATTGAGATGTTGTGAAAAGAGTGTTTAGATATTTAAAAGATACTTCTCAGTATGCTTTGTGTTATCATGGTAACTCACCTATTTCAAACAGATCCATCAACATTTGAGGCTATGTGGATTCTAATTGGGCAGGGGATGTTGATAGTAGAAGATCCACTAGTGGATATATTTTCATGTTGAATGATGGTGTAGTTAGTTGGACGAGCAAGCGGTAGGCTGTAGTTGCTTTGTCCACTATGGAGGAAGAATACATGGCTACAACACATGCCCATAAGGAAGCAATCTAGTTAAAGCATTTGTGTTCTGATATTGGGTTTAATGCAAGGAAAATTAAAATTTTCTATGACAATCAGAGTGCTATTTGTTTGGCGAAAAATACCACTTTCCATGCCAGGACAAAACATATTGACGTGCAGTATCATTTTGTATGAGATATGGTGGAGGATGGAAAGGTTTGTTTAGAAAAGGTGGATACTTTGAAGAATGTTGCAGACGCGTTGATAAAGCCTGTGAGCATAGACAAGTATAGGCGGTGTGCTAGTTTGATGGGCCTTGGTGCCCATGACCTTCATTAACTTTGAGTTTGGAGAAAGCCAGTAAGTTTTTGTCAAGTGGGAGATTGTTGGAAATTGTGCCTCTACTTGCTAGCTTGTAACTATGTTCCAGTCTTCATTACCGGCTGATCACTGAAGTTCCTAAGTTTTGTAACCTTGTCACAAATTTTGGAGGTTTCATAACCTTGTCATGGAGTTTGGAAGTTTCGTAACTTCTTGTCACAGAGTTTGGAGGTTTTGTAACCTTGTCATGGAGTTTGGAAGTTTTGTAACTTTCTAACTGACTGATCTCCTTCGTTGTCATGACATCGATGATTTCTGTAACTTGTAACCTAAGTCACGGAGTTTGGAAGTTTCATAACTTCTCAACTGGACGATCTCCTATGTTGTCGCGACATCACTAGTTTTTGTAACTTAAGAACCTTGTTGTGATGGTTATGAAGTTTGAGTTTTCTCTAACTGGGCGACAGTGGTATCAGCTTGTCATAGGGATTGGTAAATTCGTAACTTGTATGCAATGGTTATGAAGTTAACATTTTGAGTGATGCACCAATGGGTGTTCACTTTGGTGGGGCCATGTTGATGTTTGGTTTGACTGTGGGTGTACAAGTGAGTTGGTAATCAAAAGGGATAACTCATGGATACCTAAAGTCTTCGGGCTTTTTTTATAAAATAATGACTGTTAATATTCCGCACCAATGTGGGATAAGTCAACAGTTAAGCTTCTTAGTGGTTGAGCAAACCAAATTGATTTGGATAGTAGATTCCTGGAAATCAAAGGGTCGAAGAAAATATAGCAGAGCAAATTGATTGGGATTGTGTTTGTAGAGAAGGAATAAGTTTTGCGTCGGTTGATGGGGACTTTGTGTTGAAAGAACATCATAACAATGCTGAGATTGACTATGGTTGGCTAATTGTATTGTTTCTATGTAATATCAGAGAACTAATACCTGTGAAGGAGGGATTTGAAACTTTATTGTAAATTGTTTTTACTATGAATAAAGTGACTTCTCTTTGGTGGTGGATTTTTTCCTAAAATGGTTTTCCCATGTAAATCAAGTTTTTATTCTCTGTCAATATTATTGTCTATTCTTTTATGTGTGAATGTTAATGCTCTATAATTTGAAATTAAAAGTACTCCTACATTATTCCCCTATGAATTGACATTAGGAAAGTGATTTCCGCACTAGAGTCTTTCCTTACACCTTGTTGATTTGAATTGATGAGTGTAGGGTATAAAAGTGGGAGATTGATGGTGAGGATGGCATGGTTGGTGAAAAGAGGGGAAATCTAAATTGATCATCAAAAGAAGATATGATGACACTATTATCAATGTTGTCTACATTATTGTAATTTACCTTAGTATTGCAAGAGGCATTTAGTGGTATCATAGGGAGCACTCAAGTAGATGTGTATCCAAGTGCTTGATTATCTTCATTTGTAGGAGGAGATACAAGCTCAAGAATATTGTGCTCATTAACAACCAATCCTTTCCCTTTGTAATGCATGTTCTGACTTAGATGAAATGTAATGAGAAACACATTTTGAAAATACTCAAGATGAGTATCATCAATACCTATATATTCTTTATTGATCCATTGATTTATATTTCCTTCAATGTATTCTTCATCAAGAGTGCCAAGTGACTAAAAAATTTTAGATACATATGCTTTGATAATAGGCACATTGGAATATTTTTGTTGCTTTGGTCGACCATAGGAATGTGGAGAGGGAGGCATCAAGCCCACATGGAAATCTCGATTCAATGTATATTCCCCACACTCTTTATCAGTTATCTTGACCTTGGATTAAATGGATTCAAGTGTATTGGATGGTTTTTATGAAGATGAAATTATGTTGGGATTGATGTAAGATGTTGATGGTGATGATGTTACACTGGGAGGCACAACATGAGTAATTGGGAAATGATGATATAGTTTATATGTGGCCTCCAATGAGTGACATTACTAAAAGGCATGTGGATCTGCATATATGGTGACTTTAATGATATTACAGGGGAATTTGAGACATTGATGATATGTGGAAGACATGGCTTGTATAGCATGTAACATGTATGACTACGAAGAAGATTGTAGGGAAGGTCAAGATCAATGACATGACATGCGTATTCTAGTGTTAGGCCCACCTAAATGGGAAAACAAATAATTCCTTCTAAATCTCTTTTTGTATTATCATAGGCCTTGATGGTGATTACTTGAGGCTCCAAATTAGATTCTTGGTATCCCACTTGTTTGATGAAATTCAAAGTACACAAGTTCAAGGAAGAATCATTATCTAGCAAGACTCACTTGACCTTATTATTGGATATGAATACTTCTATGTGGAGAGATTTGTTATGAGATGGATCCAAGGGTGGTATTTAATTTTGGCTAAAATAAATTTGATAGGTGGAGGATAAATAACCCACAAGTGCTTGAAATTGGGTAGTATCAATATTGTTGGGTCCATGTGAATCTTGTAGAGCCTTCTTAAGAGTCTTTGTATGGATAGATGATATTTTAAGGATCTTTAAGATAAATATCAATAAAGGAGTCTTTCCCAAATGGTTTAAGAGACTATATTGCATAGCTTGAGAAAATACATTAGATGGTCCTAGGATAGTAGCTCTACCACGTATATTAGTGATGGAACATTCAAAATATTTTGGACTTTATTTTAATCATTGTAATTGTGAAGGTACTTGTGTGATGCATGTGAAAATATTATTATAATTGAAAGGCATGATATTGTAACTAGCATGATTTGTTTTGTCCCCTTTGTTATTAGAATGATTGGATGGAGTGGATTAATTGAAAGGACCGTGAGAGTACTTAAGAAATGATTCTTGATATATTCCCAATTGATCATTTGGTGTGGACTTCACTCCTATCTCAATACCACCTAAATCAATGATTTCTTGCATGTAGTTCTTAAACCTCGTACACTTATTTGTGGATTGACCTTTAACTATATGGTAATCATAATATTTGTTTTTTTTATGCCAAGAAGGTTTGGGTTTAGACTCATCAAATGGTTAAGTCATGGTGAAGGTGACGACATTAGCTTGAACAATATTTTCAAACACATTTAAAGGTTATCCAAGAGTGGTGAATTTAAAGTTTGGATTATTTGGGTGCTTTGTTTGGGTTGTCCTTGGGGGTTGAAGATATGATCATTTTCACAAGGTTTAGTGGCAATTTGATTTACATTAGCTGCACCAGCCACTTGGACATGTTTAATACCAATGACTCCATCAATTACAACATTCTTGTTCTTTGTCCAAAAGTGTGGTTTGTCATTAGATTTATCATTGTTTTCTTTGTAGATCTTAACAAGACCTTTGGTTGTAAGGGCCTTCTCAATATTAACACCTTTCCTAATGATTTCATCAAAAGGGATGCATACAAAATTTACAAGTGGAGGGACATTTATTGGTTTATATTTCAGATGAAGATGTTAACCAATTGTTTTTTGATCATAAGCCAATGAAGGTGGCATGCCAATTCCCTCCATATTTGTATATAACTAGTAGAACTTTCCTCATTATTTTGTTTAACATTACAAAGGTCCAACGTAGTAACTTCATGCTCAACATTATAGGAAACTTGTGCCAATTTTTTTTGATAGATCAATGAAAGTGGAAATCAATCCATGAGAGAGATACATAAACCACTCCTAAGCTTTCCCACCCAAAGTTTGAGGGAAGAGGTGAATGAGGTAGTTATCATTATAAGACATTTCTTAACATGCCATGAAAAAATATTTGGCATCACGGTGGTCTCCTTTTCCCTTTTATTTTTCAAATTCAGGCATTTCAAAATGTTGCAGGAAGGGGACCATGGAGATCTTATGTTCAAAATGATATGGACACAAGTTTTAAAATTTTCTTTTTTTCTTTTTTTTTTCTTTATTGTATCTTTTTAGGATCCAACTTCATCTTTTCCACACTCAGTGTTGGGAGGTGTATTAACTGCATGTCATATTGGATTGACTAGAGGACATGAGGTAATACCATATTGTCCATGAGGATGGGTATTATATGGAGGTGGATTGGAAGGTGGATTTAAATGAGAATTAACCAAGGTATGAGGATGATTGTGGTTGGGTGGTATGGTATGTATGTGAAGTGAGATATATGTAAGACACACAAAGGCATATGAAGTGGATGTTAGTGGAAGGTAAGAAGGTTGGGCCCTATACATAGATTGCAAGATAGGAGGTTATGTTGGAGGTATAGAAGAGGACGATTGGATGTAGGATGGGTGTGACTAAGGAATGTGAGATATAGTCACTAGTGGCATACATGATAGGAAGTTTGAGTGATAGAGGTTGGGTGAGAAATGAAGTGTGTTGAGGAGGAAACGAGATTATGCAAAGAGATAAAAGAGAGTTAGGATTGAGTAAGTTGTGACAACAAAATGGTAGACTAACTAGGAGCAAATATGTGTGGTAATGAATCAGGAACCTACACAAAATTTTGAGGTGTTATGGATTGTATAGGTGAAAATAGGATATGAAGTGATATTTGAGATGGAGGAGTGGATACAAGATTGAAACTCGAAGATAATGATAGTGTGGAGGATAGTGTGGGTATATAATTCCATGTGGATGGAAGTTGGACCAAAACGCTATCCCCTAAGAGTGGATCCTTGGGTTGGGAAGATATACAGCCCAACAAATTATCAAAGATTGGCTCGAGGGATTGTTTCCTAGATATACAACTAAGCTTATACATGCTAAAGTATCTTAGAAATTTAGAACCCCTATTGATTGGTTCCTCCAATATTGAATCCTTTTTGTAATCAATAACTCGTTCCACTAGATCCCTAATCTCTAGATTACTTATGAACTCGTGAAATTGTGGCAAGTACTTTCATTGAGCTATCATGTCAAGTTCTATGATTTGTTCCATTTTGTTGGTTGGATTGGATGTTTCCCCACCTCCATGTGTGGGGTGAAAGAGAATCTCATACCCAAGCATGCCTTTGGACCAATGTGGTTGTTGTTCCAATTTTGTGTGCTTGTAAATGGGTGATGGGCATGAAGGTGGATTATGTAGGTTGTTATGAGTTGGGATGGAGTTTGATGATGTTATTTAAAGTCTAAGCATGTAGGTAATTGATTGGTTGATTTTCAGATGGGTGGTTGGATTGTTCCTCTTAACTATGATGGAGATCCATGTTGATTTTGATGTTTTGATTATCTCCTTGAGATAGGCTAAGTTCTCAAGAAAAAAGTGATTTCGAAGAAAAGTATACCTCTACCTCAGGGTGGAATATCTTGAAAAAAGGATAACCGACTTAGGATATGCTAAGTTCCTAAGAAAGTGTTAACATGGATAATTGATGTAGGGGCATCCTTGATGCACCATTATTGCACTTTGTTGTCATGTTGCTAAACTTTGAGTTTAGGTTTGTTTGGGGTCAATAAGGTCATGTAAGACCATTTGGGGTCATCTAATTCCATTTTATGATGTTTATGATGTTTTGGTGCAATGTTGTTAAAATTTGTAGAAGTTACAAAATGTTGTCATTCTTGTCAAGAACTTGTAAAAGTTGCCATTGGGTGTTTCCACAATACTAGTTTACAATTTCTGGGAGATCCTGATTTTTGTTGAAATCGTATATTTTTAGAAAATATAATGATTTAACCCTTGAAAAGTTTCATTTAAAGGATTCCAGTTGAAGAGGGTTTGATCAAACCACCTTAGATCAAACCCCCTTGGATAGAACCTCACTAGTTTTAAACCATACCTATAACAGAGTCTCATTTACACCTATCAAAATGTTGATAAAAAACCACTGTTGATTTACCTTTTGGGGGATCAAATGAATTCATTTAAAATTTATTTTTTGTAACTATGTAGTTCTTATTATAAGCTTCCAAAAAACTATAATTTTAAATAAATTTAAATTCATTATTAAATTAATTTTTTATTTCTTGTTAATGTAGGTTTTTCATTGAAAATCAAGCTCTCTATTCTGCACATGTGGAAAACTAGCTTATTATAAAAAAAAATGAAAAATATCAATGCACTAGATATTGAAGTCCTTGATCCAACAAAAAAAAATTAATTTCGATACATACAAAAAAAGTTATGTTGTATATGGTTTGCCTATGTCTGAGTTGTAATTGGTTTGACTTCAAAACTTGATTAAGGAAAAAATATTCAATAAAACACTATGAAACCAAATGAAAGCACTAGATATCATAGTTACAAATCTAAATTCAAAAAAAATTATAATTTTATCCTTCATGGAAAAAAAGTTATGTTGTATACGGTGAGCATCACTCCTTAAAAATGGTGTTTACTGAAAAAAACTAGTTTTTAAAGGAGATGGAAAAAGAAGTGCAATAAAATATATTTAGAATCTATAGAAAAAATGTCACAAATCACTAATTTGCATCATCTTCAAATTCCTAATGGTTTACCCGCTATAGGTGCCCGAAAGTGATGATTTAGTTAGAAAAAAATAGTTTAGTGTCTAGTTTGGCCAAAAATTGTAAACGAGTATTGTGGGATCACCCCATTATTTCTAACCAAGGAGTTAGTGGTTATTTTTTTGGTTGGTAATGGTTGTAACATGATAAAAATGCAATGTAACCTCAAGAACAAGGGTTGGATAGGAGTTTGAATGAGAAACCAATTCATTTTACACACCCATTATTGCATTTTTTGGGAAAATTGACTATAAATTGCATTATATGGACTAGTATAGATTGGTACAGTCCTGAAACCAATTGGAGAAGTTGGAGAAGGGTTCTAGCTTTCAATTTTTTTTTATTTTCTAGAATTTCATCAAGTTTTGTGCAAGATATTGCAATTTTGGTGAGTGTAGTCTAAACCCTACCCAGGGTTTCCAAGGAGCAAAATTTAATTATGGGAAGAGTTTCCACCATCCAAAAATCATGAAAATGGGTAGAAATATCTATCCCAAGCCTATCTACATTCCTATAAAAGGGGATTCCTTGGTTTACATGTGAAGGAGTTCTTGCAGTCTGTATGTTCTAATTTGCTTGAAAACTATCATGAAATCACAGTTATAGTAGGGTTTGATGAAACCAGTGCATTGTATGGTCATGGTTGGATGGTAAATCATTGTAATGCATTGTAATGAGTCTGCACAAGATAGTGAATCACATTCAATTGTTCTACCTTTGTTTGAAGTCATTTCCTAGAATGCACCTAGTGGCAACAAGTTCTAGTTTGGATGAATCATTATGTTAATCACTTGGTTGGGGTTATAAATGGATGAGAACTCTTAGAAGGTGTTGAAACAAGCCTACACAAGCCAATAGTTAGATCTTCTGTTTGTCCAAGTTAATCACCAATAATTGTTTAACACTAAATAATAGTTATGAGGTCCTTAAAATATTGTTGAACTTCTACAAGAGGAATAATCACTACAACTTTCTTCGATTGATCAAAAAATTGCATTGTAATCCCCCTTAAATATCTCATTGTTGCTTAAAGATATTTGACATTGAGATATGATTTTTTCATGAGTGTTTCCTATAGGACCATAAATTCTAAAAGTCTAAATATAGATCTAAAATTTGATTGTTAATCTTAACCAACATAAAAGAGACCTAGATAAAATTAATTTAGTAGATTCTCCCTATTTTCTCATAATATAGCTAATAACCTTGATGCACCATTAGAGCCCTCTAAATAAATTTCGTAGTTTATCCAAAAGTTAAAATGATATAGTAAGATGATATGTTAATTAATAGAACCAATTTGATACATTTAGTAAGTGATTGTTGTTAAAAGGGAATTAGTGTGCTAACATTTCATGGAAGTACCACCAGTTACCTCAAGAAGAGTGGTAGACTCTTCTCATTCTCATTGTTAGTACTATTTTATCTTTTGTCATGAAGTGCTTTGGTTTTATACCCTTTTTTATTCTTAGAAGGGATAATCTAAATTTTTATTTAAATAATTTCTATTGGAATGACTAATTTATCTCTCTCTCCATGGCCATTAAGATAATTGACACTAGGAAAAATAATTTATGGTTGGGATGGTGTAGGAATAATCATAATACTTTGTTATGGTTCATTGATATTTAAAATGTTTGTTTTTTTTTAAATTTAAGGGTGGTGTAATTCGTAAAAAAATATTCATATTAGATGCTTCTTCTAATGTGAAGTGCACCATAATTTATTTAGAGATTAATTATTGCCCATTACAACATGAATGGTTATCTTAGCACTCTGTGAATCTACTTTATGTTGAAAGGGGTAAAACATTCAAATTTCTTTAAGGATTAGTGATCCTAATATTGCTATATCACTAGTGTGCTTAACAATGGCATTTTCTCTAGAATCAAACTTATATAGCTTACTAAATATATAAAATATTAATTAGATAGCTTTGTAAATTATTTATTATGTGGTGTTTTTACAATGTATCATATATTTGATATATTCTATTAAAATCACATATACGAAAACAAATGAACTAAGGGTCTTTATATTTAACAGCTAATAAGACATAACCATTACTAAAAACAAATCCAAATTTTATAACAAGTTAAGTGGAATTGTTCATAGAAAAATAATCCAAAGCTATTTGTACTTATGGTAGCATAATATAATATGAGTGATCAATGCTTCACCCTTATGATCATCACATAAAATCAACAAGTGCTAATAAGAGAGATAAATTCTTATGAAGACATTTGCCATGAAAAATCATCTATCTTGAAAAGAATTGAACTGAGTGTAAAGAAAAAGATACTTCATTTGAGGAAGGGAAACACATGTTGATCCTTGGACAACTGTGGTAGGACTTAAAGATTATACAACTAGTGGTCAAGAAAATACTGAGAAAATTGCTCTATTGTTATCCTATTGCTTTTAGAACGTAAAATGTAAGATTTTTCGATGGAAGGGGCATATTTTAAGTGTCTTGAACAAAAACCTTTTATTTTAATTTGGCATTGTCACTTGCTCACTCTAGCCTCACAGGTTGTGTGCACAAGACTAATTTTTACTCGTGTTTTATCTTTCAATTTTGTGTTTTATGGTCATGAAATTTCTCTATCCTTTCTACTTGAATAGGAATCCTTAACCTGGTTCAAAGCTCCCATTTTAGCACAGCCAGGGATGATGTCGACGAAGGTGGTGGAATCACATTTGCTTGTATCTTGTCCATATCCTGCATTCATGGTATTCCATGCTTCCATATATTGCATACATGTCTACGGAGCTCCTCTGGATGTTGCTCGACCAGATCTGTATACTTGTTCAGAATACAGGTCCTCGTTGTTAGACAGAATTGGGGGTCTCCTTTGAGGCCTTTCTTAGTGAGTCATGCAGTTTGCAAAGAAGGTTTTGATACTATTAATGCTGGTCCTGATATTCGAGGGGGTGAGAATAGTTTCAGCACAAGTGTGCAACTGTTTTAGCATGGATGACTGTCCTTTTCCCTCGTATTGCTGTCCTCTTTGCGATAATGGTGGAGGAACGTGCACCAGATACTGTTATTGATCGTCATATTGCCATTCTAAATAAAAACTACTGCAGATCTCTATCCTCATTGCTTGTCAGTGGAGAGGGATTATATATGGGCAGATATAATAAATAATTAAGAGGTAAGTTAGTATGTATTAGTCTCAAAATAAAGAAGAGCCATGAAATAGTCTCGGGTTCCAAGACTTTTGATTATTACAGAAACTTATCTATTCATATATGGGTTAAGGTAATGCCTCCTAAATGCTTGAGATTTGTCAAGGCAAACTTATTTAGGAAACTAGACGAGTTTAAAGTTTATTTTTCTATGAAATATATTTTACTAATTATTAGAATGCTAACAAATAATCTGTTACTTATGTAAAATTTTTATTTTTTTTTGAAGGGCTATAATTGGAGGTTTTCTTTCCGGATTCTTTCCTCCTAGCATGTCCATTGAATCCTGTTTATGTAAGAAAAATTTAAAAATAATAATATATATTATAGTGGCTGGTTTGCTTTTGCTTAAAAAAAAAAAAAAAAAACAAATAATCTGTTACGTTCATGAAAGCAAAAAAAAAATATAAATCATTTTTCTGTGGAATATATTTTATTTAATATTAGAATGCTAACAAATAATCTCTTACATTCATGAAAATAAAAAAATCAAAATTTATTTTTCTATAGAATATATTTTATTGAATATGAGAATGTTAACAAATATTTTCTTATATTCATGAAAATAAAAAGAAATTATTTACAATTAGTTGAATTTAAAGAATTTGTTTTTTTAATATTTTAGATAAAACAATTTGTAAAAATCATTAAAGATTATTTTACACACACATATATATATATAATTAATTTAATTTAGAAAAAGATAATGGGAGAATGTTTAATGTCTTTTAAAAGCTGTGATATTTAATATATTTTAAAAAATTATTCAAACTATTTATTAAATATTGAGTATGAATAAGGTTTTAAATATGAAACAAAGAAAATGAGGGGGATGCACATATGAGATTAACAAATGGGTACACCTAATTTTGATTTTGTTTGTTTCATTCAATTATGAGGGTTATAATGCATAAAATGCATAAATAATTGTAAAAAAAAAAACCTAATCAATATAGCAATAAAAATGTGGGTTTTAAGAGGGTCAAATGTTGTGTACCTATTGAAAAAAGTAAATTTTTATGCCTCACTGTGGACTCATTCACCAAATGGCGAACTGGTCTCTGCTAGGGTTCAAGAAAATGAATTTCTGGGTTTTGTTCTTCAATGTCCACAATCCTTGAACCTAGGTGTTTAGCTCCTGAAAATTAGAAATAAATTATGTAGAATACTTTCTGTGATCTTGTAAGAAAGATGACGACTTTGACAACTTTTTCTCTTCACTTGATTTTCAACCTAAAACCTCCAATCACACATCAAAAAAGAGAAAAATGTTGATTGTCAGAGAATAGGGGTTTTCCTTTGTCAAACTTTGTTTTGGTAATCAAACCTTGAAATGAAACAATGCATAAAAGGAAATATGAATGAACAATGTAATACTACAACACACCAATCCTTAATTGAACCTTGGAGGAAAAATATGCAATATTACATGAAGTGGCCTCAATGTATGTAGATATTGATCACAATACTTGATTAGAAACAACACTTGAATACGCTTGAATTGGATCTCCATTGCTACATCAACATATTGGCTCAACAACATGCATGATACAATATGCCTTTGACATGATGAAATAGATCTTTGATTGTTGCAATAAACTTCAATAATCTTCCCTTGAATGCCTTCTTAAATGCTCTATAATGCTCTTGTGAAATCTTAAGATGCTTGAATGAAGATCGCTAGGTGAAACTATGTGAAATAGCCTTGTATGTATACTTAACTTAATATTAAATCCTAAAATTCAAATAACACAAGCCGACATCAAGTCAAGGATTTGAAATCATTAAAATACCACCAAAAATATATCCCAAGGGGGGTCAGTCCTATGTTAAGTGAGGACCCATTCGCCATAGGGTGAATGGTTCCTAGCATACTTAACTAGGACACACTTTGAGAAATATGAAATGATATGTAAAAAGGAGGTCCTAGGACCTAGTGAGGACCCATTCACTAGGTGGCGATTGGGTCCTAGGTCACTAACCTAGGACACATACCTTTTAAAATTAAATTTTATGTAATATTATTTATGAATGTCAAGCTTTATCCCTCAAAAAATGTATTTAATTAGGGTTGTATTTAAATTTAAGGGGCCAATTAACCTCAATTTAACCTCAATTAATTAGGGTCATCCCACAATAATGGGTTACACTTTTTGGCCAAACTTGACATTGAAATCAACATTTTCAGAGAAAACTTCACTTTCTAACACTTATAGTAGGTAAACTATTAGGAATTTGAAAATGATGTAAACTAGTGATTTGTGAGATTTTGTCTGTAGATTTTAAATATATTTTTTTGAAAAAAATTGGAATTAATTTTTTTTTTTTGCGTCTCCTTTGATAACTAGTTTTTAATAGTAAACAACATTTTTTAAAAGTGATGTGTACTTCGACACGCATAACTTTTTTTCTACAAAGGATAAAATTTTGATTCTTTTTAATTTAGGTTGCTAACACTGGTATCTATTGGTTTCATTTTGTTTCATAACGTTTTGTTGAATTTTTTTTTTTAATTAAGTTTTGAAGTCAAAACATTTACAATTTAGACATAGGTGCACTTCGGCACGCATAACTTTTTTGGTATGTATTGAAATTCATTTTTTTTTTTTGGTTAGAACGAGGACATCAATACCTAGAGGATATATATTTTTCAAATTTTTTTCCTCAAATTTACTATTTTTCCACAATGATTTTTCATCGAACTTGAGGTTCGGTGAAAAACCTATGTACAGTAAAACTAAAAAATAAAATATAAAATAAAAACAAAATATATTAAATTTATAGTTGTTGGAAAGCACATTTCGATCACTACAATCATCCAACTTGGTTTATCAATTTGACTCCATTTGCACCTCCTTCCGAAGCTTCGATAGTCAAAAAAATGCATAAATTTTGAAATGGTGGAGGGGAAGGTGAAAAAAGGGGGTTCATTAGAACCCCCCTTCTAATGAAGGGGGTTCATTCGAACCCCCCTTATATGGTGCAAAAGAGGGTTCATTAGAAGGGAGGGTGGTTCATTAGAAGGGGGGAGGGTTCATTAGAAGGGGGGGTTCATTAGAAGGGGGGTGGTTCATTCGAACCCCCTTCATTAGAAGGGGTAAACCATTTTACATTTTTTTATGAGAATTTCTAATTTTTCTTCGTTCGAAAAATTGTAACCCACTATTGTGGGTTTACCCATTAACAAAACCCTACATTAGTGTGAAAGTGTAAATATACATTTTATAACACCCTAAATAAGGCACCATTCAGTCCATTTTATTATTAATTATTCATTCCCAAATTATGTGTGGAAAAGGGTTACTTTTTTCTACACTATAAAATAATGTGTTCTCAAAGGTTTGGAATGTACTTAACCTTCATAATGGATTTCCTAGATTGATTTAAATTTGGGACACATTTCGAAGGCTCTATATTGGTTTATAAATTTCCACTATTACCTACTAGTCCACTCAGTAATAATGGCATTATGTTGAATCCTCATAGAACTAGTGATAGGGATTTGTTTTACCAATTAAAAATTATTCTTATAGATATTATTATAAAATTAAACAAAAAATAAACAAGCTTCTAGGTAGCTTATATGGATTACAAAAATCCTTATCATCAATAAAATGGGATATTCATTGGTCATTCAGAAATAACATTAAAATTAAATACATTTCTTCATAAAATGAGAGAATAATTATTTACATACAACATCTAAGGCTCTAGTCTTAAATTCATATTGATGGATTCTAGTTAGAAGACCTAATTTTATTAGCTTTTACATCACTTGTATTAATTTTTATACAAAACCATAAAGATAATCATCTGTAATAAATGAGATCAATTTGTTCCCAATGTACATCTCTATTAGTAACTTTAGATGACTTAATCTATACTCTATCTTTCATTTTAAAGAAAATGATTCTATAATGAGTAAGAATCTTAGTCAATTGATAATTAATAATCAATTTCAAGTAGAGAAGCTTGCTATCCAAATAATAAAAAAATGATTTGTATTCTAACCATAGTTTAAATATAACCTCTAATTTGTAATGCCATGCATTTACCACTTTATAAATATCATATGAAGCCTTACTCAAAGATCAAACCAAGTATCAAGCCTTATTTCCACCTAACCAACCTCATAATGGAGCATACTATTTCAAAAGAGTGACAATAAGGTTCAATTTTAATTTTATTCTATCCTCTCATGAATAATTCT
The DNA here is from genome assembly GCA_007258455.2 of Sequoia sempervirens. Lineage (NCBI taxonomy): Eukaryota > Viridiplantae > Streptophyta > Pinopsida > Cupressales > Cupressaceae > Sequoia > Sequoia sempervirens. Next base: position 838,954,658 of record VDFB02271358.1, read on the forward strand.
CTCCATCTCCTCACTCAATGGAATGCCTTTGTTTACACATTATCCATAGTTAGCCAATTTAAACTAGAGCCACTAGAACTATTATCTTCACATAATTAAAGTCAGATCTAATCATATGGAGGGGTAAAAATAATATTATTGTGTAGATACTATAAGGGTCTATCAAATAGTAAACCTTCAAAATTACGGACCTAAATGCAAGTAAATTAAAAAATTTAAAACATTGGATTCTCAAATCCTTATGTTATCATTCAAAAAAATTCACAATATTTGAGAAAATATTAATTACGACACTCATTAATAATATCCTACCAAATGTTTCTTCTCTTTCACATCAAAATTATTAGTTTTCGACATATCAATATAATGCCCAATATCTCCATACAAGAAAGTAGTTTCAAAATTAGTTTTCTCAAACCCAAAATCATAAGCTATAATAATATATAAAATAAATTTAATAGAAGATAAATTACCAAATTGAGATAAAATTTCATCAAAATAAACTGACAGCCTCTAGGAGCATCCCTTGGCCACTACAAAAAAAGCATACACCTATTTCAAATCAATGTTCTCTCTTCATTTAGGAAAACTAACAAGATCATTGGTGTCACAAATTTCAATTTCATCAATTCCTCATACATGGCCTATATAAAGAGTCACTATACTCCATAGAGAATGGATCCGTAAAATATCTAGGTTCACCATGAGTATATTTCAACCAAGAAAATACACAACAAAAATCTAGTACAATATACCTATCAATTGGATTCAATTGTCTTGTGGGTCTTCTCAATTTAAGAGAAATTATTTATAGCTATTATTAGATATTCTCATCCTACACATCATATTAACCATCTCCATCTTCTCCATCCTCCAATCCATCTAAATATTCATTCACATATGCATCTTCTTATTTTCCATTTTTTGTCTCAAAGTACATTACTACTTTTTCTTTTTATATTATTTTTTATTTGTTTTAATAATATATAAACTAGCTAAAATTCAAGTCTATTAAAAAATTGGGTTAGAGGATTCTAAAGATATTAACCTTTAACATTTTCAAGATACAACCAATTAAAATAGATTTTTGAGGTTTTGGATCCAATTTAGATCATTCCCAGTGCACATTAACAAAAGACTTGTAGTGTCAAAAATAGTAACCCTTTTTCACGCTTAGTGTGGGAATTAACAATTAATGATAAAATGTACTTAATTGTGCCTTATTTAGTGTGTTATAAAGTGTTTTATCACACTTTCACACTAATATAGAGCTTCATTAATTAATTGTGGGTAATTAGAGCTTAGTTGGCCCTTTAATCCAACTCCAAGCCTTATTAATTGCATTTTCCGAAGGACTTATCCCAACACCCATTAATGATATTGCATAACATTTCAATTGGAAAAGATGGAGTTTTAGAAATTTGTGCTAGGACCCATTCACCACTCTCAAAAAATGGGTCCTCCTAACCTAGGACACCCCTTTTTTGGCATATTTGAGGTGGGTTTCTAATGTTATTTGACCTCCCCGAAGCTTGGTCCTAGAAAATTGTGCTAGGACCCATTCGCCACTTTGGGTAAATGGGTCCTCCTTACTTAGGACACCATTTTTTAATTTATTTGTGGTGGTATTTTGATGAATTTTAATTATAGATCTAATATCATCTTGGATTATTTGAATTTCGGGGTTAATCCTTAGATTTAGTATAAATATAAGGTTGATTCACATAGTTTCATCTAATATTTTCAAGAGAGCATCCTAATACTTCACAAGAGCATTTGTAGAGAATTTTAAAGGCATTCAAAGGTATATTATTGAAGTTTTATCATAGAAATTCAAGATCATATATCATCATGTCAAAGGCATAGTGCATCAAGCATGTGGTTGAGCTAATGTGTTGATGTAGTATTGAAAATTCATTTGCGAGCATTGTATCATATCTAATTCAAGATCAAGATCTTGATTTTACATGGCCACTTCATGTTAGTTTGTATATTTACATTCCAAGACATCTTCCAAGGTATCATCATTTCATGTTTATGTTTCATGCTTCTATTTCATTGTTTCATCACAAGGTTTAATTACCTAAATGGGGTTTGACCAAGGAAAACCCCTATCCTTTAACAATCAACAAGTTTTTTTTTCTCCTCTTTGATGTGTGTTTGTAGGGTTTTAGGTTGAAGATTAAGTGGAGTACAATATTGGATAAAAATTGTCATTTGAAGTTGTCAAGTTGCAAATTTGTCATCCATATTGAAAGAACACAAAAACAAGGCTTCAAAATTTGTTTAAGGTTTTTGGGAGCTAAGCACCGAGGAGCTAGAAGTGCAAACATCAGGGAATAGAACCTAGAATTCAATTTTTAGAAGCCCTAACAGGGACCCATTTTCCACTTGGGGCGAATGAGTCCTTAGTGACCTAAAAACAACACTCTTCTAGCAAGGTGCACATTTTTTTAACCTCTCAAAACTTCCCTTATTGTTGCTATAACAATTAGGATTGATTTATGATTGTTATTTGATCACTTTAGCCTTCATAATTGAGTGAAAAATCCCAAATAAAAATTATGGTTAATCGTCTTGTTAATTCACCTTGATGATAAAACCATTTTTTCTTCGTTTCATTTTGGTGAACCTGACTTATTAAACATTGTAGTTTCCTGATTTTGGAGTCTTTCCTTGCATCCTAGGTTATATCTTGCATTCATTTGCATTGAATTGGATCTCAATTAGGGTTTCCTACTTTGCATTCAAACTTGCATCTCATCTAGGGTTTTAGAATTGTATGGTTTTGCATTCTCTAAATCTGAAAAATACAAAAACAAATAAGTCATTTTGCATATCATTTAGACCACATAAAATTGTATTTAAATTTTTTTAAAAATTGTATATCAAACTAGGTTTTTTCATTCATCATTTCATTACCTTTTTAAATTGCATTTCATAGGACATTTGAAAAAACATGAAACTGAAAGTTACTGTTACAGACTTGAAATTGAAACACATTGAAAAAATCTTAAAAATCAATAAAAAAATAGTTGTAAAAACCCTAATCTAGGACCCATTCACCCCAACTAGAAAATGAGTCCCTAATCACATCTGAACTGCATTTCTTGGAATCTAAAACTTATTAAATAACACTTACAAATTAGTCAAAAACATTTGAAAAATCATCATCTAGGACCCATTCACCCCAAGTGGTGAATGAGTCCCTAATCAGGTCCTGATCTGAATTTTATGGAATTTGAAATCTCTATTTTATGCTTCTAATTGTTGTAGTTACATTTCTATTTTGATTTTTTGATTTTTTGTTTCATTAAATTCATTAAATTTAGCTTAGTTTGCTTCATTGAGTGAATTGAAAAAATTCAAAATTACATTTACAACATTTCATTTTCTATTTATTGCATTTTGTAATCAATAAATTGCATTGTTTAGAATCTAAAAATTGCATTTCATTCTAGGTCATTGCATTACCTCTTTCAATTTTGGGTTTGCACACTAAGTTTGTAAAATGTGTATGATCTTTAAAACTTGGTGTCCTATTAGCAATACTATTGTAAAATGTAGTTTGAGGATCATGTCATCATGTAATATCTCATTCATTGTGGATCTTGCATTTTCTAACCCTCTTTTTGATAGTGTTGATAATAAACCCTCTATGGTTCATAGTTTGCATACTTCATTTCCCATGACTTAACTTACTACAACCAATATGCTTAATGTTTGAAACACCATTCATACCATCACAACTTGTATTCAAGTTTTGGGGTGTACTCAAATCCAAGGTGTGTTGAAAGGTGCAAGACAACAAAGAGGGGGGGTGAATCAATTGTCTCCAAACTCAATCACAAATGTCAAACACTTATCAACTTCTCATCCACTTTATTATGTTATTAATTATGAACATGAAAAGAAAATAATAGAAAGCAATATCAACACAATGAACACCAGATTTACGTGGAAAACCCAATGAGGGAAAAACCATGGAGAGGATTAACTCACAATATAAAGTAATTCCAAAACTGAATACAAAGAGGTGCACTGCCAAAGGGCTCACTGCCCAAGAAGGACTCACTATTTGGATACAAGGCTCACTGCCTACAGATAGGACTCATTTTCCAGAAGGGATGCTCACTACCTATAGATACAAAAGATAACCAAAAATATTCAACACAACAACTTTCACACATCTGTAACCTTGATCAAAAGAATTGCAGATACCATCAACTCACTACTGTCAGGAATCTAACACATTAAAGTACTACTACCTCAATTCACTTTTACACACTCTGCTTCTCACACTTGTGGAATTATTGATACTTGATACAATACATCACATCTTGAGTTGCATTTATACCAACTTCAAGCTTAGAAATTTTCTCCAAGGTTGGCTACACATGCTTTATTTTACCATTTCAAATTAGGTCGGCAACTCAACATTCCCGCAATGGAAAGGAATGAGAGTAGAACAAACCAGTACTTAACGAAGACCCAAAACACCATCTTGAATAAATCACATGCTTCCTTAATCGATACTTATTCTTTGTATGAAGTGTAGACACCAAGTCATCCAAACCTAATGAAGACACAAATGAACTTTGAAGTACATGCTTCCTCAACAAGAAGATAACATGTGGACCACATAACACACTTCACCATACACTGGAACACATCTTAGATACCTTCAGATCTATCCACATTAGCTGCAACAATCTTCATACATAGAACACTCTCCATCATTCCATCCAAACTGCACAGACACACACATGATCTCTAGAACTCATCTTCCAGAGCACCAAACCATGAATGCCTTTACTGGAACATAGATACCATCATTAAAAGCCTTCTACCAAATCCGAAAGACCTGAAACAAACCAGTAGAGGAATGTGGAGTAGAAACATTTCTCCCAGTCCACAAACAAACAACTCTGTCAAACCAACATACCGGTAAACACAAATTTCTCTCTTCATCAAACCAGAAGCTACAAACCAGGATATATCACCCAATGATGCCCATTAACAACACTTCAAATCCACACAAGCATAGTATCAACACAGAAGTAATCCAGAGCACAAACCGGAGCACATTCTAAACACACATACAATTCTGACTTCAGTATTTCTCAAAAACACTTCGCAACTCATCATATTAGCACACTTGCAACATCATAAAGATAGCTCCATGTACTCACAACATCTCTATAGCATATCAACTATACATGCACAACTTGCAAACACCCTGTACTATATTGACATCAATGAAAACATTTTAATGAAAACAACACCATACTCATTCATACTTGCAACAATATCCCCCTTTGTTATTGATGGCAACACATGATGTGAAAAACCATCAAAGAAAACATCCATTTATCTTTTTATGATTAGATAGCCTACACAACTTTTCTTGCACATGACTTTCTCTCCTCATTTTTTCTCTCCTTTTCTTTCACTATTTTTTGCATGACTCTCTCTCCCCCTTTGAAATCAATGGAAAAGAACACAATTATGATCACTCCCCTTAGGAGTGTACCCATACAACTCATACTGCAACAATTATTCTTTCTACTCCCCCTACGGAGTAGACCCTAATCATTAGTCCAAACCAATGAAGAATCTGTAGATCCACTAGACTGATGCACCTCCATGTGCACCTAGTTTGAAGAAGGAGGGTCAATGACCCCCAACTTCTCCCTAAGATACTCATAATTATCCTTTGGAAGAGCTTTAGTAAATATGTCAACAATCTGATCCTTCATAGACACATACTCCAACCTAAATTCATTCTCCAATACCTTTTCTCTCAAGAAATGATATCCGATAGATATATTTTTTCCTTGAATGCATTAACAGATTCTTTGAAATGTTTATAGCACTTGTGTTATCACGAAAGATAGGAATAGGCTCATCACATATCACTCCTATATCCTTTAATGTTTACATCATCCATAACACCTGTGTGCAACAAGATGTTGTTGTAATATACTCAACTTTTGCAGTGGATAAAGAAATTGAATCCTATTTCTTGCTAAGCCATGAAACCAGTCTTCTACCTATGGACAATGATTTTGGATATCCCAACTGCTTTAACCTCCTTCTTGGGTTTTTCACCTAAAAGGAGAAAGAATGGGGTCCAAAATGCAAATGTCTACACTCAAGATTAATATGAATAGGAATTTAATGTGTTTAACTATGTTATCTAAGTGCAATAAGCTGAAAGAATGATGATTTATTGGTGCCAAATCTAAGAAATGTGAGGTGTTGGAAAACACATTGTGATATGCAAACATGTGATGAATGACCTAAAACTACAAACAAAACTAAATAGAAGACTTTGAAATAAAAGGTGTGCACCTGGAGGCTGAAAATGGATGGGATAAGGGCCTCAAATCCTGATAAAACTGATGCAAAATTCAACTGGGACACTTGTGCCAATCTGGGTGACTTAGTCCCAGATCTGGAAAAATTGCTCTAGAGCCCATTTTGGCCAAATGGGTATCCAAATCCACAAAAACCTCCAAAAACCAATTTCAGTGGGACTAAGTCACCATTTTTGGCAACTTAGTCCACTTTTGAATTTCTAAAAAATTGAAAGTGGAAACATAAGCCCTCGATCTGCACTCTTGTTTCCCATAGGTGTCCACTTCTGAAACTCTAATTTTTGGGCCTAAAAGTGAAATTTTTATTGATATTTTGGCTATTCAAGAAAGAAGAAGTCTTCAACCTAGTCTTCAATGAATTTCAAACCCTCAAAGTGCTTAAATCTTAAAACACACAAAGAAAGAGAAAGAAATGTTGGATGTTAGGGCATGGGGGTTTGCCTTGGTCAAACTCCTATTTAGGTAATTAAACCCAATGAAGAAAGAATGTAATGAAGCATGCAACAATGGATTTAATACTGTTCCATGATGTTTGATCTTAATTTTTTGCAGCAAAACATGAAGGATCTGCCCTTGAATGTCCTTGGAAGCTATCTTGATGACTTAGAATGCTAAAACCCTAGTTTGCTTGACTTGAGAACATGATGAATGATGCATGAATGATGATGAGTTATGAAATTTGGTAAAATGAGAGGGAGAACCCTATATTTATACACAATTATGCCCTAATTCTTGAGAATACCTCATCACAGGCCGACCTTAGGTCTTAAGGAATAATAACCTGAAAGAAATTTAAATTTATTTTGATTTTTGAGCCAAATGGGACTAAGTCACCACCAATAGCAACTTAGTCCACTTGGGCATTCTTAAGTGGGTTTTAGGAATTTTGATAATTTAAATAATGTTTATTAGGTTCTTCTTCAACAAGACACTGAATTAAGGCCTGTAAGTGCATAAAGGGGCCATTTAAAGCATAAGAAATGCATAAATATTGATGACAAGCATAGGAAAGTGTGAAATTTTGTTACAAGACTTTGTAACAACACTTTGAAATAGGTCTTGGTAAGGTTATTTAGGAGAATTATGATATTATGGTCTTAGAAAAGTGTGAAGATGTGTTACAACACCTTTACAAGACATCGATAAATGCATTTTATTCAATTTGTAAGGGCCCAAGACCTAATGTGGGTGTGTAAAAAACCTCACAACACTAAATAAAGGCCTCATTAAGTCCGATTTATCATCAATTAATCCCAAATCAAGCAAGAAAAAAGGGATACTTTTTCCATGTCCACACTACCAAGAAAGAATGCACCACCACTTGTACTCTTCTGGTCATCCAAACAACCAACGCAATCTACATCAATGTAAGCATTCAAATAGAAATCAATATCCTTTGGATACCATAAGCCATAATCCATAGTTCCTTTAAGATATTTAAATATCGTCTTCATAGATGTAACATGTGCTTCCTTAGGTTATGCTTGAAATTTGGCAACTAAACATACTGCATGCATGATATCCAATCTAGTAGCAGTGAGATATAACATTCCACCAACCATAGATCTGTATAATCTCTGATCAACTTTAGGAGATTCATCATTCTTACTTAGTTTGCATCCAGTCACCATAGGAGTATAGATCGTTTTGGAGTCATCCATTCCAAACTTCTTCAGCAATTCTTTGTCATACTTAGATTATGAAATGAATATCCCCTTATTAGTTTGATTCACTTGAAGTCCAAGGAAGAAATTCAACTCACCAATCATAAAAATTTCAAACTCTCCTTGCATCTCTTCTGCAAATTTCTTGCACATACCTTCATTTCATCCAAAGATAACATCATCAACATACACAACCACTATCATCATTTTGTTTCCTTCAACTTTTAAATAAATATTATTGTCTGTGGAGCCTTTACTGAATCTTTGATGTGTCAAATATCTATCCAATCTTGCATACCATGCCTTGGGAGCCCGTTTAGTCCATACAATTCCTTTTTCAACTTGCAGACCATGTTTGGTTTATCTGATGAATGAAATCCCTCTAGTTGTTTCATGTACACTTCTTCCAATTATTCATTCAAGAATGTAGACTGGACGTGCAGACTAGAATTCTTCCAAATAGCATCCATTCTTTCCACTAGGGCAAATGTCTCCTCAAATTCTATTCCATAAACTTGTGAATAACCTTTGTAGACAAGCCTTGCTTTGTTTCTCACAAACTCGCCATTCTCATTTAGCTTATTCCTAAACACCCCTTTTGTTCCAATTATGTTCTTGTTTATAGGTCTAGGAACCAATTCCCATGTTTGATTCTTCTCTATCTATTGCAATTCCTCTTTCATTGCTCTCACCCAATTCTCATCTTTCCATGCTTCACTCACAAAAATAGGTTCTATCTTTGAAAGTAAGCGTAGATTTACCTCAACCGCTACCACTTTTCTTCTTGTCCTTACACCTTCACTTTTATCTCCAATTATCTATTCTTCAAGATGATTTTTCTTTACATATTTAGGAGTCTTAGGAGTAGGTTCGAGAGCTTCTTCTTCTTCTTCAATCTATTCTTCTTCTTCCTCCTTATTCTCTTCTAGTATTTTTCCACAAATACACTCATCTAGTTTAACTTCATTTATCTCAACCGGTCTATGCATACCTTCATCAACCTTCACATTTGCACTCTCAACAATTTTCCTCAATCTTTTGTTGAAGCATCTATAATATTTTCTATTAGTTGAGTATCCAAGGAAAATACCTTCATCACATCTTGCATCAAACTTTCCAAGATTCTCATCATCTCTTTCAATGTAACATTTGCTTCCAAACACCTTAAACTACTTCACAGTAGGAATCTTACCAGTCCACAAATCATAAGAATCCTTTGTGCTATTACCTCTAATTTAAACTCTATTAAGAATGTAAACAACAATATGGATTGCCTCTTTCATCATTGTCCTTGCAAGCTCTTGAACAGTCTGGTTCTTTCTCTCAATAACTCCATTATGTTGAGGAGTTTTGGGAGTAGAAAAATGTCTCTTCATGCCATGCTCTTCACAAAATGCATTAAACTCACTGGAAGTGAATTCTCCACCTCTATCAGACATTAAGCATTTGATTCTTAGGTTCACTTCATTCTCTACCCTTTCCTTGAACACTTTGAATCTATCCAGAGCTTGAGCTTTCTCTCTAAGAAAAGTAACCCATGTCATTCATGAATAATCATCAATAAAGAGCATAAAATACCTATCACCATTAAGAATTCTTGTTCTTGTAGGGCCATAGAGGTCTATATAAACTAGTTCAAGCATTCCAGTAGTTGATTGTTCCTTTCCTTTAAAACTACATCTTATTTTCTTTCCCAGCTGACAACTTCTACACACAATATTGGTAGGCTTTGTGATTTTAGGCAGATCTCAGAATACTTCGTTTGAAAAAATCCTGATCATATTATCAAAGTTTACATGTCCCATCCTCCAGTGCCATAGCCAACTTTCATTAACCTGAGATACAAGGCACTAAACATCAATACCCTTAAGTTGATAGATGTTTCCATATGTTCTTCTTATAGCAACCATAATTACAGACCCTTTTTTGATCTCACAAGTGTTGTCCTGAAACACAAGCATGAATCCCTTGCTACACATTTGTCCAACACTCAAAAGATTATTCCTAAAGACCTTAACATAATAAACATCATTAGTACTATGTTTTCCATCAAAACTAATTAATCCTTTCACAACAATCTTTTCACCAGAATCATCTCCAAACATGACTAATCCTCCATCATACATTTCAAGTTTAGTGTTTAGTTACTTTTATCTTTGGTCATATGACTAGAGCAACCACTATCAATCACCCAATAGTCTTCATCGTGTCTAGTATGAAAGGCAATAACCAAAGTGCATTCCATCTCTTCCTTCTTGTTCTCTGGACCACTTTCCCTTGCGCATATTCTAGAGTTAGTAGATACTGAAGGCTAGAAACAAGCATTCATCATCATTACCCTCAAAATTAGATTCATCATCAGAATTCCAGCATCTTCTCTAACATAATACAACTTCTCGAACTTATCCTTTTTGTCTTTATTGTCTCTGTTCTTCTTATGTACAACTCTATTTGGAAATCTTGAAGCATAGTGACTGATATTTCCACAACTAAAAAATTTAAAAGGTAACATACCTTTGTACTTACCAGTACCTTTCTTCAAATAGGCTCAGGTTCTCTAATGAGCTATCAGTTAGGTAGCCTCAAGGAATGTACTCTGATGCACTCACTTTCGGGTTGTTTCCCATTGTTGACTATAGATATGAAGGTGACGAAGGAAGATCCGGCGCCGCGACTCTTTTGGTTGGTTCCACCCATGCATTGCTGTCAAAAAGAAGGAAGATGCGGCTCTCTCTATATGACTATCTCCCTACTATTCTAAAGGGGTGTCCCGCTGACTGACATGTTACCATTAGGGAGGTGATGCCCCCTACTATA
>VDFB02271358.1:838965618-839068777 GCA_007258455.2 Sequoia sempervirens
ATGGACCGGCACCTCCAGTTGGGAGGAAGAGCACAGAACAGCCCATGTAGGACTATGCGATGACACTCTCCCCTAGTTGCCCATGTGTTGCGTTATTGTGTTCCTCTGGAAGTGGGTTATGGGAGTTGATTTAGATTGTTGTTTGAATTGATTTAAATTGATTTATGATTTATTGTTTTGATACATCTTTAGCATGTGTTGTATGATCTCATTTATATTTTATTTACGATCTTTCGTCTTTATGACCTTGTGATATGATGTTATTGGTTGCTCATTTTAATTGGTGTATTGTATGATGGATCTATGTTGGTACTTTTCGTATGGTTGTACTTTTGTTGTCATTCTTGGTTGGAGTTACTTCTCTATCACCTCTTAGCATGGGGGTGGTCAGGTGGAACGTGCTTCGCACACCGTTGGGTTCCCCATCAGCGTTCGTGGCTTCAGTCTCATCCAGTTGAAGATTTATTCCAGTTGATCTCCTTGTATTTTGATAAACTTGTATATTGTATTCATCCCACATGTTTGGGATTCATGATGTAACTTTATGGATGATGTAACATTTGAAAGATGATGTAATGTAGTTATCTACTTTGTAATTTTAATTGGCTATGAAATTTCTCATGGATTTATCTTGTGATGGAATTTATGTATGTATTTATCTAATGTTGTCATTTATAGTTCCTTTCGATATCTTATGAGATGATGTTTAGTAATGTCTATTTTCGATGTGACCTCGTGGGGCCCCAAAGGACATGGTTGATTATGTTGTTTGTATGAAGTGTATGAGTATGTATATGATCATTTAATATTGGTATGATGATTATTTATCTTTCTTAAAAAAAATAAAATATTTGCGTTCTTTTGTTGTTTGTTCTTTGGGGCTTGCACGGCGGGCGTTACAGGCATGATCTCATTAGAATCTATGTGACTAATGTACTTGGCACAACAAAACTTGAACTCTTAAACGCGGTTGCAAAAAGATTTGAACTGTCCAGTAATGACACTGTAAACTTGAAGTCTTTGAAAACTTGAGGATTGCTAGGGTTTATGTTGAAAAAGAGAGTAAAGAAATTCATTTTCAAAATCACACTAATCTCTATAGAGCAAACAATCCTAGTAGTTATTTTGAAATTAAAAGTAATTATTTCATCAGAGAGAATTTAAATTCAAGAAAAGACTAAATAACAATTTTGTTGAGCATTAACGGGGGGTATATACAACCAACATTCAATTATATATACACAAGAATGTTGAATAGAACAAATGATATAAATTTAACAGGCCAAATCAAATTGCCACATAATTATAAAGTTGAATCACGTGAATATCAAATTAAACAGATTAAAGCGTTAAACTCAAAGAAAATTTGTGCTACATACATCGAATCAAATCGTATTGGAAGAAGCTTTGAAATGCCCTAATTTATGCACAAATTCAATCTACAGGTCAACACTGCATCAGACAATCATTATCATGCAGACGGGCTCAGAACCATACCTGGTGACATTAATCTACCATGAAATTTGTGATGCATGTACTCATTCTTCCCTTTGACTGGACCTTTGGGATGGTTGACATAATGTAGGCGAGAGCGCAAATAGGCTTTCATAGTACGAGTATAAGCATATTGTGCTCATTCTTCCCTCTGACCGGACCTTTGAAGTGAATAAATTTACTTTTTGGATGGTTGGCATAATGTATTTGATGTTTATGTCAGGCAAAAAGGGGCAAGGTGGATGAGTAACCCTGTGGATGACTATTGTTGCTCCGATATTCACCATTTGCAAACTTGCTTGATCTTTCTCTTTCTCTCTACCTTGAAACTATATTTTAAGGATTTATAAACTCAATGAAGAGGAAATATCGATGGGATGCAGATGTTGGGGATTTGATTATTATATGGAGGGATTCATGAGTATGGAGGACTCATAAAGATCATGTTTATTTAGAAGAAGGTTGTTGTATGATCCTATTTTGAGAATTTATAGTTGATTACAAGATTTTGATCTTGAATCTGATGTAGTTATGACTGGAGGGTCCAAAGGACCATCCAATTGTGCAACGAACAATAATAAATACACATTAGATGACAAAATGACACAAGATATACCCTGGGAAAATCCTTAGTGAGGGAAAATCCCAATCTTCTAAAGATTTCTTATTATATTGATTTCATAAGCAAAATTACAATATATCGCAATGGTTTCCTATGAGCACTAACACATAAATTTAGAAACACCACTTTGTAACTTGTCACAAACGAGGTCACATAATGATTTTTAGTACAAGAACAACACTTCTACATATACCAATTTCACTTGTTCAAATTGCACCCTATATCATACTCATTGTTTCCTTACTCGAGCTCTTAGTCATTGTTCCCTCATTGTTGTACTTGTTACACCTCTACTATCTCCTAGTCTTCTTTGCTTGCTTATAAATAGATTGAAACCACATATATACCCTTCATCAACTTCCCACACGATTTGCATTGGCTTAAAGGTAACACAAAGCTCAAAACCACATGAAACATGTCTCCAAATAAAAATAACAAACTTACAATTCCAAAAGTTCAACAACGGTAAATATCTATGTGGTACAACACAAACCCCTCTAATGATTATCCCAACCTTCCCAAATATTGGAGTTTAATAGTGAGAAGTGTGGATGCCTTTCTTTAGAATATCGAGATGGCCATACATAGCACTCTATGTGCACGCTGGTCTCACCCGGAGTATCATTTGTCACGGTAGCTGGTAATTGAGCAGGTCTATGCAAGATAGATACCATTAAACACTACTTGTCAGCTTAATAGAAGTTTGGTCTTTCACGCTGATGTGAACATTTTAGGACAAGGAAATCTATAGATTCTATCATATGTCAATGTGGATACTGGTTTCCACGAAAGCATACTAACGTATCTTTAATGATAATGCTGGTTAGGGTTATCCACTTTTGTGATTTTGATTCTCATGCAGATTGCTATGAATCCATAACAAATTATTTTACTCCAGAATTGTCTGAATTCTCCAATAATAAATATGTTTAGTTTATGTGTCGTAGGAAATATAATGCCCATATTGGGGTATGTAAAATTCTTTTAAATGGTGTTTTTTACGTCTACTCACTAATTTCCATGAATTCTGATATATTTTTCAAGTCATCTCAAATGGATGTTGAGTTTTACACACACCTCTCAGCTTTCTTGTCAGTTTTCTTTCTAGAGTGTGCATCTTCCTAGAAAAGGCCATCCATTTGGAGAAATTTTGCTTAATTGCATAGGGTTTTGTTGTAGGCCTGAACACTGTGCATTGGAATGTGTCTTTTATGTCATTTGTAGTATTTTATTTCTGCAATTATGCATATCATATCCTTATTCTTTGTATTTTTCCTTAAAGAAATTCAGGGATGGACTTTGAATCACATTCACTCAATAAGCTTGTATTATGATTATCAAGGTCTACAATCAGAGTACAATTGTGAACAAAGTAATTACAAAAAGGTTTCCAGATTTTATATATCATCCTGCAAATGTGGATACGAGTTGAATTCTGAAAGGCATTATAGTTGAAAATTTTCAGATAGCATACCTGCTCCTTGTCATTGTCACACCCATGGGGAGCTATGAACCATCTAACAAATTAGGCTGCAGACATTGTTCAAGGCATTTAGCACTCTTGGTCAAAGTTGGCCTCTGTAATTGTCTTTTGATTAAGTACTTGGATTTTCAAAATGCATCACGCTCTCCGGCAGGAACTCAATGCTTTCAAATATAAATGGATTCCATATTAGGGAGTTGTAAATGTGACAAATCTATGGGGACATTATCATGGGATCCATCACCATTAGCAATGGAATTCTGTGGTACAGGCAATTCATCTTTCACTTTAGCCATTTTATGACTAGGTTTTTCACAATAATTTGAAGCCAATGATGGCTTTTGTGCTTCGGCTGTCTTGCCAAGAAGGCCATTTGGTGCAGCTGACAACTGATCAATCTTTTGCCTTGGTTTAAGTTTGTTTTTCCTCTCACCCTTGGCATTGCCTAGACCCGATTGGGCACTCCTAGTGGAACCAGATCTGGTTAAGATCTCTTTGTTCTGCACCTTGCCCTTTCTGTCTCTTTCAGTACACTTTCTTTAGCCTCCCCAAGTATAGTAGTACCAAGAGCAGCTGCACCCCTTAGAATGCCACTGCCATTAACTTCTTCATGTAGAAGTTCTCTCTTTTTCACATGTGTTGACCACACCTCATCTCTCACAACAGTTTGCTCTGAATAAGACACTCTCACATAATTCCCTATCTTCGTTCTCCAGCTTTTGTTTATGTTGGGCAACAAGACAAGTTGCTTGCTCTGAAGGGACAGTAGGATTAGTTGCAAACACAGAAATGAAGGAATGCATTTATGTTACACTTAAAATTGTAATGTTACACTCAATCCACCACCTAGGCCTGTTTAAACAATACACTTCCTGAGGCAACAGAAGGGTAACAAGACTCTGCTGCAAGCTTTTAGTGCAAAAGAACTTAAAGTAAATATCCATTCATAATATATGTCTACATTAATAATTTTTATGCAATTAGTGTTAAGATAACAAGCATTGGAAGAGACAAAACCCAGAGTAGCTTGCTTTGTAACTTTGTTTCCTGCACCCTTACGACCAGATGCATTGGTCCCTTGCAATCCCTGTAAAAGAAATAGTTCCCTCAGATGAAAACATAAAAAGAACAGTCATTTCTACATGATAGTTTTATGTAAGTATTTTAAGCTGTTATGAGTAGAAATTTAAAGCAGTTTTGTAGTGCCTAACAGTGTCACATTTAAGATATTAACAAATTTAATTATAAGGTTCTGAAACAGGGGTCTTTAAATAGAAAACGATGTAGCCTTCATTATTGGCTACTTCATAGGATGCAAGCTATGAGGGATGAGCTAGAATTGAAACATATTTAAATGACAATGCATTACTCAGAAAGCTTCACAGAGCAACATATTGAAATTTGATGGAAGCTCTTGTAGTTCATGACATACAAAGTGTAATAGAAAGAAATCCCAAGAGGTCAAGATAAAATAGTCTAACAGACACTGGGAGAAGATCCACCCTGCTAACAGGCAAATAACTCAGAGAAGAAACCCAAGTTTGCAACAACAATCACTAGATGTCACCTGAACCTTATTGAATGATGTATTTGAAAGGAGAATCATTTCATAAGGAACACCTTGCCACAATTTTCAGCATTCAAATAATATAGATGGTATCAAGAACTCTTAGGTAGCACAAGAAACGGTAGAACCTAAACCTACTAAAAAAGTTTAGAGTATAGATCACTATGGTACCATAATTTAAAGTCTG
Organism: Sequoia sempervirens; assembly: GCA_007258455.2. Lineage (NCBI taxonomy): Eukaryota > Viridiplantae > Streptophyta > Pinopsida > Cupressales > Cupressaceae > Sequoia > Sequoia sempervirens. Next base: position 838,970,972 of record VDFB02271358.1, read on the forward strand.
TTCGTAGCTGGATGACTTTGGTGCTATGTACTGGATCTGTGGGATATGCAGCCAGGTCTTGGTCCAATTCGAACCTGTTTTGTGATCATGGTTGATACAGCTGTGGAATCTCTTAGGAGGCAAGAGAATCATTGTGGGCTCAACCCGAGCTGATTTGGGCAAACTAATACCATATTTCACAAGTATTGCAGAATCCAAAATAAATCCAGTGAATTCTGATGACCTAAAAAAATAAATAAATATTTTGGTGTTCATTTGAGGCAAATCCACTCTTTTTCCTGCTCGCATCTGCAAGAAACTAATTTAATGCCACCCAAGAACCATGTAGATTGGGTTAATCTTCACATGGAAAATAATCCTAGTGGTAAACTAATTTAATTTTTCCTAGTAATACAATTGGAGATTTTGGTGCTCTGATTAATTCTTAGAGATCATTTGATTGGAAACCACTATTAACATCAGATCGCTTTAGGTGATCAAAATTGAGAATGACATGATCATTTGATTGCGTTTGGGGAGGACTGTTCAGAATTAAGTTGCAGAACATCCACAAGTTCAATAATAATGATAAAGATATTTTAGATGAACTACTTAAATCACTTTAAAACTGGGTTTATTTATGTCCCATTCTCCATGCCTCCTAAAAATAAATTCTTTTAGAAGTTTCTGCAACTGAGGCCTTTACTCTATGTTTTTTTAATTTCGAACTGATTATGTTTGAAGCTCGAATGTTGACCTGTGATTATCAAGACATATTAGTTCGTAGCCCAGCTATAGAATAATTATGCAGCTACGTACCCATAGCCATAGTGCAAGCCACCCCAGTAACCCCATTGACTACACTTAAATGCAGTGGGAATAACCCCGTCCCTACAAACAGTAATATCCCAATAGTCTCGCCTCTGTGTACTTTGAAAGAGGATTTGGCCAAGAGGAAGAAAATTTGTATAAATAGACAGGACTGGGAATTGCTCTTAATATCTTGACCAAAGCCCTGTGGTTTCAAGAAGGCCTAAATTTAGGAGTCTCGCTAAATTCAAATAAGCTTATAACTATAAGATGTTTGCAGCCCCCTTTGGACTATTTGAAAGAAATGTTCCCAACATGGTGATTCTAAGCTCTTTTGATTTGAATATAATTTTTTTCAATTGAAAGAGATTTCAACTTAAATGTTGGGCTAGATTTTTTTGGGCACCTTGACAAATAAACTATCCATCTTCATACTAAACCAATTTAATTTCCTAAATTACTTTTATATAAAAAATTATTAATATTATTTAACAAGCACACAAAAAATATGAATTTTAATATATACTCATTTGAATAAGTTTTAGTGCACAAAAACAATAAGCAAATTTCACAATATCAATAACATACTCTAGCCTCTATCTTTTGCTTTTCACTTGATATAGTCTTCTATTTCATTTGTCGTGCTTTTCTATGTTTAATACAAAGTTTAAATTTTACCTAAAAATAATCAATATATACTAAAAACTTACATTTTAGTTTTACTATTCATTTTACAATTCTTCAACCATATTTGCCTATCCTCTTCCAACCAAAAGGCTCCTTTTTCTAACCAAAAAGCTCCTTACTTGGCAGCAAAAACATGATGCACTGTGTCACTTGTATTTGAAATTAAGTATTCAAAATAGTTGATTATAATTGTGGAAGCATTTAGATTTGTAGATTTGTAAATATTTTAAGATTATTTGTGTATTAAGAGTTATGTTGGTGAACAAGTTATATATAGTATGAATTTGAAAGTTTTTAGATTTGACTATGTAAACATTTTTCTATCAACGTTTCAAATCATACTCTATGATCTATCATCATATCAACATTTTGAATCATACTATATGTCTTTAGTTGTAGTGTTTCAATTGTTCAAGAGAACCCATCAGTTTGGTAACAATTATGCTTGTTCAATTGTCTACTTGAAAATTAGTTGTACAATATTTTTTTTTTCTGTGTAAACTACTTAAGACTAACGAAACTCATATATTTGTGTTGTTTTCCCATATTTTAGCCACTAAACTAGGTACAAAGTTTATAGATAGAATGACATTTGCCTATGATTAAGACCTAATGGAAATTCTTCAATCACAAATGAACATGAAAATGAAAACCATGCCCATTTGAATGCATCTATGCATTTTGTGATGAAAAGGCATATGACCACTATTTTACAATCTACAACTACATATGGCACAAGAATGTGTGATTAGAGTTGAAACATTTGTATGGTTGAGTTCAATATATGAAATTTTGGGTTGAATCTTGTGTTTTCTTTCTATCAATTGTAAGCCTTCCTCTTTAGATCTAGCTTGATTATGGAAAAATATAAGCCTTACATTGCTAATCTTTCTTGCAAAAGTTGTTAGAGTTGTCATGTGTTTCTAAGTTTCAAGGGAGAAGATGTGAGAAACATTGCAATTGATCATCTCTTTGAATCTCTCTATGGCAAGAAAAAATGTCTATAAAGATGGTGAAAATTTGTCAAAGGTGGAAGAGATTTGGTTGAGCTTTGAAAGAATGATTCACTAGTGTGATATATATAAACATTGTTAGAGGTCGATAATTTTTATGTATTCAAATCCTTAATTACATGGAAAACTATACAAAATGCATGCACTGTATTAAAAAAAAATGCTTATAGGATAGATATTAGTGCATAATTTTTATTTGTTTGTAGGATAAAAATCAACGCAATAATTTTTATAGAAAAATAGTGAAAAATAATTAAAACTAAAATTCATGTATCATAGTTGAAATTCTATTTGTTAGAAATTTATTAGAACTAAATCCTTAATAATTTATTGGAACTAAATTCTATCTCATTTGAAATATCGTATCATAGTTGATCTCGACGTGAATTTATAGAAATTAATAATTTAAATTGAATCAAATAATATATGATAACTATTACAAAATTAAAACATAGATTCTAATAAGCATGCATGTGCTAAAAAAATCAAGGAAATAAAACGCACATGTCCAGGCTTTTATTAGGAAAGATTTAAGTGATTATGAGCTCATAGATATTATGAACTTTCTTAACCTTGATCAAAACCCCTTGTTTAGAAGTAAGTACAAAAGACATAAACAAAACACAAAAGTTGCATCAATAGAGGATAAGTTGAATAATAGAACTAAATCACACAAAAGAAAAGTGTACTTAGACTAGGCTACAAGCACAACCTAATCTTATATTAGTTTTCTCTTTGACCAACATTTATCATAGACTTTAGAGTGTAGATCTAGTTTTATTTTTTAAAATAATAGAAACTGCATGTTGACACATCAAAATTGATAAGGAGCTCAACATCTATTTCCTTCTTTTAAATTTGTCATGACATTTTTTCTCAACTTTGATGTTTTAGATTTGATTGTTTTCTATTACCTAAATATTCAATTAGACATTAAATTAAATAGGAAGTGTATTTTATTTCTCTATAATAATATTCTAAATTTTATTCCTATAAACTATAGTTAAATGTATATTATAATTTTGTTTCTCTGTAATAATATATTATATATTTGATTCATATAAACTAAATATTGAGATATATATACTATTTTACTATATATAACATGTAAATTTTAATTTCGAAGAATTAATTTATTTCATTTACATTGTTTGTTTTATTTTTATTTGAAAAGTTGTTTTTATTTACTTAAGAATGATTTTATTCATTAAATATGTGTTTTATTTTATCTTTTATAGTTAAAGTGAGGGTTACAACCCTCTCCCTTTGTATTAATTAATAAAAATATTTTACATATATTATTTATTGATAATAAAAGATTAATGATAAAACAAGAAGAAACTAGAAATTGTACACTCGAGTGATAAACACCATCACAAAGTATGAGCCTTTTACTATGTAACATGAGTATTTGCATACATGGTCGATGAGCCATTGTCAATCAAAACTACCTAATACAACTGAACTACATATATGACTAAAATTTAGACATATATAAGTGAGATACCAAAGAAATAAACTAGCTTAGTTACTAGACAAACTATAGGTTTTCAACATGGTAGCTATAGGCCAAAGGAACTGTCCTTTCTCTTGACCAATGAAACATGGAATAATCATAAGTCTACAATTTGAGATCCATCCATAGGATTTTCAACATGGTAGCTCTAGGCCAAAGGAACTGTCCTTTCTCTTGACCAATGAAACATGGAATAATACATGGAATAATACATTGCACCTTCCATTTCTTAAGCTCTCCATTCAAAAGAACAACTTCATTTTTTTTATTTTGGAAGTTGAATTGGATAATCCCATATTTTGGTGAACTCCTGCATTCCCAAACCATGTCAAAAACTAAGTAATTTAACCCAAAAGATCATTGATTTAATACATTCTTAAACTTCAAAATTCACACAAATGCAGATTTCCATATTATGCCTTGCATATTAAATGCCTCTGTTTTATATCCTCTACTCCTAATGAAAATTTGAAAATATATATAACCAAAGAAAGCAGAGAATTTGATCTCACTAGCACGTGTGGTCCATTTACATTCCATGATTTCATAACCATTTCACCATTTCACAAAAGGGCTTATCTGATTTGAAGGGAGCAGCAGATTCCTTTATCATGTTCTTCCTAGAGGAGAAACAATGTCCATGGTTCTTGGATGAATAGCCTGCAGCAAATTAACTTTGTTGTTATACCAGTTCTCCCAATAAAAATAGGATCTGAATGCCTATTTTGAAAGATCGAATAAATTATGGAGCTTAAAAATTTAATAAAGCTCTCTGGACAAAACTTTTGCTTACCAAGAAAAGAGGATTTCCTTTTACTGATATTTTTCACACACCCACTTCTTCCAAATATCTGAACCTTGAAACACAGCTTCGATATATACTTGAACACAACAAAATCTCCCAATTGCAGCCCATGGTAATTGACAAAATTTTCCCACCCATCTCGGAATTCCATCGATTGTTTGTACCCAATAATTGTACATCCCACTCCTGCCCACTTGGGCCTTGCAAAACCATATGTTCCTCTCTGTCATTACCGAATTTGTTTTTACAGATTCTAAACAGAAATCAAAACATGGAATGTAAAATTTACCAGTTTTTCTGCAAAGTCTCCAAGCATAACTTTGAAGAAGGAGACACACCCATCAAAGCGCTCTTTCTAATGGTGTTTACCATGATTTCTAAAACATTTCAAACTGCACATCCTGCATGGTATAAAAAGCTCCCCGGTTTCTTCATCTTCCATGGCAAACGCAGATGCAAAGCTTGTACAGAGCACATTTAAAATCCCGAAATACCTACATGCATGAATAGCCTATAACAACAACAGACGTGCACTTGAAGTTAATGTCAAGTAGAATTAGAAAGAATGACAGTATTGGCGAGGCGTACTGTGAAGGATTCCTGCTCTGGCACGTGAAGGACTTCCGCATGAGAGGTCTGAATTTCTGACAAACATGTCTACAAGCTCTAAGCGCGTGGAGTTGGACCACCTCGCAATTTATTTTTAGGAAACTAATCACATCACTTAGGGCTATAACGTGGTACTAATGTGGTATTCGAGTCATAAATAGTAGGGCGTGTGTGAAAGAGACTGAGAGACAATGTTCCCAAAAAACAATTAATGGAGATACTGTGAACTTGAGCATTGTCAGTCACCGGAGTCCATATAAAGCTGCCGATAGTTTTTTCCTGCTTATGGGATATCTTTATGATTTATGGGTTCTTTGTGCACAGGGCATGGGCATTTGTGCATGTGTACTATGTCACATGGGTCAAAGAACTTGCTCATCCCTCAAGAGTACTCTAAATTACCCCTTCCATCTTGTCCATCTAAGCTTTGATTTTATTCTCAATCCTCTCTCCCTCAATCTCTTCTAACTAAATATGGACACATGTCGTCCTCTCATCTCCCATGACTCTCAACCATTTTGAGACATTGATCTTATTGTTTAATCTCATTTGTCCATTAGTTTCTCCAAAAATCTGTAAATTGAAGAGAACCCATAGCCATTTTAACATATCATCTCTTATGCAACCTTATGTTGCTAATAAGATAACTCACATCCATAATCCTTCAGCACAACCACCATTCCATGGTGCAACAAGGATTAGTTTGGTGAGAAATTTGTTTTCATTTACATTTGTTAATCCTTTGTTTAATCTAAATGTTGCATTTGATTGTCGATAAATGGATTAATTTACTTAGTTCAATAACATGCTCACTTTTTCAAGTACATCTCTTTAGCATGTCTCATGGGACCTATGTCCCTTTTTTCACTAGTCCAACTTGTTTTTTTCTAGTGTTTTTCATTTGTAAGTTACAATTTGATGGTCACATTGTAGGCCTAGCAATTTCTTCATTTCTTTCTTGACAGTTGCAGCTAGCACTCACTAACATTTTTTGGTGTTTTCTAGTTTATTAGTATTTGGTTGCTTGATAGGATTTGATTTCAATTGTCATTATTAAATTATTAAGTTTTACTCACATTCTCTCCTTGTGTAGATTAACTATTGTTTTTGCAGGATCAGGCATCTTAGTCACTCTATCTTAATTTGGTGATTGTGTTACAAATCAAAGTTTTCATCCTATATTTCAGCAAGTCCATAGTTTATATAGCACATGTTAGCTTGTGTGTTTGAAAAAATATATTCATCATTTTCATTAGCATATACTCTCTATTTTCTAACAAAAACTAGATTTGCAAGGGTAAATGCTATCAAAATTGTCACTCAACGTAGTTGAAATCAGATTAAACTAAATTTTAACTAACTATTTTTTTTTATGTGCATGAATATTATTTTAGTGGCTCCATAATTGGTCTAGTGTCTCCATCCTCTACATTAGTTATTCTATTGTAAGTATAAATTTTCTATTTTTAAATAGTTTAGTGGTTGCATTACAAATCTACAAATACATGACATATTTTGTTGGTTTCACTATTAGGTGCAATTTTTTGTATTTTTCATTTTTCAACATATGTTTCTATCTTTTAGTGGTTTCATCTTGTAATGTAGTAGTTTCATCATTTCTCAAATCATCAAAATCATTAATATATTATTCCTAATCATTCTTATTGACAAATCATTGTGAGCTATCTAACCCCCTATTTGTGCAACACATAATCACTTTTCAAAGAAAAATCATAAAATTACTAACATTTTACTTGTAGAAAACATTTGTCAAAGGAATCATTTTATCACCAGTCTAGACACACTTCAATTTGTTAAGTGTTTTCAACCATTGTATGATATTCTTGTGGATCCCTCTTAATCATATGATCTCTCCTTGCACCCTTGGGTGATCATGGAGATCAAAACCTTAAGTTGGTCTCTTTTCTTTTTTCATTGTTTTATCCTAAGGACTCTAATTGTTTTTTCATTCCTATTATGTTTCATACAATCTTGGGTGACAATTGTATCATCCTTCTAAGGGGCCTAATTGGGTATTTGATCACTTAGGATTATGACCCCAACTCTAGTGTTCTGGTAGAGTATAAAAGGTTGAGTGTGAATCAAAAGATAAACCTCTTGGAAGTAGAAATTTTTTGATCTATCCAAGGTGTCAAAAACTTTATACCTTAGAGAAGTGATGATGTTGATGCAGTGCAACCAACACTTAACATGCAATTTGACACAAGTGAAACAATGATCTATCACCAACAATGACAAAAATGCAACAAACTGGATTCACTTGACAACTTTCATAAACTGATTCATCTCAAACAATGATTAAGTGCATTCTAGATCACATTGGAAACATTGCCATGGCAACCTACAATTTTTTTGTAACGAATTGTCACTAATAAATTTCACAACACAAATAATGAATCTAATCGCTTCGGTGAGATTTAAGATAACATATTACAGACTTTACCTCCAATTTTTATGAAGATCCAACGGTGGAAATGAAATTTATTGCATTTTTTCCCAAAACTTCAAACCCTAGGTAGGATTTAGACACACTCTCACAAAAATGGTCATAACTTATTCAAATGTTAATGAAATTTGATGAGACTTGAAGAAAATGAAAGTAGATTCACATGGAAACAAAATGAAATTGGTTTCAAATCAAAATATGGACTATACAATCTGTACCATCATGTTTTTTGGACTACAATTTCGGCACAATATTGTTAGAATAGGGCAGTCTCACCAAAATGATCATAACTCCCACACAACTCAATGAAATTCAACGAGAAAAATATAAATGTAAACTAGAAATAAATATATTTTCATCCATATACTATACTCCTTGATATGAGGCCATACCAGGCCATTACAATGCACAACTTCAACCTGAAAACACTATAAGAATTAGAAAATGCACACAATATTGAGGTTTTCACTCATCAAACTTCAAAACAATGTATCCAAACCCCCCCCCCCCCCCCATTATAGTTTTGGAGGGTTTCCTTATACATTTCTAACAAAAATAAATAAAATTTCAACCACCTTTTGATTAGTTTGTTGACAAAACACCTTAATGACACTTTTTGACAAGTTGCTTGACAACTTTTTTGAGCAACTTTTACAATGTTTACAATATTTGCCTAAATTTCACCAAATGACCAAAAATGGTCCTAAACCACTTAGGATGGTCTCAAATGACCTTATTTACATCAATAAATCCAAAACAAAGCAAAAACCAAAGTTTCACAATATAGCTTAAAATTGCATCAAGGGTGCTCCTACACCAGATGTGGAGTTGGTTGCCATATCCTCCTAGCTGGTTGAAATATTTCCCTTTTATCTATAGACTAGGTCCCACACTCTTTTAAGGTATAAAAAGGATGCCCCTAGAATCCTTTTAGCATCCTAGATAAGACATTTCTAACATCTCTTAGTGTGGTGCAACCTGGGATACATATTACTGCTCAAAATTACTTAGAATGTACCTTTGAGAATTGAGATAGAGCTAACCTTGGGTGAAACCTTTTTCCACCCTTGGTAAGGGATCCTATACAATACACCACTCCTTAAATATCCCTCACTTAGTAGATTTATTAGCTTTACGCTATGATCCCACACTAAGTTATAATCCCACTTAACTAATCATAGGTTATTTTGTGCTTAATGTGTCTTCATTATCAAAACCCATGCAACCCATTATATCCAAATTCTTAAAATCCAAACTATTTGCATGTTGATTAAGTGTGACTATTTTCAAACATTTATAAGGTCAAACCTCCTAATCCACCCCATCCTAATCTATATAATCCATCACCTTAATTATGCACCTTCCCCAACCATAATTCAAACCCATTCAAAGGACCTTAGTTCCATTCCTTTAATCCATCCTAATCCAAATCCCATTCTTCTAATATTTTAGATCCATCATCAAATATCTTCTTGCAACCATAATTATAATTCTTCATCACGATCAAACCTAATCCTTTCTAATCCACTTCTTCTAAATACAATATTTCCTAATCCAATCTGCATCTCTTCTTCATTCTCCATCATTACTTAATAAAATCCTTTTAACCAATTCTAAATATAATTATAAACAATTTTAATCCTTCTCATTGTTGTTATCCAACCATTCATCCCTAAATCAAGACCAACTCCCATCATTAAAATCAAAACCTTAATCCAATCTGCATCTCTAATTATAATTCTTCATCACGATCAAACCTAATCCTTTATAATCCACTTCTTCTAAATACAATATTTCCTAATCCAATTTGCATCTATTCTTCATTCTCCATCATTACTTAATCAAATCCTTTTAACCAATTCTAAATATAATTATAAATAATTTTAATCCTTGTCATCGTTGTTATCCAACCATTCATCCCTAAATCAAGACCAACTCCCATCATTAAAATCAAAACCGTAATCCAATCTAATCCATCCATCAAATCAACACTTTATTGAAAACTTATCCTTTCTCAAGTAGGTAATCAATTGATTGTTTCTTAGGATTTTTTTATTATTATCCTAAGTATAGAAATAAAATCAAAACCATCTTGATACATCCAATTATTCCTTTTTATTTTATCCTTTCAACCTTTTATTTCATGATTTTTCTCTTTTATAATGACCTTTGGGGAGTTGTCACCTTCTCCAAGAGGACCTCTCATGTGGAAGAAGGAAGAGTTGGTCTTTGAGAAGAGGGAACAACATAGGAAAGTGGAGGAATTGGAGGAAGAGATAGAAGGGAAGGTGGAATAGGATATTGTGTGGGAACTTGAGGGGGAAGGGATGGGCATCTACATTGGAGTTTGAATAGGATTTTGGGAAATAGGTTGAGTGACCTGAATCGAGAAGTAGTTGATTCTTGAGTAGTTCTAGTGGACTCAAACCTTGAAGATAATATTTGGACCCTTCTTCCTCTTAATAGTTTGTTCCTCTATTTCTTCTTCCTCCTTTTACTCTAAGACATTCATATTTGGTTATTTTCATTTTGATGACTTCCTCTTCTTTCCAACCTTCTTCTTTTAAGGATTCTTGCAAGTTTGGTATGTTGGCAATGTGTGTTGTTATTGATGTCAACTCAACATGTGTCATCATTATTGTCAACTAAAGGTCATCAGTGAAGTTGGACATTAAAGATAGTCTAGAGGATCATCATATGAGTTAACGGCAAAATATTAGTCTGGATGATTGGTAAGTATATGGTAACACATTATTACATATGCTTTATGTTCTGGTCATGGGATGCAGTTACATTAGTTTGTGGCTACATGCTCAAGGAGTTAGTGGATTAATATTTGAGTCAAATTCATAGTTTTTCTATTATGGAAACTTGTCTAAGGCAAGAATAGTGCACTTCTCTATGTCTAGGTGTTGGTAATTTGGTCTGCATCTTGCCGCATTACAAGATCTGGTTATGTAATTCTAGAGTTAAGATTGGTAATGTTTAAGGAGTCTATTTCCTAGATTTCAAGTCATATCCTCTTTTACAAAAAAAAAAATTAAGTGTTTGTTCTCTAGATTACATTTCAACAGTATAATGTGTCCTTCTGCGGTGATTGGTATGCTTGTGTGGATTTGGGAGTATGTTCAAGATGGTCTAAGGAATTAGTAATATGAGTTCCAAGTGAATTGGTGCTACGCAGTGCTATGTCTTATGTGTTGAAGTGTCACAAATTATCTGTGTTGCTCTGTTTCTACCAGTTCAATGAGATTATTTACTTGTGTTAGCTTTTAGTGATTGATTCTTCATTGGTTAAATGTAAATGCCAAAATTCATAATGTATTTCTAGTCTTCAAATTATCTTAAACAAAAACAATGATATTATTGCAAAAAAATAGACCAACATGATGAATATTTCCAAGCATTTAACGTTAGCCCTTATAACAACAACCAATACTTCTAGTTAACAAGTATCATAAACACACAACGATGCCATTGATGACCACTGACCTTCTAAATTATTTTTTGAGAAGCTTATATGTTTTTATCTCTCTATGTTAGCAATGCTAACAACAATATACTAGTGGCAAGCATTTTGTCTATTTGTTTATGATACTTGTAACAAAGAAATACTGGTTGCTTTTACAAGGGTTAGGGGGAGAAATGGGTACACAAGATCTATATGGCTATAATGATAGTTGCTTGTTGAACAAGGAACTGGAAGGTCAGATTCTTGTATCATTTTTGTCCATTGTTTGCTACAATATATAATGCCCACTTATTGTGCTAACTTACTTAAAGGAAAATGAAAAACTTAAATCCATGCATTTACAATTAACAAGACCTTGCGCACAATGTTTACTTTTTCATATAATTCCTTTACTCACCCCATTAGCATTCTCCAAAATTTAATTGTTCTTTTGCAAATGCCCTTTGGCTTTCGAACAATGAAACACTTCTCTCTGCATCACTCTTCCTCAGAAAATTTGCAAACCATATTGTTATGCATTAACCAAAGGATAACTTTCTCTCCAGTCTATATTGTCATACGTTTACGTGCAACACCTTTGCCATTGTTACTATCTACATGCACTCAGTCCATGTCTCAAAGCTATGCAACACAACCAAGCCACATACAAGAATTTACGTTTATAACACTTCACCATTAACACATTACAATGTATTGGAATTGCTACACACCACTAGCCTCAGCATATTATTTTTTGTATGACTTCCCAATAATGGAAATGGGATAATATTTGGAAAAAAAATAACTAATATTTAAACCTCTAGTATGTTGTTGGCTTTTACAATTAACTTTATATTAATTACTCTCTCTTTTTTCGTTGGTTTATAGATGTAAATATACATATATATTATTTCATAAAAAATAAGAATTTACTTTTTATTTAAAATTAATTATATTTATTTGTTTATATATACATATAATAGTAGTTCTATTTATAATATAAAATATTTTTAGAATTTGAGTAATTAAATTATTTTTGACACAGGACAAATGTCCTCATTCCACTCCGCTCTTGTAGCAACAAACATATTTACCGAATTCACGTGTGTGCCAATGCTTTTTTTGACACTGGTGACAATGTTGGATGCTTGTGATTGCTTTTCTATTTTTATTATTCTCTCACAATGCACTACTGATTAGTAGCTTACCTCCATCTTTATCATACTTTATAACTAGAAGTATTGCTTGCTATTCAAAGAGCTAACAGGACATAATAGTACAACCGATTACATATGCTTTGAGCAAGGTCTTCTCGACTGTGAAGGCATTCAATGCATTAATTAATTTTTTATTGCTTAAATGGCCATTAGCCTACTAGAAAAACTCATCCATTTTTTTATTAAAGGTCCAATGTTTCATAAATTTATGGAACAAATCTATTTCTTTGTAGATTTTGTCATTGTTTATGTCCTTCAGCTTCAAGTAGTGCTTGTAGTTACATACAAAGCTAGATAGTTTGACCAACCTCTTCTGGGCTATAAAGGCATTGAATGCACTAACTTTGCAATTGAAGCATAACAAACAAAGTATTCCTTTTCCAAAAATATGTATTGCTCTAGCATTTACGACATTGATTGAAAATTGATTGCTTTATGTTTATGAATTACATTTAACATGTTATCCACTATGCTCATCTATCTCAAATGCCTCTATATCAAGACCTATTGTTTACAATTTCAGTGGGCGACAAATATCTACATTGGTGCAAAAATACTCAATTGTTGAACAATAAATTATAGGTGAGACTCTCTAACCATTTCCCTTTTCTTTTTGCAATCAAACATTTTCATGTTTACATAAAATATCAACTTCACTGCACTATACATATGTACATAGTACTAAAAATTTCAAATTTGGAATGAAAACAAGACATTAGAATATAGAAACACTAGACATTAATAAGTATGAATATGCAAGTTGCTCACCAGTCTCTAGTATACACAAATTCATTTAAAATAATGTTATTTCTAGAATAGACACACTTAAATTGAATGTTCAAAATTGTTTCTTTGATTCAATACAAGTACCGCTGACCAGTACAAATGATGGAACAAACAAAAAGAACAACACACCAAATGAAACACATGGAAAAAGACACAAGAAAATGGTAAATATACATCTGTGCATCATCCACATATAAGATTTGCATTCTCCTTTGTTCTTTCATAACAAAAGTGAACAAGTCCATTTCAATCCAAGACTTAAATTTACAAAAAAAGTTGGTCACACATTCAGAGGTGACATTAAGAGCAATTCCCAGCCTTGTCTATTTATACAAATTTGCTTCCTCTTGGCCCAATCCTCTTTCAAAGTACACAGAGGCGAGACTATTGAGATTTTATTGTTTGTAGGGACAAGGTTATTCCCACTGCATTTAAGTGTAGTCCTTGGGGTTACTGGGGTAGCTTGCACTATGGCTATGGGTGCGTAGCTGCATAATCATTCTATGGCTGAGCTATGAACTAATATGTCTTGATAATCACAAGTCAACATTCAAGCTTCAATCATAATTAGTTCAAAATTTTAAAAAATATTTTTGAAATCCTTCAGCCCCAGAAGCCCATGGGCTTGCCTAATAAGTGCTGACATAGAGTAAAGGCCTTAGTTGCTAAAACTTCTAAAGGAAATTATTTTTAGGAAGGCATGGAGAATGGGACATAAATAAACCCAGTTTTAAAGTGATTTAAGTAGTTTCATCTAAAATATCTTTACCATTAATATTGAACTTGCCTTGGAGCAAAGTTATAGCCTGAAAAGAAAGAGTGAAAGAGTTAGCTTCAGAATCCTGAGTATTCAGATAATTCTGGTTTAATTGGAAGTTTGGAAGTGGATGTTTTGCACCTTAATTCTGAACAATCCTCCCCAAATGCAATCAAATGATCATGTCATTCTCAATTTTGATCACCTAAAGTGATTTGATGTTAATAGTGGTTTCCAATCAAATGATCTCTAAGAATTAATCAGAGCACCAAAATCTCCAATTGTATTACTAGGAAAAATTAAATTAGTTTACCACTAGGATTATTTTCCATGTGAAGATTAACCCAATCTACATGGTTCTTGGGTGGCATTAAATTAGTTTCTTGCATATGTGAGTAGGAAAAAGAGTGGATTTGCCACAAATGAACACCAAAATATATATATATTTTTTTAGGTCATCAAAATTCACTGGATTCATTTTGGATTCTGCAATACTTGTGAAATATGGTATTGGTTTTCCCAAATCAGCTCGGGTTGAGCCCACAATGATTCTCTTTCCTCCTAAGAGATTCCACGGCTATATCAACCCTAATCACAAAACAAGTTCAAATTGGACTGAGACTTGGTTGCATATCCCATAGATCCAATACATAGCACCAAATTCATCCAGCTATAGAAAAACTTTAAATTATGGTACCATAGTGATTTATACTCTAAAATTATCTAGTAGGTTTAGGTTCTACCATTTCTTGTGCTACCTAAGAGTTCTTGATACCATCTATAGTATTTGAATCCTAAAAATTATGGCAGGGTGTTCCTTATGAAATGATTCACCTTTCAAATACATCAATCAATAAGGTTCAAGTGACATCTAGTGATTTTTGTTGCAAACTTGGGTTTCTTGTCTGAGTTGTTTGCATGTTAGTAGGGCAGATCTTCTCCCAGTGTCTGTTAGACTATTTTATCTTGACCTAGATCGAGATTTCTTTCTATTACACTTTGTATGCTCATGAACTACAAGAGCTTCCATCAAATTTCAATAGGTTGCTCTATGAAGCTTTCTCAGTACCATCAAATGTATTTTCATTTAAATATGTTTCAATTCTATCTCATCCCTCATAGCTTGCATCCTATGCAGTAGCTAATAATGAAGGCTACATGGTTTTCTCTTTTAAGACCCCTTGTTTCAAAACCTTATAATTAAATTTGTTAATATCTTAAATGTGACACTGTTAGGCACTACAAAACTTCTTTAAATTTGTACTCATAATAGCTTAAAATACTTACATAAACTATTGCTTTAAATTTGTACTCATAACAGCTTAAAATACTTACATAAAACTATCATGTAGAAATGAATATTCTTTTTATGTTTTAATATGAGGGAACTATTTATTTCATAGGGATTGCAAAGGACCAATGCATCTGGTCGTAAGGGTGCAGGAAACAAAGTTACAAAGCAAGCTACTATGGGTTTTATTAAACAAACACTAGCTAAGAGTAAAATGTTTGAAGAGACTGGCAAGAGCAACTTTTCAAATGCATCTTTAAAAGAAAAAAATGTTCACGAAATCCCCAAAGGAGATGGATAAAAAATTACTTGGTGTTGTTGTCAAAGGTGACACTACAAATGTGCTTGCTGAATCACAAGGTACAAAACAATACCGATACAAAAACTTATTTTTGACTTCCATTTGCAAATAATGCTTAAAATTGCATAGGAAAAATGGGTTATGTACTAATTCTATTAATTCTGGACATTGCAGATGTCAAAGAAACACAAGCACCTCCAAAGTTACCTAATAATGCACCAACTTGCAGTTCCCTCTTCTCTTATGCTTATGTTCCTGGCTATTTGGCCTATATGACTATATGTCATTTTATATGGATTAAAACTTCTACCGGCTCTTATTTTACAGTTAACATGTTTTCCTTTTATATGTTACATAATGCTTAGTTCTCTCTTTTATGGCTTCAAATACCTTCAAATCTAGTATTGTGGTTTCCAAATATCCTATATTTACTATTGCAATTATAGCAATTCAATTTCAAATACTTGATTAGCTAATCAATTTCAAAAGTATACATTATTTGTGTGCCTCCCTATACTTGTAAATTCAAGCACGTATTTCTCTTAACCACCAGCATTCACTTTATAACAAAAAAACATAGAACAAAAACTAATGGTTCATTTTATATTTACATTCTTCAACATTGTATATTTCGTATTTCTCATACTTGATATCTACAACTATTGTTTGCTGTTATAGGAAAAACTAAATGGTTCACTGCTTTTCTGCCAACCACCAGTCTCTGAAATGTTGTGCGATTTGCATTTAGAGATTTGACATTTTTCAAAATATACAATGTTCTATTTTGCTAATTTACTCCAATAAAAAAAAAAAAATATACCTGCCATTCAATGCAATAGCTTTAGATTGATTACCAACGGTTCCATTTATCCAATGCACATCATACAATTGGAACAATGGCCTCCTCTATTTGCTAGACTAACTTGCCTGAGCTAACACAATTTGTATTCAATTATCAATTTACTCATTTTTATTTGTAATTCTTGCTTCACCAATTAAGTTTGACTATTCATTTTAGTTTTAGCAAATTACAAAAATATGGAAACAATATGTACTTGGAATTTATGGACATATTTTTCAAGTGTTATTTCACTTACATCATTCAAAAGTTCCTCCAAAAACATTTAGAATCAAATCATTAAAATGACACAATAGGGAACGAAAACAACATAAATATGTGCATTCAAAAATAAAATATCCTTACCCTACTCATATGGAGCAATCCCAATACCTCGTACTATGTAAATGGTAAGAAAGTGTAAACATAAATGCTCCTCTATGCTTACCTTTCACATGCTAGGTTTAATTAATATTTAAAACCCCTAGCTTACCTACAAAACTATTATTCATATGAACTTTATTTCTTATGGATAATAGAATTATTTATAATTATTTTATAAAACAAAATGAATTTATTTCAAAGATATAAAAGAATTAGACATACTTAAAATATTCCAAAATATTAAAGTACTAATTGAAAATAACAGTATCGTTTTAAAAAACATTAAATACTTTACACATTTAACTTATTACTATTACTTATATTTTATGTCTTCTATATCAAATGAAATAAAATACTTTTATATTTTTAATATCCTCATTTTCCCCAATGCTTCTCAATTTTCAGTCTATTGCTAATATATATATTTTACGTATCTTAAATATAATGCTTTCAAACTTTAAAATTATTACTAATATTTTGATCTCTTATTTCTTGCATTCCCACTCAAAACACTATTATGTAAACAAATAAATATCTTTACTAAATAATTTTATACAAAAATTTGTTTATATTTTCTAACAAGTACATAAAAAATATCGCTTCTCCATTTACACACTCAATACAAAACTCTAACAATTCCAGTTACAGATCTTCAAGAAAATATCAATCATTAATCCTCGAAGCCTTGAATGCTTCTCCAATCATGAAGAATATAAAACTCCAAAATTACGTAGAAAGAAGATAAGACATCACGATAGCTTCTCAAATTCCTTTGTGAGTAATATATATCTCCAAATAATTCCAATACATGGGAAATAGATGAAAATAAAAGAAACGTAATTCATGAATTCATGAATACCTTATGCTAGGTGGTTCCATCATCCTCCATGATCTAATGAAGTCGAGACATGTTATTATCTAATGTTAACAATTCTTCATTTATTTTCTCTTCTAATATTTCTGGTGAATTAAGATTATTAGTAATCTTATGATATAATTTGTAATGAATTTTATAATAATATCTAAATCTTGAAGGATAAGAGAATCTTTTCGTGCCCTAATTACTTGAATGAAACAAAAAATATAGCATAGATACAAAAGAATCAGCCAAACCCACTAAATACTATATACCTAGTCAATTTACCTACTTGAATTTTCAACGGTTTCTTTGTTTGTACAACTTTGTACATCCTTCTTAAAATCCAAGTTATAGTTTTTACTCCATTTTATTTCTCCTTTCATAGTTCAATGTCTCAAATTAACTATGGTGATATAATAACTAAAAAATTGTGATTCTCTCTTTCCCTCTTCTTTATTGTAAATTAGAATAGAAAATTCCACAATCCTTATCCCTTATGCATCCATAGTAATAGAAGTGAGGATTTTTTCTTTCTTATGATGGTGATATATTTTAAATAATAAAATAATATCTAAAAAATCATCTCAAATAAATGTACTACTCTTATTCTCCTATTTTCACTATATATTCCAACTCATTGTGTTGTCCAACTATATAGGTATACTCAACTTTGATGCATCTAGCTATTGCAATGATTCTCCTTGAGCAATTATATTCTTAGGTTTATGTTGATATGAAGGAATTGAGGAGGAGATGTTTGTGAAGACAAATACCTTTGAGGAGGTATAGATTCACTAGAAAGAGGATATTCATGATGTACAAGTAATATTTCTCATGTAGGAGTCCCTTGAGGAGAAGACCTTTTCTTGTGAATGGGATTTTCTTTAGGTATGGGATTATCTTTTGAGGAGGAATCTCATCATGAACAAGATGATTTTTAACATTTGATTCTTTTTCATGAGAAATGTCTTCTTTCTAACATGATTCTTCTTGGCGAAGTGATGGGCTAAGGCATGAAAATGTTGTTGAGGAAGTTTTGGAGCATTTTGTTGAATATAATTTGTAATTATTATAGGGACTAAGGTGGTTGATTAAAAGGAAGAGAATTAGAAGAAGAAGCTTTGATAGTGGTTGTAGTTATGGTAGTCTCATTAGAATTACTTGTGTGGTCCTTTTCACTCTTGGTTTTAAATACAATATTGGGCTTCTTCTTTATTAATGGTACATGCTCGTCTAAAATATCTCATCCCTTTTGAAAAATAACACTCTTCGTAGGAGAAGCTTTTGTGGATGTGTGAGAGGGAGTAGCCTCTTTTTCTTTTGCATGAGATTTAGAAATTTAATCTTTCTTTAGAACCCCCTCCTTACTCTTTTCTACTCCTTTAGACAGTTACTTCAATCATTTCAATATCCTTTCTATGATAATTTTTATTATTATTGATGAAAGTGTCTTAAAAACTAACTTATTCATTTAATGTATAGGTTGGAAATTTCTTTGATTTATATAATGGGGACAAAACCTTTCCATAATTGGAAACATTTTTAGTACTCTACCAACTTCAAATTCCTTTATCTAAAATATAGTCAATCTAGAACAATCCTTCTTTCTATTTTTTTGTTCATCTAGGGAATTTTCCCCAAAACCCTTAAGTTCATATTGATGTTTATATGGAGGCCCAACTAAATATTTAATATTTCCTCTAGAATCAAAGTTACTTCATTTCTTGTATAGATACAAGTTAATTATTCCATCTCCTTTTCACTAAGTTTTTTCATGAAGATGAGAAGCGTAATAATAAGCACCAATGGGAATAGGGAAATAAAAATATTTTGTGTTTACCTAAGAGAAACTTATGCATCACACAATTTCCAATATAAATTTAATAGGATGATCCCATTGTTAGGATACTATAGCAATTTATATGAAATATTGGTAAAAATCACCCACACCTAATATAAATTATGAATGTAGAAAATTGGATAAACTAATTTCCCCAATTAGTAATTAACCCAGTAGCTTCCAATAAAATTATTTGGTAAAATTTATTTTCCACAAACCTAATCAAATAGAAGATAAATGCATCATTCACTTTATTGTATTTTTTAACTCTCTTTCAACTCCAACTAAGGATAGTGTTCATGTACACCCTCTTTTTTGTAGGGTTCATGACTCCTAATTTGTTCAATCCATGGAAGATTGATCTCCTTGACAATATATATACAAGATATGAACTCACGAGGATTTCTCTCTCTCTCTCTCTCTCTAAATTAACAAAGTTGATGAAGTAGATGATCACTGATTAAAGTTCCCTACTCAAATTTATTCTTGTAGTCCATAATGGTATGCAAGAAATAACACATCCATAAATGAAATTACTTGGCCATTGGATTTCCAACTAACTTGTTCAATAGGGTGATTAAATAACTTACATCTTCAATGAACTCATTTTTGAAGGACCTTGAGCATCCTTATCATTATTTATCCTCTCAAACAATTATCATTCAAGCATTGAACACAAGTAGTTGTATTCTTGTCATAATATTCATTTGGGTGCTATCATAATAGTGGTTTACAATTCCTGAGAGGAACAAATTTTAGCTGAAATCACATATTTTTAGAAAATATAATGATTTAAGCCTTAAAAAGTTCCATTTTAAGGATTCCAATTGAAGGGTTTGATCAAATCACCTTAGATCAAACCCCCTTGGATAGAACCTCGCTAATTTTAAACCATACCTATAAATGCGTCTCCTTTACACCTATCAAAATGCTGATAAAAAATCACTTTTGATTTAGATTTTGGGGGATCAAATGAATTCATTTAAAATTTATTTCAAATGATTATGGTATTCCCTAAAACTATCCAATGAATATAATTTTAATATGTTTTAGTTTTGTTATGTATTTATTTTTAAGTTTTATTAAACATAGGTTTTTCATCGAAAATGAATTTCTTTGTTCTTCACATGTGGAAAAATAGAAGATTATCAAAAAAAAAAAATTGAAAAATATGAGTGCACCAGATATTGAAGTCTTGATCCAACAATTTTTTTTTTTGACATATACAAAAAGTTATGCATTATACAAATACATGTGTCCAATTAATTGCTTGACTTTGAAACTTGATCAAGGAAAAAATATTCAATAAAAACTATCTAACCAAGTGGAAGCACTAGATATCAGAGTTACAAATCTAAATTTGAAAGAATTAGAATTTTATCCTTCATGGAAAAGTTTATGCTATACTTGCAGGCCACTTTTAAAAATGTTGTTTCTAAAAAAAATCTATTTTCGTGGGAGATGGAAAAAGAGTGTAATTTGATTCCAAAATTTTGAAAAAATATTTTAGAATCTACAGACAAAATTTGATGAGACTCTAGTTTGCACCATCTTCAAATTCCTCACAGTTTAGCCGCTATAGGTGCCCGAATGTGAATATTTAGTTAAAAATAATAATTTCAGTGTCCAGTTTGGCCAAAAATTGTAAACCACTATTATGGGATCACTCATTTATAAAATTGATTGTAATTGGAGCATACTTTTTTTAAGGAGGAAGACCAAAATTATCTTTAAATTATTTAGATGATATATCAAAAATTAGTTAATTTTTAGTCCATAGATCTTCCTCTAGTTAGGTTCATAATAGTGGGCACATGTTAAGACTATCTCAAGAGATTATATTGAAATGGGGAATGATGTAGCTTATACAATACCATAATGTATAGTGCAAGTATCCCAATGTGACCTATCATCCTCCTTACTATCCCTTTGGATGAAATATTTGACTTTTACATCACCTAAATCTATATTCACTAATCTCTAGAAGAGTGTTGAAGTGGTCTTTGAAGCAAGGGAAAATCTTTTGAATTTTTACTTCATGTCTTTACATTGTTTAGCATTTAATGGTTATTGTCACAAAGATTACAAAAAAACACCAAAAGAATGATCTATTTTAGACTTTTAAATAGATAATACACTAAGGATAATGTAGTGATTGAAAGAAATTCTCGAAATTTGTAATACATCTAGATAAGCATGTGGGATGTCAGATTTTTAAGGTTGGAAAGTAATTAAAAATTTACTTAGGAGATTTTAAATCCTAATGTGAAGCAATAAAAAAGTGGTGGTAATCAAAGGTTACAATGAAATATGTAGTTTTATAAGGTTGTTACAATTTTCTAAAGTCCTAGAGTGTAATTTTGGAAGGTCCAATAGAGGCATAGAAACAATTTAAAATAATTATGGAATTTCTTTAAATATTGAAATCATTACAACACAAAATGCATGGAGAATAAGGATTTGGGTACAATCTATAGTTTGTGGGTTTGCTTATGCACTCTAAAGTTCGATAATTAATTTTTTGCACGATGAAAGAGAGTTAAGAAAATGAATTCAGTATTTTACAAAGACATGGGCTCTTTGCAAGATAAAGTGTGCATGTATGAAACAAAGGGAAAAAATACAAAAACCCTAAATTAGATTATAGGGTATAATAGGGTTATCAAAGAAAACACCCAAATTGAATAAATTACTATTTAGGGATTCTCTATGAATAAGAAAAAAATAAGTGATTAATAGTAACAAGGCATACAAATACTTGTATTCAAAGTTTGAGATTGTGAATTGTAAGAGAAATCAACTAGGTTATTAGAGAAAACTCTTTAGACCCTACAAAATCTCACTCATACAATGGGTGTGATAGATCAATCAAGGAGAACCACTGGAATACATGGAAGATAATTATTTATAGATGTGAGTCATAAAGGAGAGGTGAAAAAACTCAATCACAAAAGCTAATGGTTAAAAATGACATTTTGATGGGGAATATAGGCTTTTGTACATGCACAAGAATGAGTGCATTAATTTCTTCTTCATTAAGAATTTGGAGGTCAATTTAATTTTTGTATTTTTATTTGATTGCACTAATGAACATTCTTAAGTTATACTTTAAAATGAATTATAATTAGGAGCCAACTTATAATTTACAAAATCATACATCTACAAATTGATTACAAATTATCACTTCATAAAACTAGTAGAAATTAGAAAATATATAAAACTAATTCATAGAGCTCTAACTTTCTACTTCATAAATCAAGTACAAAAAGGGAGTCACTAAGAAATTTACAAAAAATACTTATTTTCTTGCAATTTATGAAGTTTTACTTTAAAAGTTGGGAAAAAACTAGAGTTGTTTGAGCATCTTGTTAAAATTGTAAAGAAAATAAAAAAACCCTATAGTGTACTTTAGTAGAAGTTGGGGGTGAAATGCAAGTTGATAAAATTGTATGATAGCATGAAACTCCAAAACCTAATTTAAGAAAAAACACTCGTCTTTGAATTTTGGTTGATTTTCACAACACAGTGTTATTCCAAATATTTAGAAGATGAAATCACCATTTTAACTTCAAATTTAAAAATTGACTTCATGATTTAAATTGTAAATGACAGAAAAATTTGAGACCCCTTGATGAAAACTAAGAACAACATATCAATAATGTCATTTTCTCTCCCCCAAGAAATGCCCTTTTCACTGCAATATCTTCTGCACCCAATGAGACATCTCACAAGCAACAAGCCCTAGTTTCTAGAATGTCTTTCCCTATTATAACGAGAAGCCCTTCTTAGGGAAGTTGGCCCATACAAAAGAAATAATAGACAAATAAAGAGTACAATAACAAAACCTGCAAAACCATAAATAATAATCATTTTTTTTGAAAAATTATTATGGCTATACAAGCGTAAAGATACACAACAATAATATATTAAACATTGTATATATCTTATTGTGATTTCAACAAAAAAAAACAAAATTCTAAAGGAACTTGCATGCAATTAAGTGATTGTTTATTAGACCTAATAAATAAAAACTCATTCAATTAAAGATCTCTTATTATTTGAAATAACCCTTTTGCTCTCTTCTCCTCAATTTATTGTGGATTCAACCTAGTATGTTGTTGTAATGAATGTGTAGATCTCCTTTCACTCATTTACAATCCCTTGTTTCCTACTAGCCAAAAACTTCTCAATTTGCCTTGCCATTACTATTGCTTGCAATAAGGAGTGTGGTTGGAACAACTATACTTCATATTTTATGTGATCCTTTAGACCTCCAAGAAATAGTTTCTTAAAATTTTCTTATCACATTCTTCACTCTTAGAGAAAGGATTTGAAATTGTTAAATATAATTATAGAGTGTACCTAAAAATGTCTTAATGGATCACATTGGCTAACTAACATCACTTCATCCTAAAATCCATCTTCTTTTCGCTTGTTTAATTAAATAAGCATAATTATTTAATTAAATGCCTCATTTTCACCTAATAATCTAATTGATCTAATTGGGTTAATTCACCCCCTCTCACACTAACATCTTATCCAAATTAATTAAATAATGCAAATTATTTAATTTTAACCCTAAGTCCTCTTATTTAATTAAATAACCTAAACTATTTAATTAAATATCATATTTGCATCCCCTTTTCATTAAATAAATCAATAATTTAATGAATATCCTCACATTCCTCATCTTGCACATTCAAATTTATTTTTAATTAACTAAATTTTTAATTTCTCCCTCGTCCACTTGCATAGGGAATATTCTTCTATTTTCCTCCAAAAAAAGGGTAATGATTACTCCAAACAAACTTTGAAACAACTTTTTAAAGTTGTTGCAAAGTGTGTTTGTTTGCATAATTGTGAGCCCTTGATTAAATATCAACTTGCATTCTCAACCCTTGATGGGAATCCATGATCCATGCCTCCATCTTCTTTCCATCCTGACCATTGATTGATCTTTTCAATCTAAGCCTTTGATTTCTCATTCAAAATTAGTTTTAATCAATTAAATTACTAATAAATCTAATTCCCACCACTTGCAAGGGAATATTCCAAGGAAATATTCTTCTTTTGCACATTCCTCCAAAAAGAATATTCCCATGGAATATTCCTTCCCATTTTGCACAATTAAACTTTGTTTTAATTTGCTAAATATCTCTTTATCCTCACCCATGAGAATAATCTTACAAAACTTCATGTGCAAGTTAACTCAAAACTTCATGTGCAAGTTAACTCAAAATTTCTTGTGCAAGTTAACTTGTGACCTCTTGTACAGGTTAAAAGTGTGTTTGTTTGAAGGAATGAGAACCCTTGATTAAATCTCATCTTTCATTCTCATCCATTGATGAGAATACATGATCCATGTTTCATCTCTCCTCCATTTTTGACCATTGATTAACCTTTTTAATCTTAAACCTTCATTTCTCATTTGCTTTCCTATAAATAGGTCACTATTTGGAGACAAATGTATCCATCTTTTAAGAGCAAACTTATGCTGTTAAAATCACTTTCACTTGCACTCATATTTAGCACTTATTTAGCATCCTTTTAGCTTAATTTACTTGCATCATTAGATTAAAGCATCCATTAATGGCTTTCATGAAAACATATGTGCATACATTTAGCATATTTTGTAATTAGGATTTTAATCCTTTGAAGCTTGCATACATTTAGAATAGCTTTGCATACACCCATATTGATCATCTTAGCATATATTATGTTAATTTAGCATTTAAATCATGTTTACCACATATCTCTCATCGGTTTCATTGATTCTCTTCAATAGAATCGATTGAAACAAGCTCATTATCCAAGGTATTGAGAAAGGGTCGCATTCCACATCAATGCGACACCACTCCCCCAATAGGATAAGTTTCAATGTATTAGATTAGAGGTTTGTCAAGCTTTCATGATTTATAATGTTAGTTTTAATGACTTCTTTGTCTTTGTTTATAGTGAATTATCTTATTGGGATTGATGCTTAGTGGGTTAAATATGCCTCGAATTCATATGGATCGGGTGTAATTAACCTATACTATGACATTGGTCACATTTTGGCATTAGGATGGCTTGAATCGATAATCAATCTAACAAATTTCTCTTTAGATTTTTGTTTTCCTTGTGTTTGCAAATACAATGATGCTTTTTTAGGCTAACTCGGTTTTGCAGGTTGGATAATAAAAGTTGAAGTGAAGAAGCATCCTTGTCTTAAAATATTATAATTGTAACAAGCGTTTGAAGCTTTTGGGGAAATTATAACCCATCTATCATGCTTTTCATTTTATGTTTTAGGACCACACTAATTTTCATTTGGGTTTAAAAAGAATGCTCAAACGGGACTAAAATTGAACCCTCATTTCATCATTTTATTTTGGGCTTAAAATTGAACAAGGTAACTTAACATTTCGTTTGGTGCATAAAATGAAGTCATCTTAGCTTTAGGGGTTAAAATTAATAAGTGTTTGTTATGTTTTATGATTTACACTTTTGTTATTGAATGTGTATGCACTTCTCTCACGCCACTCAATGATCTTGAGAATCAAAAACATTCCTTGAAATTTTGTATAATCACCCACATCTTTCAATTTGGATTAAAAATGAACCCCTTGCTTGTGTAAGGAAAAGGCATGGTGTGTGTTCTCTCTTTGTTTCATGCAAACTAGGATATCGAACTACAAATGTACTTTCTTGCTATTGTTTATCTTTATATGGCATGCCTCCCTACTTCGAAAGGAGGGAACAACCCAAGCGGTAAGAAGCTAAAGCCAAGCTCTTTCAAGTCGCTATATAAAAATGTGTTTGTGACGAAAGTCATAAACAACAAGTGTGTATGTGTCATACAGACAAGTTTCACCCTTAGTATCCTTGTGATATGTTAAAATCTCTTCTTAGGAAGAGACTGGGAGGCCTCTTGATTGAAATAATCTTGAGCTAATGTTGTTACGTGTATGGACACCTTGAACGAAAGCCCTTACAAAAAACCATTGTTTAGAAGCCAAAAACCTTTATGCTTGTTGGTGCAAGAACAGTTGTTCCGAAGCCACCCCACATTTTACTATTCAATTGTTAAAACAAAAAAAAATCTTAAGATCTTCTGATCTTCAGGATTTGAGATTTGGTAGTCTCGAGAAGTGTGTGTCATGGAGGGGAGCCAGTGTCGCAAAATCTCTAGCTATTCACATTGTCTTAGTGTTTGGAGAAATCCAAGTGGGGATTCAACAAGAAGTATCTTCTGAACCTGGGATGGTAAATGCTTGTGAGTCAGTTTAATACTTTGCTTGGTTCCAAAACATTGCACACAAACATTCACAATCTTCTTCAAATTTTCAAACCCTTTGGTCTAAGTATGGATACCTTTTTGAAATAGCCTTAATATTAATGCTTGTCCTAAGGATTTCTATCCTTAGAGATTTCTAAATATCTTGAATTATATCTCAATCCATATTTCCCAAAGTTAACATAGGCAACTATGGCTTGAATTTCATCCTTTTCCCAAAATGGACATTGTGAAATTTATGTTTTTGACACAGAAATTTAGTTTGAAAACATAATCAAGACAAGCGTTTGTGGTAAAAATAAACTCACTTAAGCAAGATAAATTGACAAAATTGAACCCCACATGACCATTTTGCATATGATCGCTCTGATGAACAACTCGACCTTACACCTGCTACCATACAAGGAAAACATTGCAAAAATAATTGAGTTTCATTGTCCAAAATCATTGAGTTTCACTTTACCAAAATCATTGGGTCCTATTTCCAAAATCATTGAATCCTTAGGGTTTGATCACTTTAGAGGTATAGCATGTTTCTCACTACCTTAGTCTTGCAAAACAAAGGTTCACTCTAGATCAGCATTAGGTTAAACATTTCATCCACCCCTTCATAAAAACTCATCCTTCACTTCACCAAACTTTGCAAAAATTTTGAACACACCAACACTTTGGACTTGGACATCTATCGATCAAACCAACCCCTAACTTAGCTACTTTTGTATGTGAAATGAATCCTTTTCCATGTATTTGGTTGAGTTAGTTATCATCTTTGGACTAGTTTATCTTGAAGGTCACAAGTCTACCCTAAAGATTCTCAAGTTCATAAACATCCTTTATCTAAACATCAAACATCAAACTCTAAGTCAAAAGTGTTGTCCCAAAATGTTTGCAAAGATCACTTACCCCATATCATTCACCTTTTCATCTCCCATTATTACCATTGCTCCAAAATGGCTTAGGACGTTGTAGTGTCCCTGAGTTGTTAAAGCAGAAATTAAAAACAAAACAAAACAAAACAAAACAAAAAAAAGAAAAAAAAAGAAAAGCTTATGGGAAGCAGATCGGCGGCATGCATGGGGGAGATTTTTGCATGTTGTGGATCCTTAATACGGGGGGGCCGGACTGATGTTGCTATTGGTTGCATGCACCGTTGCGAGCAAGAAGTTCGGGATTCTGGAATAGAAAATTGGGATTTGGTTAGAGACAAACGGCATTACTACGGTTACAATAAGAACTATAGAAGCTAGAATCACGGCAAAAAAAGAAAGAGGGCCATTATTAAGGTAGTTGGGTAGAAGCTCGAGGAAGAGAGAGAGGATTATGGAGACGGGGGCAGGACAATACATGTTTGTTGAAGCTTGATCGGAATAACTACTTACTGTTAAGATTGTTATCTGGAGCAAAGACTTCGATTTGTTTTGGTACTTTTATGCATCTTGGGAATGTTGTATTGGAGGTAAGCTTATCTTCGGAAGGAGAAGACGACCCAATCTATGAGAGATTGAGCACAACAGATGGAGCTCCAAGGGAAGATCCATTTGGGAAGAGGCAACGCGGCCTAAAGGGATTTCACAGTTTGAGGAGGTTAACCAGGGCAACGCTGCGCGAGTCAGGCAGACCTGAAGATGTCGGCAAAGGTTATATTATCGTCTTTGATTGGGGCTTCAGTGGTTTCCTATCTCTTCTATGATTTGACCAGTACGAGGGAGATTTTTGGAGGTCTGTTATACTCTCTCTCTCTCTCTCTTTTGTTGCAAATGATTGATTATTCATTTTATTGCATGCTGTTCAATGCTGAATTTTGTACTCTATTATAGAGTTCGATACCCTAGTCTAATTGTCATTTGTAATTGCTTGAAAGTTTCTTTGAGCCTTTATAGATAAAATTTATTTTGTGCATATTCGCATCTAGGGCCCTCTCTGTAATTTCCATGCATGTTGTATTTCCTTAGTCTCCGGCGCCATACTCTTGTATTGGAAACCTTGATTTTCATTCGCCCTACCTTGATAACCAATGGTTTTTAATATGGTTGGAGATTCGATCGATATAATAGGTATTGATAATTTGAATTCGATGAACCCGTGTTCGATAGTATTTGATTTCTCTTTGTAGCATGTTGATATCCCTCTTGTCAGAATTCGATATTCTCTTTTATTTGCAGATGAGTTTGTAGGCTGCATAATTCGAATCCCTTTCCCTGGTTATGCTTCTTAATTAGCAATCGAAATTACTGGTGCAAAGTAGATACCTAACTTTTCATCATATATAATTTCGATGTACCGATCATATATAGGAGTTGTTGGATTAAGTTTATCTTTGGTACCGTATGTTGCCTCATTCCCTTGTAAATGATGGACATTTTCAACGCCGAATCTTTTGGAGAATTCCTCCTTGCTTTGTGTTATTGGCAATTCTATTTTCTATGGGTAGTTGCAACATAGCTTGTTCTTCATGTAAACACCGAACCTTCATTACGCATGTTAATCGACCTGTGATTTATGGTTAGCTTGTTCAATCTTGTTTGCTTTCAATCCACTGCTAATCCTCTAGCCTAGGCAGCGACGCAATTCTTTAAAGATATGTAATTTCTTTCTTTTCTCTTGGCTTTACCCACAATGAATTTTGATGTACCTGCTTGCTCAACCATTACGGTGGAATTCGGTGTACTCCTACCAATTACTTTTCCTTGAAAGCTTTCTAAAGCCTTCGATAGACCTACTCTTGTGTAGCTTTCACCCTCTAAGCTTGCATGCTTCTGTCCTGCAATTTACTGCAATGGTCTAAGTTGGTGTTTGTACTTTGAAATGTAATCCTTGTTATGTGATTCGTTTTCTTTCCTGTATCGATTAATCACTTCATTACATTCGATGGAAAAGATTTATGATGGCGTTTGGTACTTACAAGTTATATGGAGCAAACGTTAATGATGATTAAGCAGTAAGCGGTGTATATATATATATATATATCCTCATATTGTGTGTGTTTGGTGTTCACAGAAGCCGGAGTACTTTGATAATTTAAATTTTATATATAGTGGATAAGGAAATTGTATATATATTTATATATCAAGTAAAGTATGGTTAATTAATCATGCGTAACATTGACACTTATTACCCTAACGCTTAGTTGTTCTCGCAGCCGATACACACAAGGTCTTATTAGTCTAACCACAAATCAGTGAACCTTCCTCTCACTTGAGTAAAATTAGAATGACAACAAAGTAGAATCAAATATATATCTTTTATAAATACAGAGATATGTGATTAGTTATTTATATATGTTAAGCATAAGTACAAACCTTGAGTTAAATGAAAAGCAATGTTGGTTGTGTTTAAATAGGCATTCAAATACTTATGAATTATGATTCAATTATTATGGTCGACTACATTGTATTGTAAGTTAATTATTTTATTCTCAATAGTTATATATATTTGTATATATATATCTCATGATTATGATTAAAGTGATTTTGTTTCTGTTTTATTTAATATGTCTATATAGATTCCTCAAGTTATTCTAAAATTATTCTTATAGTGATAAACATATAAAATGTAGTGTTATTTTAAATGATTACGTAGTGAGTGAACCATGGGATTGTTTTCTTATAGCCTCTATTATCTATTATTCAGTTTTAGTTAAAAGTAATTTATTGTGTTAAATGTATGATTAGATATTCATATAATATGCTGATATACTTTGATTAATTTAAGTGATTTCAAAATAAGTGTAAAGAGAAAATATAATGATGAATTAAATATCCGTTGAAGCTTATTGCTCTTGAGCCCTTGGTAAGACTAAAAAGATAATTTAAATGTTTCTAAATGTTTATTGGGATGTGTAGTCTTTAGTTTGAGTAAGTTGTTAAGGAAATTTGTTAGTGAGGATATTAAATGTCCATTATGATTTATTGCTTGAACATGTCTGTTTTGGGTAAATATTTGTATATAGGATGAATTCTAGAAGATGTTATATAACTTCTTTTATTATTTTCAATGACTTCTTAATTGATGAAAAATAAAAAAATAAAAAAAAAAAAAAATGTAAATGAATATCTAATGTTCTTCTTCTTAGTGTATAGCTTGAGTGTGCTAGTAGATGTAAGTGATTGGTGTAAATATGTATTGACTTTTAAATAGAATATAATTGTTATTTTTTTTTTTTAAATCTTCATGACTAATACTTGGATTGTATTCTTACTTAACCAGACAATTGAATGATTATTTTTCCTTGCATTCTTTTTACCATTGATTCATAAGTCCTTGATAGGGATAGTTACTTTTAAAACTCTTGTGAGTATGATTGACTTGATTGTCGAGTGGTTTAGTCTTCCAATTGTGAATGCAAGTCGTTAATGGCTACTGTTGTTATGCCTTGTGACCTTTCTTTTACATGGATGAATAAATATTTGAGTAGGCTATTTTTATTTATTTTTGCAAGATTATGCTTTCTAGTTCATCAGTCTTCGGCTTCACCTAAGTGGGTGGCAGCCGCCTAAGAAACTGTCTGGGGTGATGGACCCTAGAAAGGGTTGCATACCCACTCTTCTTGTATGTAATTTTGTATGGGTCACATAATGCTTACGAATAGAGGTTTGAGGTAGTGTGTATTTGTGGTGATGTGTTACTTTTGTGTTGAGGTAGATTCCTCCTTGGAAGTCTTTTGAGTGAACCCTTGGTTGGTCAGTCAATGAGTTGGAGCAGCTCAAGTTGTCGAACTACGGTGCCTCTGCGAATTATATACGTAGGCAAGGCCATCGAGTGATGAGCTCCTGAGGCATTAGGTCGGGCCCCTAGGACTGTTCTTCGGAGTCTTGTTTGAGTCTTGTCGTTTATTTCCGGTAACGTAAAAAAAAAAACTACCATTGATTTATATCACTCATTTTAGTGATCATGTGTTAATTATCTTTGATCTAATGTGTGTGCCAAGTCATGTAGACCTTGCAGGTATAGGCATTGGGAGCAAGGACTTGTCGATAAAATAGAATGTAAGAGGTATGTAAGCTGACCTAAGTAAGTAGACTCTATTGCCAAACTTAATAATTCACTTCTATCTTTTCGTGTAGCTTGTGTGATCAT
Organism: Sequoia sempervirens; assembly: GCA_007258455.2. NCBI lineage: Eukaryota > Viridiplantae > Streptophyta > Pinopsida > Cupressales > Cupressaceae > Sequoia > Sequoia sempervirens. The sequence continues at coordinate 839,002,934 of VDFB02271358.1, forward strand.
TGAATATAGTTACAAGTGGTGAATTGGGTTGTTGTTATCTTTGTTTTCGTTGTTAGTTGTTTGTGAAGTAACCTCGCGTGCCCCAGATAACTAAGTGTAATAGTGTAATGTAATGTGTTATGTGTATGGCTAATGTTTTTACATGTTCAATTGTATTGTTTAAAAAAAAAAATTAGTTGCTTTGTCTGTGTTCTTTGGGTTTGCATGGCGGGCGTTACAACTTGGTATTAGAGCCAGGTTCTAACACTGGGCACTCTGGTTTCATATGAGCCCATTATGTTGTCCGGTTTATATATTCTTTCTAGAAGAAAAGTTAGTCTACATATGCATATGTTATGAAGGCAAAAATGTTATACTAAATGAATAGAGGTGAATGTGAACTTATTAATTAGAGTTGTTAAGTGATCATAGTAATCATGATATTGGCTTGTAGCATCATGAGATATATGGAAAATAGTACTTATGGAAAGTGATCTTTTGAAGGGTAATGGAGTTGTGCATGTATTTGTAACCCCTGTAAATGTGAGAAACCAGTAACTGTGCATTGATTGAGTGTTGTGAGTACCCTGTGCTTGCTTTGTGTGCCATGCGATGGTGATACTATGTATCCATCCATGGGGAAATTGTTGTATTTGGTGTGGGATTAACCATACCATTATGTGTGTATGATTGTTACCTGATTGAGGGCCAACCCACGTGTGGTTGAAAATCTATACATATAAGAGTAGCCAAAAGCTAGTTTCATGGATTCTTTTCTTTTGGTTCTCTAGTCCCTCAATCTGTGAAGGGGTAGTAGCAGCCACAAAGTTCCTTGGGCGGAGTGTGTAGCGTACACATATTGCGATGCAGAGTATTCTTAGCTCAACCGATCCCGAGGAAACATACTCACTATTTCCCCTCGTGATGGATCAGGGTACTTGATTCATATGTGACTGCCTGAACCCCACAGTTTTGAGTTTAGCAGCATTGGTTGTTAGTATTGGTCTGGCCGTCCATAGGGACGTTGAGCTGACATTAGGGAGTGAACCTCGTCCGTATGAGAGGTGAAGCTCGAGTAGCCCCATATTGATATGTCCATATATGTATTGCATACACCGTATTTGCACATGTTCCGACATGATGCAATGGATACGATGCCACACCCCACTGATGTTCCGACAGTGCTGGTGATGATGTCGTGTTGTTGATGGTAGCGAGCTGGGCTCGAGGACACGATGCCACGTGCTTAGACACGTGAAGGTGCACTATGAGATGTGTTATGATAGCCTACTTGTGTGATGAGCGTAATGGGGCCTCACACATTTGTAGAGGGATACTCATGTTTGCTTTCGACAGTGTTTGGGTCGGTTAGCATATGGGTAGGTCCTGGCCATGTATACCTCTGGCGACGGCGAGTACCTGCATGTGCCTTTTCCATGAGGTATCGCTATGCGGGGTGTGTCTAGCGCGTGCCTACTTCCGCGGAGCCACGGACACACTGCCATGCGGCATACGACCAGTGCGTGCCTTCTCCGGCTGGTGTATGACCACGCCGCACTGAGATGCGATGCAGGATGGAGGCCGAGGTGCACATCCTATGCGGGCAACCAAGGAGTGCGAGGGCCACTTGGTTAGTCCAAGTCGCGTGACGACGCGAGGCAGAGTGTAGCCAAGGAGTACACTCTGGGTCATGTGGATGGCGTGCTCACTCCGCATCACATGAGGGCTATTGTATAGCCGGACGTTGTTCCCTCCTTCCTCGTTTGGTGGCTAGTATCTAGTCACGTAGTGTTGTATAGTGTAATTTCTAAAATTGTGAACTTTCTTTATAATCATTGATGATTTTCTAGTGATTGTGAAAGCCGACAACTTGTTATATTTGATTGTGATGGTTTAGTCACACCTTGTGATCCTTTTTGCTCGTAGCCCTCATGGTTACATTTGATTTAGTGTTGAAATTGTGCACATTTATTTCTTTATTGTTGAAATTGAATTTTTGTTTTATTTTAATTTGGACTTTGGTGGCTAAACTGATTTATCCTTATTGTTTTGAGGTCGGCTATGTATTGTATTGTGATTCATCTCCAAGGACGTATGAGGCGGACTTGGTGAGTGTATACGAGGAAGTAGACGCAGGGAACCTTGAGGATGGGGGTATGTGAGGCTATTTTATAGCTAGGACCCACTACCCACCTATGTGTGATGACTATCTCTTGGAGGCTAACCACCTTGTACAACAAGAGATGGGTCATAGTGGTCTTGTTTGGATGGTCTCGCCATGTGTGTGTGGCCTAACACCATCAAGCCACTGAGTGTGTGAGGTATGGATTATGTGAGATGGATATTGGCTCTTAACTCATGGATTATGTATCATGGATTAGTATGCTGCTTCTCGGTGTCCAGATGGACCCTTGTGTAGCCTTGTGATGTGTTTTTCCCAGTGATGTGATTGTGTATGTATGTGTTAAATGTATATTTCTTATGTGTTGTTGCTTATTGATGTAAAAGAGGGATAATCACACTATCTTAAATGTGGGTATATTGTGACTCTGTGGTATAAATGGATTGGATATTATTAAGAATCATAAATTGTGGCTTAAATATGTACTAAGTCATGTTATGGTGTGTATTTTTGTTAATTTCAAGTAATCATTGATGTGTATTCCTTCTATGATATTTTGAAGATGCTTGTTGTGTAAATGGAAAATTGAGTTGATAAGAGTACTGGCTTTGTTACTAATGTTGAAACCCAATATGTTATTGTAAGAGATGTAAGGAATTAGAAATAAAAGTAGTTAAGAAGATATTGTTTTCAAATGCGAAGCCGAATAGTGATTCTAATTGCAATGATTCAGAAAGAGGGTGTACATCAATTATAGATTAGAGAGATTTTGGTACTAATGTGGTTATGTTCCATTTTGAGCCATGTGACTTCCAGGATTAAGTCAAGTTTTAGGGGGGAGGATGTAGTGTCCCTGAGTTGTTAAAGCAGAAATTAAAAACAAAACAAAACAAAACAAAACAAAACAAAACAAAACAAAACAAAACAAAACAAAACAAAACAAAAAAAAGAAAAGCTTATGGGAAGCAGATCGGCGGCATGCATGGGGGAGATTTTTGCATGTTGTGGATCCTTAATACGGGGGGGCCGGACTGATGTTGCTATTGGTTGCATGCACCGTTGCAAGCAAGAAGTTCGGGATTCTGGAATAGAAAATTGGGATTTGGTTAGAGACAAACGGCATTACAACGGTTACAATAAGAACTATAGAAGCTAGAATCACGGCAAAAAAAGAAAGAGGGCCATTATTAAGGTAGTTGGGCAGAAGCTCGAGGAAGAGAGAGAGGATTATGGAGACAGGGGCAGGACGATACATGTTTGTTGAAGCTTGATCAGAATAACTACTTACTGTTAAGATTGTTATCTGGAGCAAAGACTTCGATTTGTTTTGGTACTTTTATGCATCTTGGGAATGTTGTATTGGAGGTAAGCTTATCTTCGGAAGGAGAAGACGACCCAATCTATGAGAGATTGAGCACAACAGATGGAGCTCCAAGGGAAGATCCATTTGGGAAGAGGCAACGCGGCCTAAAGGGATTTCACAGTTTGAGGAGGTTAACCAGGGAAACGTTGCTCGAGTCAGGCAGACCTGAAGATGTCGGCAAAGGTTATATTATCATCTTTGATTGGGGCTTCAGTGGTTTCCTATCTCTTCTATGATTTGACCAGTACGAGGGAGATTTTTGGAGGTCTGTTATACTCTCTCTCTCTCTCTCTTTTGTTGCAAATGATTGATTATTCATTTTATTGCATGTTGTTCAATGCTGAATTTTGTACTCTATTATAGAGTTCGATACCCTAGTCTAATTGTCATTTGTAATTGCTTGAAAGTTTCTTTGAGCCTTTATAGATAAAATTTATTTTATGCATATTCGCATCTAGGGCCCTCTCTGTAATTTCCATGCATGTTGTATTTCCTTAGTCTCCGGCGCCATACTCTTGTATTGGAAACCTTGATTTTCATTCGCCCTACCTTGATAACCAATGGTTTTTAATATGGTTGGAGATTCGATCGATATAATAGGTATTGATAATTTGAATTCGATGAACCCGTGTTCGATAGTATTTGATTTCTCTTTGTAGCATGTTGATATCCCTCTTGTCAGAATTCGATATTCTCTTTTATTTGCAGATGAGTTTGTAGGCTGCATAATTCGAATCCCTTTCCCTGGTTATGCTTCTTAATTAGCAATCGAAATTACTGGTGCAAAGTAGATACCTAACTTTTGATCATATATAATTTCGATGTACCGATCATATATAGGAGTTGTTGGATTAAGTTTATCTTTGGTACCGTATGTTGCCTCATTCCCTTGTAAATGATGGACATTTTCAACGCCGAATCTTTTGGAGAATTCCTCCTTGCTTTGTGTTATTGGCAATTCTATTTTCTATGGGTAGTTGCAACGTAGCTTGTTCTTCATGTAAACACCGAACCTTCATTACGCATGTTAATCGACCTGTGATTTATGGTTAGCTTGTTCAATCTTGTTTGCTTTCAGTCCACTGCTAATCCTCTAGCTTAGGCAGCGACGCAATTCTTTAGGGATATGTAATTTCTTTCTTTTCTCTTGGCTTTACCCACAATGAATTTTGATGTACCTACTTGCACAACCATTACGGTGGAATTCGGTGTACTCCTACCAATTACTTTTCCTTGAAAGCTTTCTAAAGCCTTCGATAGACCTACTCTTGTGTAGCTTTCACCCTCTAAGCTTGCATGCTTCTATCCTGCAATTTACTGCAATGGTCTAAGTTGGTGTTTTGTACTTTGAAATGTAACCCTTGTTATGTGATTCGCTTTCTTTTCCTGTATCGATTAATCACTTCATTACATTCATTTATGATGGCGTTTGATACTTACGATTTATATGGAGCAAACGTTAATGGTGATTAAGCAGTAAGCGGTGTGTGTATATATATATATATAGATATATAGATATATATAGATATATATATCCTCATATTGTGTGTGTTTGGTGTTCACAGAAGCCGGAGTACTTTGATAATTCAATTTTATATATAGTGGTTAAGGAAATTGTATACATATATATATCAAGTAAAGTATGGTTAATTAATCATGCATAACATTCACACTCATTACCCTAACGCTTAGTTGTTCTCGCAGCCGATACACACAAGGTCTTATTAGTCTAACCGCAAATCAGTGAACCTTCCTCTCACTTGAGTAAAATTAGAATGACAACAAAGTAGAATCAAATATATATCTTTTACAAATACAGAAATATGTGATTAGTTATTTATATATGTTAAGCATAAGTACAAACCTTGAGTTAAATGAAAAGCAATGTTGGTTGTGTTTAAATAGGCATTCAAATACTTATGAATTATGATTCAATTATTATGGTTGACTACATTGTATTGTAAGTTAATTATTTTATTCTCAATAGTTATATATATTTGTATATATATATCTCGTGATTATGATTAAAGTAATTTTTTTGTGTTTTATTTAATATGTCTATATAGATTCTTCAAATTATTCTAAAATTATTTTTATAGTGGTAAACATATAAAATGTAGTGTTATTTTAAATGATTACGTAGTGAGTGAACCATGGGATTGTTTTCTTATAGCCTCTATTATTTATTATTTAGTTTTAGTTAAAAGTAATTTATTGTGTTAAATGTATGATTAGATATTCATATAATATGCTGATATAGTTTGATTGATTTAAGTGATTTCAAAATAAGTGTAAAGAGAAAATATAATGTGGAATTAAATATCCGTTGAAGCTTATTGCTCTTGAGCCCTTGGTAAGACTAAAAAGATAATTTAAATGTTTCTAAATGTTTATTGGGATATGTAGTCTTTAGTTTGAGTAAGTTGTTAAGGAAATTTGTTAGTGAGGATTTCAAATGTCCATTATGATTTATTATGTCTGTTTACGTAAATACTTATATATAGGATGAATTCTAGAAGATGTTATATAACTTCTTTTATTGTTTTCAATGACTTCTTAATTGATGAGCAGAAAAAAATAAAAATGTAAATGAATATCTAATGTTCTTTTTTCTAAGTGTATAACCTAAATGTGTTAGTGGATGTAAGTGGTTGGTGTAAATATGTATTGAATTTTAAATAGAATGTAAAGGAGTATTAAATGGTCCCTTATAGTTATCTATGTAAAGAAGCAAAGGTGCACGGAATCGCTTCCTATGCTAATCTTGAGAGGACGATTATGCAAATTCAACTAATTATTACAGAGATTGCAATGGACAAATAAACATGCATAAATGAAATATTACAATAAACACATAACACAGTAATTACTGTGGGGAAACCCTTATGGGAGAAAAACCCCACCCTCCAAAACCCGCACAATGTATTATCAAATCAAGAAGATTACAATACACTTGCAATGCAAGTTCTTACAAGAGCGCATCACCACAACTCAAACTCGGACTCGGAGAAACTCCTTCTAGCACTTAGTCTTGCAAACTAAATTCAATGATTCAAACACCTCCCCAAGCCCTCCTTTTATAGTGATTTACAACCTGGAAACTATTTGTGGTTTTACAAAACCATGGGAAAAACAACCATGCCACATGTTACCCACTTGTCACTTGTAACTTCCAAGATAGGAAACCAACCAAGTTAAAATAGCATTTTCATCTATAATTTTGTCCTCTAGTTTAGAACCCCATTAAATTCATACAATGAGTTGTTTAAACTCAAAAACAACCCTCCTATATTCTAATAGAGACAAGACACATTTTTAACAAATCATACACCTTTTTCCAACACATAAACATGTGGAGAACTACCACAAACAAATTCTAAATTTTTTTGAAAAAAGGCTTGCAAGGTTGAAACACAATTCTCAACATTCTCCCACTTGTCGAACACCTTGCAAGAGTCAGGGGATCCAAAGTGTCATGGACTTAATTGTTGGGGGCTGAGAGCCCCATAGACTCTGAACACCATCTGAATTTCTCTGTGCTCACGAGATTAGTTAATGCATCAGCAACATTCACCAAAGTCTCCACCTTCTCCAGCTTCACCTTGCCGTCCTCAACCATATCTCTCACAAAATGATATTGTACATCAATGTGCTTGGTCCTGGCATGAAATATTGGGTTCTTCGCTAGGCAGATTGCACTCTGACTATCACTATAAATTGTCACTGCACCCTATTTGAACTCTACATCTGAACTCAATCTTTTTAGCCAGATGGCTTCCTTGCAAGCATGAGTAGCTGCCATATACTCTGCCTCTGTAGTGGACAAAGTGACCACAACTTGTCGCTTGCTCATCCAACTAATTGCACCACCGAATAATGTAAACACATATGCACTGGTGGATCTTCTTCTATCAACATCACTGGCCCAGTCTAAATCCACATAGCCTTGAATATCCAAGGAATGCTCGTTTCCTATTCCATGAAAACATATAGAGTACTCTGAGGTACCCTGCAAGTATTTGAAAACTCTTTTTACTGCATCCCAATGTGCTCTTCCTGGATTAGACATGTAACGGGAAAGTACTCCCACTGCTTGGGCAATGTCTGGTCTTGTACATACCATAGCATACATCAAACTTCCAACAACACTCTGATATGGTACTCGACTCATCTCTTCCATCTCCAATGGGGATGTTGGACACTGTGAGCTAGAAAGCTTTGTTCCCATAGTAACAGGAACACTCAATGGTCTGGAATCCTGCATATTGAATCTTCTCAGAATAGTACCAACATACTTACTCTGGCCTAGCCAAAGCTTTCTATTTTTCCTATCTCTTATAATCTCCATTCCCAGAATATGCTTTACTGCACCAAGATCTTTCATTTCAAACTGTGCTGAGAGCTGAGATTTTAATTCTATAATCAAACCTTTTCCTTTGCCAATAAACAACATGTCATCAACATATAAGGCAATAACCAAGAAATAATCACCATCAGACTTGTAATATATATAGTGACCAGATTTAGATCACACAAATCCCAAACTCAAAACATATGTATCAAACTTCTGGTACCACATCCTAGGACTTTGTTTTAAACCATACAAGGATTTCTTCAACTTACAGACCAAATGACTTTTACCTTTCACCACAAAGTGCTCTGGCTGTGTCATATAAATTTCTTCCTCCAAATCTCCATGAAGGAAAGCTATTTTCACATCCATCTGCTCAACCTCTAGATCATAAGTAGCTACAATAGAAAGTAAAAATCGAATGGATGTCATTTTTGCTACAGGAGAAAAAATTTCACCATAATCAACTCCTACAACCTGGGAGTAACCTTTTGCAACCAAACATGCTTTATACTTCTCAATGCTTCCATTTGAACTCATCTTCCTTTTGAACACCCATTTACAACCAACAGGCTTCCGTCCTTCAGGCAATGGTACAAGGTCCCATGTGTCATTCTTCTCAAGAGCTGCCATCTCTTCTTCCATGGCTATTTTCCAAGACTTTGAATCATTCATACCAAGAGCCTCTTTTACAGATCTCAGTTCATCAATATTAGCATTCAAAGCAAATATACACCTCCAATCATCAGGAGAATATCCATACCTTTCTGGTGCTTTCCTCTGTCTACTAGACCTTCGAACAAGATCAGGTTCAGGTTTAGGTTCTCCCTCTTCCTTTGATGATTCAGAACTCGTAGAGCTCTCCTCGACTTCTTATCTTTCTAAGGGCCTTGATTCAACTTTCTCAGGTGTAGCAGGTAGTTGAATCACATCTTTCTTTTCTTCCATCTGTTCTAGCTACACTATAACAGAAGAAGGCTTAGTTTCTCTAAAAATAACACTTCTGGAATAAAATACCATTTGTGCAATAGAATCCCAAAGCTTGTATCCTTTCACACCATAACTATATCCGATGAAGATATATTTGACAGCTTTGTTGTCCAATTTTGTCCACTTCTCCTTTGGCACATGAGCATATGCCTTGCAACCAAACACTCTTAGATGTCTAAGTGAAGGCTTGTGACCCGACCATGCTTCCATTGGTGTCTTATCAACAAGAGCTGATGTAGGAGACTTGTTTATCAGGTAACAAGCAGTGGCTACAACTTCGGCCCAAAACTTTTGTTCTAGTCCAGTTCCACTCAACATATTCCTAGCCTTCTCCATCAAGGTCCTGTTCATTCTTTCTGCAACTCCATTCTACTATGGAGAATACAGAGTCATCTTCTCTCTTTTAATACCACAATCTTTACAAAATGTGTCAAAATCATTAGAGCAATATTCACCACCATTATCAATTCTCAAACACTTTATCTTCTTTCCAGTCTGCAACTCAACCATTGCTTTAAATTCTTTGAAACAACTGAAAACTTCAACTTTACTCCTAAGAAAATAAACCCATGTTCTTCTACTGAAATCATCAATGAAAGAAACATAATAAACTGATCTACCAATAGAAGAAACATCAACTGGACCAAATACATCTGAATGGATAAGATCCAAAATACATGAAGACTTATGAGAACTCAAGTAAAACTGAATACAGTTTTGTTTACCATAGATACAATGCTCACAAAAATCAAACTCAAGATTGTAGTCATTCAACCCATCAACAAGGTTTTTATTTTTCAAGGTCTGTAGACCCTTCTCACCTATGTGGCCGAGTCTTTGGTGCCATAACATGGTCTTCTCTATAGGAAACTTTGATTCGATAGATAGAGCACCCTTGGGTACCCAAAAACCAAGACCATCTGTTGAAAGGGAAACCCTCTCCTTCTCCAACAAAGTAGTCCTTTTCACAATCTTATCAGATGTACTATTGCACTCAACCGTGCATGCATCAAGCTGGTACAATGTACCCAATCTGCTTCCTTTTGCTATTACCATAGCACCTCTCACCATTTACACACCTGCTTCAGAAAACTATACATGCACACCCGCATCTATTAGTTTGCTAACAGATAACAAATTTCTTGCTAGTCCCGGGATATGCAAGACACCATCAAATCTTCTAATTCTTCCATCAGAAAATTTCACACGAATACATCCATGACCAACAATATCAAGAACAGAGTTATCACCCAAATACACCTTACCACCATCAAAATTTTCATACTTACTAAACCAGTTTCTATTAGGAGTCATGTGGAAAGATGCACCTAAGTCTATCAACCATGCATTGTCACCTGCATGAGTGGCCAAGGCTACAATGAAAGCATCTCCATCTTCCTTCTTGGACTTAGAATCAGAATCTTGCTTCTTCTTCTTCTTCTTCTCCTCTTTGCTGTCCTTTCGAAAGTGTCCAGGTTTGCCACAATTCCAACAGATTGCCTTGGACTTACCAGGAGATTTTGATCTCCCCTTATTCTTGGACTTAGAACGGCCATGCTGCTTTTCATTCTTGCCTCTTTCTTTTGGTCTTCCTCAAACACTCAAAGCCTCTTTGGCATTCAGAGAGACCTTCCTTCTCATCTCCTCAGAAAGTAGAGAACCAACAACGTCCTCCATCTTCAAGACAACTGAAGTGCTCCCTATGGCCATGACAAGGCTGTCCCATGAGTCTGGCAACGAACATAGCAAGATTTGGCACCTTTCTTCTTCATCCATTTTCACCCCAACTGAGGTTAATTGAGTCACCAACATATTAAAGCTTTCCAAATGCTCATAAATTCATCCACCTTCTTCCATTTTCAAGGAATACAACTTCTTCCTCAAGAAAATCTTGTTCACTAGTGATTTCGCTTGATAGATCTCAGTTAGCTTCTTCCAAATCTTCTTTGCAGTAGATTCTTCATGGACATTAATTAGAATTGAGTCTGCAAGACACAATCTGATGAGACCTTTAGCTTTTCTATCAGTCACATCATATTATGCAGCTAGAGTTGGATCTGCAGGCCTCAGTGTATTCTCATCCAATGCATCCCATAGATCTCGATCAATTAATAGATCTTCCATCTTTAGCTTCCACATTTCAAATTTTGTGCCAGAAAAATTCTCTACATCAATTCTCCCCGACGTGCTTGCCATCTTTATAATCCTACAATACATAAAATAAAATACTCTGCACAAACTCCCACTCAAACCTTGATTAGCTCAGAAAACCCTGTACCCAACAAATAGAACCAAAACTGGCCAGGCTCTGATACCACTTGTAAGGAAGCAAAGGTGCACGGAATCGCTTCCTACATTAATCTTGAGAGGATGATTATGCAAATTCAACTAACTATTACAGAGATTTCAATGGAAAAATAAACATGCATAAATGAAATATCACAATAAACACATAACATAGTAATTACCATGGGGAAACCCTTCTGAGAGAAAAACCCCACCCTCCAAAACCCGCACAATGTATTATCAAATCAAGAAGATTACAATACACTTGCAATGCAAGTTCTTATAGGAGCGCATCACCACAACTCAAACTCGGACTTGAAGAAACTCCTTCTAGCACTCAGTCTTGCAAACTAAATTCAATGATTCAAACACCTCCCCAAGCCCTCCTTTTATAGTGATTTACAACCTAGAAACCATTTGTGGTTTTACAAAACTATGGGCAAAACAACCATGCCACATGTTACCCACTTGTCACTTGTAACTTCCAAGATGGGAAACCAACCAAGTTAAAATAGCATTTTCATCTATAATTTTGTCCTCTAGTTTAGATCCCCATTAAATTCATACAATGAGTTGTTTAAACTCAAAAACAACCCTCCTATATTCTAATAGGGACAAGACACATTTTTAACAACTCATACACCTTTTTCCAACACATAAACATGTGGAGAACTACCACAAACAAATTCTAAAATTTTCTAAAAAAAGGCTTGCAAGGTTGAGACACAATTCTCAACAATCTATTGAATTAAAGATATATTTATTGTCATGCCTTAAATTTTACACAAATGGAAAAAACACAACTATCAAATTTTTTTTTGAACAAAGGTATAATAATGCAAACAATTGTTAACCATGTACATGCATGGTGGCACACTATACACTTTGGGTGAAGTTGCTTGTACAACTCCACCATTGACGCACCACTCGATACCCCTATAACTGTCTAACTTGCAAAGTGCTACCCATATATGTTCCATTAAACCTATATTTTTACTCTTAATATTACAATGCAATAATTGTTGATACAATGCTCATAACTAACCCGAAGAATAGAATAAATTGTTAATGTGGTTCATTTTATTTATTTGTCATTCATTTTTCCCATATATATATGTTATGGGACAATTTAAAATTTGTAATAATTAGAGTTATCCTTTATACTAAATAAATTGCTTCCTATGATTATTCTTTAACAATATATTTATTATTAGTGAATATATATATATATATATATATATATATATATATTATTGATTTATTTTATTTTATTTTATTTATATTTTTAAAGGTATCATAAAAATACTTAATGAAATACTTAACTTTTACCTTTCTACATACTCTTATTTTACTAAGATCTTTGTTTTAAATTTACTAAGATCTTTGTTTTAAATTGCAATACATAATAAGATCTTATATTTTAAAATTAGTAAGATTTTTATTTAAAATTTACTAAGATCTTCATTTTACATTTACTAGATCTTTATTTTACATTTACTAAGATCATTATTTAAAATTTACTAAGGTTTTCATTTTACTACTATCTTTATTCTAATTTTACTAAGATCTTCATTTTACATTTACTAGATCTTTATTTTACATTTACTAAGATCTTTATTTAAAATTTACTAAGTTTTCATTTTACTACTATCTTTTTCTAATTTTACTAAGATCTTCATTTTACATTTACTAGATCTTTATTTTACATTTACTAAGATCTTTATTTAAAATTTACTAAGGTTTTCATTTTACTACTATCTTTATTTTAAATTACTAAGATCCTTATTTTAGATTTACTAAAATCTTTATTTACAAATTTACTAAAATCTTTATTTACAAATTTACTAAAATCTTTATCTAAGATTTACTAAAATCTTTTAAAATCTTTATTAAAGATTTAAGAGAGTGCGATATCTCTTTATTTGATTTTTAAAGAAAATACTATTTAAACATGAGAATGAGTTGGAGATTTCTAAATTTAATGTGAATATTACCTGCCTAGTTTGTTTTATTTTCTTTTTCTCTTGAAAAGGATATATATATATATATATATATATATATATATATATTTAAATTGTGAATTTATCCTAGTTAGTTTATCAAGAAATGTGACTCTTGATGATAAACGAAAACAAAACTAATATAGAAACCTATTATAAAATATGATTATATGAATTAACACACCTACTAACAAAATTTGTCATTGGACGACAATAATTAGTTAACTGCACTACACTATTCTTACCACCCTAATGTTTTTCATTATTAATTTCTTGTTTTGCTAAAACATTGGCATTCTTATCAACTATGCCCAGATTAATAACATGCTTTTATTATTATTAAACTACCGCTACTAGCAATGGTTTTATGCTAGAATAAATATGCAAGCAGAAATTCCTATTGGTACACACGAGACAAACTAATAAAATAAAGCTACACCAATGAATTATGACTCTACCAAGAAGATAAAGATATCCCAGCTACTATTTGAATTCTTATAGCTATATCTGCCAAGATAATAACTTCCTCCAGGCATGGCGTATGAAAAATAAGTATTAAAACAGTAAATGTCCAATCTTGTACGATTAACTAGATTCACTTGTATCTCAGTCTCCAATAGCATTAATGATATTCTTTGATGGAAATACTCTACAAGAAGTTATTAATTGCAATACCAAAAACTGGAGAACGAAAGCATGAACTGGAGTAGGTAATAGCCTAAATGCTTTATGAGTTGTCCAAGTGGAGTAAGGCATGGAGAGTGAATACAGTGTATTTTATAGGATTTAGAATTCATTTCAAAAGAAAATAAGTAACCCTAATCTGGCTACCGCTTTCTTATTTTAGTTTATCCTATTCTTGTTGATGTTGATTTTTCTTACAGGGACAGTGATGAAGAGACAATGAGTCTACAGAAGGCAAGGACAAGAGGTGGGCAGGCTGCTCACAGTTCAGGAAGATGGTGGCTTATTCCTTTCATTTAGCGTACCCACAAGGTAGCCTCACCTAATGATGTGATGACCTCCAGTGTAGTTGCAACCTCCGCAGAGTCGTGTGCCTTGAGGAGGCTGTTGCGCCTCTGGCTGTGATCTCCTTTAAGGGGTTTCAGTACATTTAATTTAATTAACTAATTTATTAATCTTTATCCTACAACATTCTTTATTTTATTTTATTTTATTTAATCCATTTCTTCTAAACAACTGGTAATTCATAGGGGAACATTTCATGTTAGTGTTATTCAGGCAGTCATTCTCTTTTCAAATAGCAATATATAAGCTTTATCTTCGGCATAGTTTAGAAAAGACAAGAATTTTAATCTGCACAATATTTGCATAGCATAGTCTCAATGAAATGTACAACAGTGATATAACTTTTACAACTCCCAAACAGAACTGTTAGACACTACATTTTCATTACGGATTTACTCATAGTGTTCCTTTAACATGTAACATGTTTTTCCTTTGCTCATATCTAGCTTCCACAATAACTTTAAACATAAGGACAAGCATTGCAACAAAACTCTTCCAACATAGCAACTTCTTTCAACCTGCAAGTATTCACATAGTGTAACTTTCTTTCATGGCCATTCGGGTATACTCACCTCCCAACCTTGGGTTGGAAAACTAACCACCCCCAAGCTAGGAGGTAACCAAGATACCAGGTACACACATCACAAAAATTTTCCAAACAAAAGCCAATAATGAAAACACATGTAGTATACAAAACCCTTTTTCCCAAGGCTTTCACAACACACATAGAAAGTCCACTCATGGATTTCTTAAGGGAGAGACAAGGTGCATTCAATCTTGGGATTTTTACAATTATTCATATCTAGTCAATAATATATAATGGGGTTTTATTTCCCTTATTCCTTCACACCCTTATACCACATATCACCAATCCAACCATCCAAAACATCCTTTTTTTGTGGGTACTCATACCCTATCCACAACTCCAACATTTTAATGGGTACTCATACCCTATCCATTTTTTCAAAGTGATAAGAAAACTCCCAAGAAGGTGCTACCTTTCTCTATCCCACACATGCATTGCTCACCCTCCTTGAAGAGGAGCTAATCCAACACCCATCCCACCAAAACAACATACAACACAAAAAAAAGAAGTAAACATTCAAAAGGATAATAAGCATTCAAACAACCATTGAATAAAACAAAAAGAGGGATTTGAAACCAACCTTTTTGTGCAAGCTTCCAAATATCAAGTTGAAGAAGAGCTCCCCCACTCCTTCCTCTTTTCCCCAAAATCCAGCAAAAACTAAAATTGCCCACATGAAAAGTAACCCCTCATTTGGCTTCCCATGGATTTGAAATGGGAGTCCAAGGTTGGAATCCCTTGGAAGAGAGAGTGACACATGTCAATCTCCTATTCACTCCTATGGACATGCCTCCCCACAAGTTCTCACACATGTGTGAGAACTCTTGGGGAAGTGAAAGGTCAAAGAGTGTTCAACACTCAACAAGACTTTCAAATCTCATAATGAGATTTCGGAGCCTACACTCAAATCCCATCCCCAAATTCCGTCACCCTTCTTAATGGCTAATTAAGAAGGGTCACAACTTGCAATTTTCAAAAGATATGGGCTTGATTTGACCCCTAACCCATAGGTAACCATCCTAGGGGTTAAATTAGGGTCAATTAACCCATTCTAAGGACTAATTCAACATTTTTAAACCTTCAAAAATAAATTGAAATCCAAGCATAATAAAAGAATTTCCAAAATGCCCCAAAACCCTCATCAAACGTTTAATTCATTTTAAAAGCATAGTCACAAAATTTGAAACACTAAATCTTTTAATCACAAAATGAAATACAACACAGAGGTCTAAATGGACCATAGTGGGTTTCACTTGGTTAACACAAATTGGGTACCCTTGGTTACCTCTAATCCCATTGGCCATGGGCACATACCTACACACTCAATTTCCACTTGTTAATATATCCAATGTAAGATAATCCACAATTAAATCAACAATTTATACATCTATAAATAACACAATCAATTCATAAATCAATAAGTCCACATCCTTAATTACTCTTTATCTAGCAACAACATATCTTATCAATTCATATCAAGTCATAGCATTATGAATGAGTCTCATATTCACCTAATTCAATTTTAACATCTTATAAATCATGTATCATAATCATTTATCCATTCCTACCATTATCATCAGATAAACATGAACATATCAATAAGAAAAACATCACATACACATAATCCTCATAAGCATCATAATATGAAACCATCATAAAATCCAATGTCAATGATTATCCAAAATAGTCTAAACCACATAGAGTATCAACATAATTGAATCAAAAGACATTCAAAAAGGGTGTATCAAATGGTAGGTCTTACATTTATATATATGTACTTATTAAAGCTACTATTATAATTTGATCAATTGGGAGGTGCCTTACAAGTTTGGTTTATATTCATATATATATATATAGATATAGATATATAGTTCTAGATTTAAAAAGGGAGGTGTAAATGAATGTTTTGATTGAATCATTATACGTTAAGTGTAATTGTGTGCTTAAAGATTGATTTGATGTTGTCATTTCATTGGGTCTATCCTCTTGTATTGTTTGGTTTTGAAGGTGATCTTATTCTTCTAGTTCATGTTGGATTAATGAATGATTGTGATGGTTCTTTATTATTTTGGTTTCGATGAGTTATTTTGGTTGAGGAGATTTAAAAAAAAAATAGTTTTCATGTTGGAATTGTATTGCTTCTTTTACCTTCGTTTTGGGGTAGTTGTTCTCTTTCTTGGGCTTCTAGAGGTAAGGGCAATCGAATTTCATATTGACTCTTCTTTGATTTGGTTCTTGCCAATATTTTGACCGTTATGGTGATTTTGGATTTATGTATGGGTTGTACCTGACTTTATGAGCATCTATGTATGTGGTTACTGGTGAGATGGTATATGCCTCGCGTGTGTTTAGTTTTGAGATCCATTGTTTCTTGCAGTTTTGGTACAACCCCTTGATGTTCTGGTTTATGTTTTGGGTCTCTAGGGAGAGTGGCTCTTCGTGGGGGTCAGTGCCTCAAAAGGAGGAAGGGTTCAGGATAACCCACATAAGAGTTAGAGTAACAAGTGAAAACCTAATAATAGAACTTAGGAGATGGGTAGTAATAGCATAATAAGATAATCTTGGATACCTCATCTGTCCATTAGGGCTATCACAGACTAATAGAAGACTGAGAAGGCCATGGTTGGAAAAGTCGTTACCTCATCCTCATGAGAGGTTAACAGCTCCGCATGAGTCACCCTATGGGGTCAGTGCCTCAAGCAGGAGGAAGGGCCAGGATAACCATAGATGAGGGCTGACGCCTCAAGCAACCTAGTACAGCTGGTGCTTGGAGGAAGAGCATAGGATAACCCATGTAGGACTATGCGATGACACTCTCCACTAGTTGCCCTTATGCTTTGTTTCCTTGGTTTCCTCTAGAAGTGTGTTATGATTGTGGTCTTGGATTTACTTTGCAAGTGATTATGATTGTTGCTTTGATTTATCTATGATGTGTTTTATGTTCTTGCATTTACTATGGTTGGATCTTGGTTGTTGTCGTTTATGATCTATGAAATCTTTTGTTGTTCCTTTTGGAGTTATTATTACTTTGATATTCTTTATTGGGCTTGTGGTGTTCTTGGTCGTGGTCACTTTCTTGTTAGCTTCTTAGCATGGGGGGTGGATCTTCAGACCCACGTGGTTGGGTGGATTATGGTAAGCACCCCATTGGGTCCCCAATCGAGGATTGAGAGGTGCAGATTGGTGCCAGTTGTGGTGACTCTTGAGTTGTATTCGTCTCTGAGCCAGTTATGATACTTGTATTCATCTGTTCAACTATATCTTTCTAGATGGATTCCCATTCATGTTGGAGAACATTGTTGTATCATTGTTACTTTTGAACATTGTAATGAAATGTAATGTCATACCTTGTGTAGTTTTTAATCCATGGCAGTTGTTATTTGAAGTGTTGAGTTAATCATGTATATGTTGTATTTACATACATGGATAGTTTCCTATTAATGATTTATCATGTATGTGTCACATTTGTAGATGTTTACTTTGTTATGGATAATGTCTTTGGCTTTCAATCTTTATTGTCGTTGCATTGATTTAAGTTTTGTAATGACTCCTTATGTACCCCAAGGGATGTAAGTGTTAATGGATTTGTTTAATTGAGTTTTATGACTTATGACTCAATGTGCATCGCATGTATGTTTAGATTTACTTTAAAAAAAAATTATGCAGTAATTATGGTTTAGTTGTCCTTTGGGGTTCGCACAGTGGGGTATTACATTTGCAATTACACATACATATGATACACATATATCTATGTTTGTATACAAATATATATAGAAAAGTATATAAATTTGAGCAATTCACTAATCATTATAAATTTCACACCATGATTTGTAGTTGATAACCTTGGTTTCTGACTATTTTAGATGGAAATTTCAAATCACTCCAAATTTTCCAAAATAGTTTAGATGAAAAGTTTTCTACTTAATAAATTCAATTGTAGTTGTGATGCATGTGTATGGTAAATGCAAGCAACAACAAAAATAGGCATTGATTGATAAAATACAAAGGTGTGGAGAATATAAAACAACATTTTAAAAGACATAAGAAGTTACAAATGCTTTGGTTCTCATTCACAATACAATAGACATAGATATACTAATTTTACATGAAGACATTCTTGAGTTACTTAGATGTAATTTTCATTCTCATTTAATAAATTGAAGTGTAGTTGCAATGCATGTGTGCAGAAAAAATATTACTTCCATTCTTGCTCATGGTCACAACACTTTCAAGTTAGGTCTTCATCAAGACATAATGAACAATGCTTAAGGAATTCAACAAGATACATGAGAAATGGGTGCAAGATAACACAATGTTGTGTTGTGATGAGATAAAGCCAGATAAACTTTGTATATATAGTAACTATGTATTATTATATTTAGTGGAATTACACACACATATATATAGATGTATATATAGACATATATACATACATATATATACACACATGTATACATATGCATGTTTACATGCATATCTATGTATACATAGAATGCATTTATGGATAGTAGATATATATGTCTATATGCATTTTACATGTGTATCTGTATTATTCATGATACACATGAATGTTGATGTATGTATAGATAATATGTAGACATATACATAATTAGGATTTTGTCTGTGCAAGCCATTTTTTTGATTTTATTTATTTAATCAAAAAGGAAGGACATTGACCCATAAAATGTAAGAGTGCAAAATAATTGGGTATGTGCAGGATCATGATGGGCCAAAAAGTGGCGATATGATGGGTATGTGTAGGGTATGTAGCTGACTAATTTTTTTTACCCAAAATTGATGAAATGAAAAAGGGTTTTAAAGGAAATTCTCAGCTTTCCACCAATATAAATTATGCTTTACTTTGAATTTAATAAATAATTATTATTCATTTTCTATTTGAATTATGACTAAAGTCCTAATTAATAGGTTGATTAAAAAACATCCATATCTTTCAAACGATATCACATTTTTTGAATCTGAAACATGCATCATATTATATGATTTGCATACTATAGGATTAAAAATAATAATAATAATTTCATGAATTTTTGACCAAGTTAAGGTGGTCAGACATACGAGTTTTTTATATTTTTTAAAAATTGTAATAAAAAATTCATAACTAATTATTTACTTGGAAAATAATTTAAAATTATGCATCACATCGGTACATGAGTCCTCTACTTATATCTAAAATATTATAAAAAATATTATTATTTTATTGTGGTTAGGGTGGTCAGATAGACACCTACTTATTTTTTCCTTGAAGTTTAAGTACTACTGCATTGAACTTTCAATTTTTCACCAAATAGATTTTTTTTTTTTAAATAAACCTAGTAGTCTAGAAACTACATTCAGTTTTCTACAGATTCTATTCTTCAATATTTTTGAAATAATATAGATAAATTATTCAAATTTTTATGTCAAGTTCCCTAAGTCTAATTTTTCTAATTTTTTTGCCACTTAAGGGCCTATTTTCTCCATGATGATTGTAGCACCCCTCCATTTTACTCTTTTGATTGAACAATGTTCTTCTATGTATGCTTTATTTCTGTTAGCAGTTTGACTTTGGTACTTGGTTACTTTTGACCGCTAACTGTTAAGTGATGTGAACGTTATATTTTGATGTGATGGTATTTTATTCAAATGTTATCGTTAATATGGCATGCTTTGGATTAGCTTAGCATATAATTGAATTAATTATGCTTTATGCTTTTGATTATATTATTGATGTTAGACTCGTCAGTTAGAAAGTTTGTATTGGTGAAGGAGATAGGATTGTATCACTCGCTTGTGAGCGCCCTATGATTATGAAATTTCCTCTTCACGATGTGTTTTATTATATCATATATATGCATGTTCGATATACTCTTTGTTTGCAGGTTGACAGGTACAGGACATCGACTCCACCTGGTTTCATAAGTTTAAGCATGTCCATTGACCAACAATAATCGATTGGGAGATAGTAGATAGGTTTTTTGTGCCAAGTCATCACCCTAGTCACAGTGTGTCGTCGAGTTGTAGTTGGGTTTAGTCATTTTAATGTTGTCCATTTCACCTTGGTTTTTATTTAATTTTAAATTTTAAAGGTTATTAGATGTCTTGTGTAGTTAAAATGATGATTAAATATATCTAGTTGCAATGTTGAAATGTTAGTTATTTTATTGATTAATTTAATTTAATTAATAAAATAATCTAATCTTGGATTATATTTAGTTTATTGATTAATTAATTTAATGGTGATCAATTGAATTAAGTTAGTTGTTTTGGCATTATTGGATATTCAAATTTAAATTAGAAAAAAATTAAAATATGTTTTAAATTGCACTTTTTGAAAATATTGTGTAAAAGAATTTTCTTTTAAAAAAAGTTAAATACCTTTTTGTTGAAAAGAGATTTTTAAAAACATATGAAAAATCCATTTTGAAAGCAATTTTCTTTTAAATTTTTAAAAAGAAAATATCTCCAAATTTGCAATAAATTTGGCGGATGGGATATTTTTAGGGGTTTGACTAAATTTGGGGAAACTCTATGAGAGCATGTTTTTGGCATTTCGTTTGGAAAAAAAAAAATCAATTTGTGGAGACAAAAAAAAAGAGGATTGGAAAAAAAAAGAGAAGAGGAAAGGATTTGTTGTGGTTTCTTTTTGGATTTGAAGAAAAAGATTGGATTTATTGAATGAGTTGGAAACAAAATAAGATTTGAAAGCACCATTGGCAATATTTCAAGGTTTGGAGAAAAAACCAGGCTTCTTTCTATGATTTTTGTTTTTATTTTGAAAGAGTTTTCAAAATTTTATTATGTTGTTGAAAAAAATTAAATTCTGTTTGATTTGCAAAGAAAAACCATGTCAAAACTTGCTCCAAAACTTGCAAAAACTCTATTGAAATCATGGAGAAAGAAAACAAAGAAAGAATCAAACCATAGATAATAGAAAGATGAACAAAAAGAATTTCTATTATGAATTAGAAATTAAGAATTTATGCTTGCAAATTATTTTGCTGTGTATTTTGTTTTGGAGGAAAAAATTTCACAACTTCATTGTTAAACAATGAAAACTTGTATATATATATATATGTTATATATATTTGTATTAAATTTTATGCTGGGAATTTTCTTTTTCAAAAACATTTTACCTAGATTTTTCTTTTCTATTGAAGAATAACCCGGAAACAAAAAAAATAAAGTTTTGATCTCTGTTCTTTTAAAAAAATATATATATAATAAAATGGAGAAATTTTTTTTCTTATATTAAAGAATTTAAATAAATAAAATAAAATAAAATAATTTTTATTGTGGAGGGGTTGGGCCATGCCCCATAGTCTCCCCCATGGGAGGCGTTGTGGAGGCAGCGTCGTTGCCTCCAAAGGTAGCAGTGTTGCCCACACAGGGCACCCCCAAAGGGGGAGGTTGCATAGGCAGCCAAGCCTCTCCCTTTGGGAAGGGCCCACAACCCTACGTTGTTGCTAATATTTATTTTTTAAACTTTTATTTTATTTTGTATATTATATATATATATATATATAATATAATATATCTATATATATTATATATAATAATTTTATATTATATATATATAATGTATATATATATTATGTATTATTAAATAATTGAGTTGGAAATTTAATAGTTGATTTTAAATATTTATATTTAAATAATAATTATATATTAAATATATATGTATATGTATTGTATATACACCAATTATATAATTTTAGCCATATATTTAATATATATTTATATTTAAATATAAATTATTTTAAGGTGACTATTCATTACCGTAGTTAAAATTTTAAAAAATAATAATAATTTTTTTAATCAAATGATTTTATTTAACAAGTTGATTTTGATTATTTTGTATGATTGAGAAACATGAAGTTATATCTTTGGTTTTAAATATCTCAACATTGCAAATTAAATTCTATTTATTTTTGAATAATTGCAAGTAACGTTGATTGGGCTAATTGGATTTATGAAATCTTAACATTAGTTTATTTAATTTCCTAAAATGCTTTCTAGTGGTGTTCTTGTTCATTCTCTGTGTTGGAAAATTGTGTCAATTATTATGTAAGTCTTCCAGATTGGGTTTCCTTTGAGGTTGGGGGGTTGTCGTATTGCCTTCGGGAGTGCATCTAAATGTATCCAGTGTTATTCCTGGTTATCAAGAACGGGATGTGTGGACTTTATGTCGTGGGTAGGGAGTCATTCTCCTTAGGTCGCACTTGTGTACCCTTGGGTGTGGAGTTATTCCACATGTTGTCTTAGAGGAGTGGCTTGCAATGAGGGATGACACACAAAGTGGTGTCAGGGAAACTCTTTGTAAGTTGGTTAATCCAGTGATAGCATAATAAACTTATTAGAGGTTTAGATTGCATCAAACACTTAACAAGATTAATTTTTTCCTTGCTCATGGACACAAGGGATTGTATAGACCTGGGATGAGACAAGAAGGCCTGGAATGGCAAGATTGTTATCTTGTCTCTATGAGAGATAACTAATTCCACATTGGTTTGCATGAGGGGCCAGAAGTTGTTAGAGGTTACTAGGATATCCCAAGATGGGGGCCAGGACCTAGGAAGACTTACCAAGATATCCCATGTGACATTGCGATGACACTCCTCCTAAGTCAGTAGTATGTTTGTAACAATGTTGATTATTTAACTCTAGAAGTATTGTAACCTTTTTGTTATTTGATTTTGTACTTGTATTTAATTTTAGTTCAGTCTTGTGTAGCCTGTGTCTAGAGGTAGTTGGTCTTGTCTAGGAAACCTTGTTACTATCTCCTAGCACAGGGGGTGAGCCTTCAGGTATCACATGGTTAGGTGAAACGTTCACCTTAATCCGTTGGGTCATCTTCTTGTTCGTGTGGATGAGATTTCTAGTTGGAGAGCTTGTGGGATCCGATACTTTCGTGATTTATTCTTTTCAGTTATTATTGTAATTTATTGCCCCTCTTTTTATCAAAGTGGAAGATGTAATTTGTAACCTTGTTTATTGGATTTACCTCATTCAGGGAATGAGAGTTGTAATTGTATTGTAAATTATATTATTGGAAATATGTGGTATCTCTTATGCTTTGATGTAATTTTATAATGTATGGAATGTATGTGCATTTAATTTGTTAAGTAATTATATGTTATGATTTTAATTCATGTATCTTGTGTGGGTTTAAGTAAGCTCAGTATCGTAACCTTAGGGGTTGTTGGTATTGGGTAGTGAATTTGCATGTTATTTGTACTTGAACAAAAAAAAATATTGCGTTTGAGTAGTTAATTGCAACTTCCCCTAGGGTTATGTGGTGGGGCGTTGCACATGGTATCAAAGCCCAGGTTTAAACACTAGGTACTCTGGGATTATGATAAACCCATTAAGATTTTAGTTGCATAGGTTTTAAGTTGTGTACCTTGTCTAATACCTTTATGTGTTTGTACATGATTATACCTCCCAGATGTGGAAGAGGTAGAGGGCATGGTCGTGGCCATGTAGGCAGTCGCAATGAAATGAGAGTTGTAATCGTATTGTAAATTATATTATTGGAAACATGTGGTATCTCTTATGCTTTGATGTAATTTTATTATGTATGGAATGTATGTGTATTTAATTTGTTAAGTAATTATATGTTATGATTTTAATTCATGTATCTTGTGTGGGTTTAAGTAAGCTCAGTCTCGTAACCTTAGGGGTTGTTGGCATTGGGTAGTGAATTTGCATGTTATTTGTACTTGAACAAAAAAAATATTGCATTTGAGTAGTTAATTTCAACTTCCCCTAGGGTTATGTGGTGGGGTATTGCACATGGTATCAGAGCCCAGGTTTAAACACTGGGTACTCTGGGATTATGATAAACCCATTAAGATTTTAGTTGCATAGGTTTTAAGTTGTGTACCTTTCCTAATACCTTTATGTGTTTGTACAGGATTATGCCTCCCAGATGTGGAAGAGGTAGAGGGCATGGTCGTGGCCATGTAGGCAGTCGCGATGAGAGTCAACATGAATCTCCTCCTGATGTTCCTATTCTACTAGATCAGGAAGAGCACCAAGCATCTCAAAATGTTTCAAGGGGTATAGCTCAATAGTAGGATCCACCATGGATTGAGGCTACACGTAGAGCTCTTGAGGAGGCATTAGCGCTCCTTGGTCAGAGACAGGCTATGGTTTAGGGTAACCCTACTGAGAGGGAAGTTCCACCTCAACCAGAGATGCACATGAGATATTTTCTCAAGGCACGTCCACCATTGTATGACGGTGCCGGTATTGGGTTAGAGGCTGAGACTTGGCTCATTGACCTAGATGGGTTTTTTGCAATGCATCTGTACGATATCAATACCAAAGCACGATGTGTTATCATGCACCTGCAAGGATTTGCAACCACTTGGTGGAGGTTAGAGGAGCAGAAGCTCCACATAGACATCAACTTTGTATCTTGGGAGATCTTCTTAGAGTGGTTCAGAGTTTATTTCCTATCTAAGCACTATCGTCAGTGTAACGCCCATCATGCAAATCCCAGAGAACACACATAGCAACTAATTTTTTTTTAAAACCAATTCAATTAAACATGTAATAAAACATTAAACCATAATCACATAGCACATTACAACACATTATCACACTTAGTTCTCTAGGGCACACAAGGTTACATCACAAACATCAACAAAAGTAAAATATATCAATAACCAACTTATCCAATAATATAATGATAACGATGATTAAATGTACATCCATGAACCAAGAGTGAAAGTATCTCCACATCACAGGTTATAATCATAAAGAATCTCATATGATAAAGTTACAAATGATCTTAACTATTACATCATCATTTATTACATTACATTACAATTTCTTGATATATGAATTACAACAAATTTCCCAAACAAGTGGGATGATACAAAATACAATAGAATCTTAATTACAAAGGAACACTAGTACAACTCCAACTGCGATATGCTAAGAAGAAAGAATGTTGATGGGGAACCCAACGGGTGCAGAGCATGTTCCACCCAACCATGTGAATTATAAATAACTCACCCCCCATGCTCAGAGGTGACAAGGAAGTTAACTCGACCATGATTGTCAAACTGACTCCATGAACAACATAGAACAACTCAATACAAACTCAAGGTTTACAATGACATAATCAACAACATTCACGAATCAACATAATAAGATAAAGCTATGAAACTCATCACAATTAAACAAGCAATAATGATTAAACAAGTCACCAAGAGCATTCACAGATCAACTTCAAAAGAATGTAAAACAACATTAAGAATACAATTCTAGAGGCAACAAAAACCAAGCACAAGGGTGTCTAGTGGAGAGTGTCATCACATAGCTCTCATGGGATCTCCTAGCCCTTCCTCCAACTAAGGCGTTGGCACCCATCTATGGATCTCCTGGCCCTTCCTCCTACTTGAGGCGCCGACACCATAGGGCAGCTCATGGGGAGCTGATAATCTCTCATGAAGACAAGATTACAACTTCGCCAACCATGGCCTTCTTAGTCTATCATTAGTCGATGATAGCCCTAATGCATAGGAAAGGAATCCAATATTTATTATCTTGTGTGTTTTACTACCCATCCCCCTAAGTTCTATTTTTAGGTTATCACAAGTATTTAACTACTCTTATGTGTGTTATCCTGAGCTCTTCCTCTTTCTGAGACGCCGACCCCCACTAAGATCCACTCTCCCTAAGACCCCTAACATAAATCAAATTCAGGCAAGGGTTGTACTCAACAGATAAAGCACATAACTCAAAACCAAGCCACGTGAGGTATGACTCATCTCGCAATAATTCATAACAAAATTCAACAACCTGTACAACCCTTCCAAACATAAAACCAATAAGTTTCAACTCCAAAAGTATAACCAAGATGAGGATAACATTCAAAAGTAAACATGCCTTTGGAAAAAAGTTTCACAAATTACAACCGGGTTCGCACATCGACTATGCTAAACAATAACCATTAAGGAAAAGAACTCAAAATTAACTTTATAAGATTGCATCTTAAAAATTTAAATCATTCCCAACTAACCAATAAATCAATTTTCTCAAATGGCTACTATTTCAAAAACAATAACATCCAAACTTTCATATTTATAATAAATTTCCAAAACAATAAATTCTCTACATTTGTAATAATCATAATGATAAATTTTTATTTTAATTTAATCATAACTTTAACACCTATTAATATATTTATATATATATATATATATTAACTATATATATATATATACATATATTTCTCTAATTATAATAATGACAAACAAAATAATAATTATATTTATAAAAAAAAATTTAAAAAAAATATTTAAACATAAATATATATATATATATATTTATATTATATATATATATATATATATTTATATATTATATATATATATTTTAAAACAAATAAAACAAATAAAATTTTATAGTACAAAAACTTAGGCCGACGGCCTATAGACTGCCCGCAGTAGTCTATAAGACTGTTGTGGCACGCCACGGCAGTGGGGGTAAGGGGAGAAGGGTACGACTTTGGCCGTCCCTTCAACCCTCCCCATCACATTTAAAATTTTTGATTTAACTCAAACACAAAAAGATTCTGATATTAATTCCATTCTTCTCTAGGAAAACTTAATTACGTCCGACCAATGCACAAGTACAGACAGTAAATAGCATAATTTATAATACAAATATACAAATATATATATGCATAATATATATATATATATATATATATATATAATTTGTATATATATGTATTAATATAACAGAGTAAGATACATAGGGACAAATAAATACATTCATATATAAATATATTTTCAAAAAAATATCAAATTCATTACTCTTAAAGAGAAATCATTTTTCCCAAAATCCTATTATAGACAAATTGGACATTTAAGAAGATGTAGATTTTTGTTTTGACAAATTGACAAAAATCCAATAGCTTTTTAGAAAACTGGTCTAAACTCTTTCAGTAATTTTCTATTCAAACAAAAGTTTCCTTTCCTCACACAAGTCATATTTAATTAATTTTATTTTTCTCTGAACAGAAAGCTAAAGGAGAAAACAAGTGGAACTTGGAGTCCTACACTTATTTGAGAATCTGATGATGCCTGTTTGATCCCAATGGCCTTTATGAAGAGCTTCTCATTCCTGCTTCGAAATCTCCTCTCCAAAATACCAAGCTCAAATTCGAATCTCCACTTTTATTCAGAAGACTCTCTCCAAAATATTTCAAGCAAAACAATGGAAATCTCTCTTTTTTCAAAACTTTAGAAGATTCAAAAATACATAACAATTATTTGGTGCAACTTTTGTTTGAGTAATCCTCTACGTGTGTGAAAAAACCCTCTCTAATTTCAATTAAATAAAAGATATTACCATTTTTTTTCAAAAGCTCAAAAAAATCCACAATAAAAGAAATTATATCTTTAAAAACAAGCTTTTCAGTCAACTCTCAAATCCCATTCGTTCTTTCATTTTTTATGTTCTTTTATTTGTTTATTTTTCTATTCTTCAATACTTTTTGTTTTAATTTATGTTTTTACAACTTTACTTGCAAAGAACATTATTTAATTTATTTCAATCATTTATTTTAATTATTATCCTTAACAAGATAATTAATTAAAATAATAAACACCATTTAATATTTAATTTACCTTTAAAAAGGCACATGACTTTTTTTTAAAATAAAACGTTTTTAAATATTTAAATACAATTCAATCTAACATTGTAATAAACAATTATTACCATCATTTAATTAAATCCAACACAACTTATAAAATACCAACATAAATAATATACAAAAAAACACAAACACGAACCACAAAAAATGACAACTACAAAAATGTACAATACCATTCAACTGACAGTTTGACAACATGGGACGAGATGACTTCATTGTCACCTCTGTTTCAACATTTAACCGTTGGGCTATTGGTGCTCGCCCTGTCCTGCCAAAGTAGGTGGAATCGAGACTTTGTACCTACAAACCCTGCATACAAACGAGGTTGTGTACATGTGCATTCATATATAAAATCAAAGCATTGAATTGTGAGAAGGAATCGCAGTATAGCAGGGCACTCACAAACGAGTGATGCTACACTGTCCTTCATCACACCTATTCTAAAAATACTATATAACTGATAAAATAACATTTCTAAACTAGCAAATCATCTCATAACATAATTTATTAAATCACTGCATCATAACATAATTCTGCAAATCAACTAACATCACCAACCCTAATGTCATATGAAATAATCATGTCCAGTAATGGAATAACATCATCAAATGTCTAATTAACCAAATCAAACAATAATAGTACCATCATAGTATCAATGTATCAAATCGATGCATAGAAACTACTGAGTCCAACTAGCAAACAGGAGGGTTATTACATCCTCCTCCCCTTAAATCTGGCTTACTCCTGGAAGCCAAAAAACAAGTAAGGGTAGGATTCTCTAATACGGGAAGCATCCTCCCATGTAGCTGAAGTCTCATCATTGGGATCCCACTAGACCCTCACTTGCTCAATATCCCTGCCTTTGAGAATGAGTCTCCTGTGGTGCACCACGGCCATGGGCTCTAGAGCTAGCTACCCATCCTCAACCTGTAGAGCATTCCAATCAAGTATGTGAGTAACATTAGGAAAGTATGGTCTAAGGACTAATACATGAAAAACATTGTGAATCTGCAATAGACTGGGTGGCAAGGCCAAGTGATAGGAAATAGGACCAATACACTCTAACACCTCTAATAGACCCATAAAACAAGGTGCAAGCTTAGAACCCTTTCCATAATGAATAGGGCCCTTCCAAGGACAAACTCAAAGAAACACTCGATCTCCAACTGCAAAGTGCCGATCAACTCTGTGTGCATCAACAAACTTCTTCTGCCTGTCTTGAGCTGCTACTAGATGCTCTCGGATGCGAGCTACCTACTACTCCATGACACTTAGCATCTCAGGTCCAAGAAAAACCCTATCCTCTAATCGATCCCCACTCAGAGGGGTATGACAAGGACAACCATATAAGGCCTGAAATGGAGCCATGCCAATCGAACTGTGATAACCATTGTTATAGGAAAACTCAACCAAATGCAGATAATCTTCCCAACGAGATTGTTGGTCCATGATGTACATATGAAGCATATCCTCGAGCACCTAATTAACTCTCTCAGTCTGATCATTTGTCTCAAGATGGTAGCCAAAACTAAAATTCAACTTAGTCCCTAAGGACCAGTAAAGGTATGTCCATAATGTAGAAGTGAATACTGGATCTCTATCAGAAATAATCCTACACAGTATCCCATGTAATCAAACAATGTCTTCCATGAACACCCTAGCCACCACAAAAGCAGTATAAGAAGATCGGATAGGGGAGAAATGGGCTACCTTGGTCAATCTATCAACAGTGACCATGATAGCGTCATGTCGCCTAGAAGACATAGGCAACCCGACAATAAAATCCATAGAAATGATGTCCCACTTCCACTCCTGTACAAGATGTGGCTGTAACAAGCCTGTCAGATGATGATGCTCAGCCTTAACTCTAACATTCAAGACACCTAGCCACAAAATCAGCAAAATCACGCTTCAATCCATCCCAATAATATAGTGAGTGAAGATCAGTGTACATTTTCTTAACTCCTAGATGTGTTGAGTAAGGAGCCCTATGAGCTTTCGTCAAGATAAGGGTACGAAGACCCTCTGTCAGAGGTATAGACATACAACCTGAATAGTGAAAAACACCATCCAAATCCAAACAGTATCCAGCAAATTTACCTTCCAAAGCTCTGCCTAACTCAATCTCTGACTTCACCACTTGATACCAATCATCAAAAGAAAGAGTTGTGATAATCTGACTCATCAAATCAACCTCAAGAGCCATAGCAAATATCTCATGCCTGTGTCTACTCAATGCATCTGCCACAACATTCTCCTTGCCCTAAATATATTTCACTTCAAATTTGTATTCACACAAAAAATCCATCCATCTTCTCTGTCTCACATTCAAGTTCAACTGTGTGAAGATGTACTGTAGACTACGGTGATCTGTATGCAACTCGAACTGATGCCCAAGGAGAAAGTGTCACCATCTTACCAAGGCATGCACAACTGCGATCAACTCCAAATCATGAGTGGGGTAATTAAGTTCATGGTCCTTAAGTTTACATGATTCATAAGCAATCACTCACCCTTCTTGCATCAACATAGCCCCTAAACCTTCCAAGGAAGTATTTGTACAAATAACAAAATCACCTAATGGATCCAGAACTGCTAAGATTGGAGCACTAGTCAACTTGTCCTTCAGAGT
Source organism: Sequoia sempervirens (assembly GCA_007258455.2). NCBI lineage: Eukaryota > Viridiplantae > Streptophyta > Pinopsida > Cupressales > Cupressaceae > Sequoia > Sequoia sempervirens. Next base: position 839,033,944 of record VDFB02271358.1, read on the forward strand.
CTAGAAAGCTAACTGACATTGGTCTAACCAAAGGAACTTCTTTCCCTTCCTCTGCAAAGAGGTGATAAGATGAGCCAACCTAGAAAACCCTTGGACAAACCGCCTATAGTATCCTGCAAGTCCCATGGAGTTGCAAATTTTTGAGACATTTGTGGGTGCAGGCCAATCCAAAATGGCCTGAATTTTTATAGGATCAACTGAAATTCCCTCACCAGAAATCACATGGCCCAAATACTGAACTTCAGTCTTATAAAATTCACACTTCTTAAGATTAGAAAACAAATAATTGCCCCTTAAGCACTACAACACCTGTTTTAGATGTTCCTCCATAGACCTAGAATAGATCAGAATGTCATCTAGAAACACAAGGACAAATCTATCCAAGTATGTGCAAAAAACTCCATTCATTAAGCTCATAAGGACTAAAGGTGCATTCGTTAACCCAAACAACATCACAGTGAACTCGTAATGTCTGTATCAAGTACGAAATGTTTTTTTATGAATATCTGCATCTACAATCCTCAATTGATGATATCCTGATTTGAGATCAATCTTAGAGAACACCTTTTCTCCTTTTATCTGATCGAAAAGATCATCAATTCTAGGTAATGGATATCGGTTCTTCACTGTTACCTTGTTTAACTGCCTGCAATCAATACACAAGTGAAGAGAACCATCCTTCTTCTTCACGAATATCACAAGTGCTCCCCAAGGAGAAACACTTGGGAGGATAAAGCCCTTGGCCAACAACTCTTCCAACTGTAGATGAAGTTCTTGAAGTTCCCACATTGTCATCCGATATGGAGCTCAAGATATTGGCTCAGCTCCAAGTACCAGATCAATCCTGAAATCTATATCTTGCTTTAGTGGCATACTAGGAATCTCCTCTAGAAACACATCAGAAAACTCCTTAAGGAGTGGGTAATCATACAATGACACCCCTCGACTATCCTCAGATTCCAAGTCACTCATAGATACTGCAAAGAGCTAACAACCCTGTTAGAAGTGCCTTTCGAGCTGCATGGCAAAGATCATTTGCAATGAGATGGGTCTTTGAACACCCACGATCTCCACCTCCTTTCCATAGTCATCAATGCACTGCACTGCTTTACGACGATAGTCAATTATAGCACTGTGAACACTCAACCAATCCATACCCAAGACAACATTGTAAGAGCTGAGTGGTAGGATTCTAAGGTCCACTTTTGTAGACAAATTCCCTATACTCAAACTATAATCTTGCACAAGATTCTCTACCACAACCTTTGACGCTGAGGCTAATTCGACATGCCATTTTATGCCTTGACTAGTTGCCACCAGTCCACATCACTCAACTACTAAAGGAGATATGAAAGAAACAGATGCACCAAAATCAAAAAGGATGGAAATACTAGAATTATGTAACACACCTGATGTCTCAACAATAGTGTTCTGATGGTCTACCTGACGATTATCCACTGCAGTGAAAACATGATGAGATCTCCCTACATCACCTACTGTCAGCTCTAATGCAGCTGGCCTCTAATTAAATCCTGAGGTGTTCTTCTAAGGACACAATCTAGCAATATGCCCCTGCTATCCACATGAGTAACACTCGGTGCCTCTGCCAAAACCTCTACCCCCTAATGGAGCATTTCACTACTAAAAACTTCCTCTACTCAGTGCTAACTGGAAACTAGGTGCAGGTTGTACATAATGCTCTTGACGTAGTCGGTTCCTGTTCTGATCCTTGAGAAACTGAGAGTTGCCACCCTATTGAGATTGGGAGTTCTTCTATCTCGACTGCTGCTGCTGACCCCCTTTTGAGGGTGGGTACCTGTTCCTAGAAGATCCTGCTCCTTGAGACTGACCTCCATGAGTGCCATAACCAGATGTAGGCACACTACCAATTTGTACTCCAATGTGACCACCCAAGGCCATGCCCAAATTTTCTTCCACCAATCGAGCCTTCTCCACTGCCATTTCCATCATCTTCGGCTCGAAGACTCGCATGCCACCACTGATACGAGAATTTAAGCCTTGAACAAAATGTTGCACCAACATGCCCTCATCGTGGCTAATCCCTGCATACTGCTTCAACTCATAGAAGCGGCTCTCATACTACTTTACTGACATAGACAACTACTTGAGATCGTGAAGCTCGTCAGCCCTGTGCTGCCTCCAATGATCTGAGAGGAAACGAGCCCTGAACCTATCTAGAAACAAATCCCATGTAACCATACTGAGATCAAGATGTATCTTTTGTTCCTCAAGATTCCACCAAGTAGATGTGAAGCCTCGTAAGTACATAACTACACACCAAGCCTTAGTATTGCTACCATAGGGGTGCATCATGAAGCAACGATCTAAGTCAATTAACCAGGTCTCAACCTCTAGACCTCCTCTAGAACCATCATAAGTGGGAGGGTGTGCCCTCATCAAATCTCTCATATGGCCTGCTATGACTGCATCCTAAACCACATCTACATCCCTTTGCCTTGGTGACCTTTCTCTCTCTCTCCACCTGATGCAGCTCATCTGGCCTGGGTCCCAATCGGTCAAGAATCTCTCCAAGTATATGTTGCAACTGACCGTCTAAACTAGGTTGTCCCGGGTTTTGGCCTCTTAACAGATTGCTATGAAGAATCTGTTGTTCCTCATGCTCAGAACAACTCAATACAAACTCAAGGTTTACAATGACATAATCAACAACGTTCACGAATCAACATAATAAGATAAATCTATGAAACTCATCACAATTAAACAAGCAATAATGATTAAACAAGTCACTAAGAGCATTCACAAATCAACTTCAAAAGAATATAAAACAACATTAAGAATATAATTCTAGAGGTAACTAAAACCAAGCACAAGGGTGTCTAGTGGAGAGTGTCATCACATAGCTCTCATGGGATCTCCTGGCCCTTCCTCCAACTAAGGCGCTGACACCCATCTATGGATCTCTTGGCTCTTCCTCCTACTTGAGGCGTCAGCACCATAGGGTAGCTCATGCGAAGCCGATAATCTCTCATGAAGATGAGATTATGACTTTGCTGACCATGGCCTTCTCAGTCTATCATTAGTCTATGATAGCCCTAATGCATAGATGAGGAATCTAATATTTATTATCTTGTGTGTTTTACTACCCATCCCCCTAAGTTCTATTTTTAAGTTATCACTTGTTTAACTACTCTTACGTAGGTTATCCTGAGCTCTTCCTCCTTCCAAGGCCCTGACCCCCACGAAGAGCCACTCTCCCTAAGACCCCTAACATAAATCAAATCCAGGCAAGGGTTGTACTCAATAGATAAAGCACATAACTCAAAACCAAGCCACGCGAGGCATAACTCATCTCGCGATAATTCATAACAAAATTGAACAACTTGTACTACCCTTCCAAACATAAAACCAATAAGTTTCAACTCCAAAAGTATAACCAAAATGAGGATAACATTCAAAATCAAACATGCCTTTGGAACAAAGTTTAACAAATTACAATCGGGTTCCCACATCGACTATGCTAAACAATAACCATTAAGGAAAAGAACTCAAAATTAACTTTATAAGATTGCATCTTAAAAATTTAAATCATTCCCAACTAACCAATAAATCAATTTTCTCAAATGACTACTATTTCCAAAACAAAAACATCCAAACTTTCATATTTATGATAAATTTCCAAAACAATAAATTCTCTACATTTGTAATAATCATAATGATAAATTTTTATTTTAATTTAATCATAACTTTAACACCTATTAATATATTTATATATATATTAACTATATATATACATATATTTCTCTAATTATAATAATGACAAACAAAATAATAATTATATTTATAAAAAAAATAAAAAAAATATTTAAAGATAAATATAAATATAAATATATTTATATATTATATTTTTTTTGAAAAAACAAAAATAAAAAAATAAAACTTTATAGTACTTACAAAAACTTAGGCTGACGACCTATAGACTGCCTACAGCAGTCTATAAGACTGTTGTGGCAGTACGACACAACAGGGGGGGTAAGGGGAGAAGATTACGGCTTCGGCCGTCCCTTCAACCCTCCCCATCACATTTAAAAATTTCAATTTAACTCAAACACAAAAAGATTCTGATATTAATCCCATTCTTCTCTAGGAAAACGTAATTACATCCAGCCAACACACAAGTACAGACAATAACCAGCATAATTTATAATACAAATATACAAATATATATATATATAATATATATATAATATATATATATAATATATATATAATATATATATATATATATATATAATATTATTTGTATATATATGTATTAATATAACAGAGTAAGATACATAGGGACAAATAAATACATTCATCTATAAATATATTTAAAAAAAAAAAAACAAATTCATTATTCTCAAAGAGAAATCAATTTTCCCAAAATCCCATTATAGACAAATTGGACATTTAAGAAGATGTAGATTTTTGTTTTGACAAATTGACAACAATCCAATAATTTTTTAGAAAACTGGTCTAAACTCTTTCAGTAATTTTCTATTCAAACAAAAGTTTTATTTCCTCACACAAGTCATATTTAATTAATTTTATTTTTCTCTGAACAGAAAGTTGAAGGAGAAAACAAGTGGAACCTGGAGTCCTGCGCTTATTTGAGAATCTGATGATGCCTATTTGATCCCAATGGCCTTTATGAAGAGCTTCTTGTTCTTGCTTCAAAATCTCCTCTCGAGAATACTGAGCTCGAATTCGAATCTCCACCTTTATTCAGAAGACTCTCTCCAAAATATTTCAAGCAAAAGAATGGAAATCTATTTTTTCAAAACTTCAGAAGATTCAAAAATACATAACAATTATTTTGTGCAACTTTTTGTTTCAATAATCCTCTGTGTGTGTGAAAAAACCCTCTCTAATTTCAATTAAATAAAAGATATTACCATTTTTTTTCAAAAGCTCAAAAAAATCCACAATAAAAGAAATTATATCTTTAAAAACAAGCTTTTCAGTCAACTCTCAAATCCCATTCATTCTTTCATCTTTTTTTGTTCTTTTATTTGTTTATTTTTCCATTCTTCAATACATTTTGTTTTAATTTCCGTTTTTACAACTTTACTTGCAAAGAACATTATTTAATTTATTTAAATAATTTATTTTAATTATTATCCTCAACAAGATAATTAATTAAAATAATAAACACCATTTAATATTTAATTTACCTTTAAAAAGGCACATGACTTTCTTTTAAAATAAAACTTTTTTAAATATTTAAATACAATTCAATCTAACATTGTAATAAACAATTATTACCATCATTTAATTAAATCCAACACAACTTATAAAATACCAGCATAAATAATATACAACAAAACACAAACACAAACCACAAAGAACGACAACTACAAAAATGCACAATACCATTCAACTAACGGTTTGACAACATGGGACAGGATGACTTCATTGTCACCTCTGTTTCAACATTTAACCGTCGGGCTATTGGTGCTTGCCCTATCCTGCCGAAGTAGGTGGAATTGAGACTCTGTACCTGCAAACCCTGCATACAAACGAGATCGTGTACATGTGCATTCATATATAAAATCAAAGCATTGAATTGTGAGAAGGAATCATAGCGCAGCAGGGCACTCGCGAACGAGTGATGTTACACTATCCTTCATCACACCTATTCTAACAATATTATATAACTAATAAAATAACATTTCTAAACTAACAAATCATCTCATAAAATAATTTATTAAATCACTGCATCATAACATAATTTTGCAAATCAACTAACATCACCAACCCTAATGTCATATGAAATAATCATATCCACTAATGGAATAACAACATCATCAAATGTCTAACTAACCAAATGAAAGCATAGAAACTACTGAGTCCAACTAGCAAATAGGAGAGTTATTACAGTCAGTGTCGAGGTGATGAGTTTCATGCCTTGCATCAGTTGGCCCTATCAGTTGAGCAGTATGAGCGATGCTTTTATGAGCTCAAACAGTATGTAGGGATAGGAGATGATGAGAGTATGTTGGTCCACCATTTTGTTAGGGGCTTAAATTCCTTTTTTAGCAGAGGTGTGAGGGTTTTCAAACCCAAGACCATGGAGGTAGCAGTGGAGAAGGTGTGCCTGGTAGAGGAGAATCTGGCCTTGGCACTAGGAGGCCATATGGGTGTGTAGATAGGTAGCAGTTTGGCAGTAGGGTCTAGTGCTAGAGGAGGTCAGTCTTAGGGAGGTGCACCTTCTAGAGCTCAACAGGTATCGTCGCAGAGTGGATAGTAGCAGCAATAGTAGGTATCGCAAGGGAAACGTAAAGGTTTCTAGCAGAGGTAGGGGGACAGGAACTGGGGGCATATTAAACACTCCAACTTTGATCAGCTAGCTCAGAGTTCTCAGTCCACCTTTAGGGATAGTGCACAGTAGTCTAGCACACCATCTAGAGGCAGGGGCTATGGTAGAGGTACTGAGTGTTTCGCATGAGGCCAATAGGGCCATATAGCTATAATGTGTCCCAAAAGGGGCACATCTGGGTTTTCTCAGGGACCATCAACATCTAAGCCTAAAATTGGTGATACTGGTCAAGGGCATCATTTTTTTGCAATGCTTGATAACCTCTAGGCAGAGCATCAAGGTACCGTTGTTGAGTCATATGGTATGTTGTCAAGTAACCCAATTACCATTTTGTTTGATTCTGGAGCATCAGACTCCATTTCTTCTTGATATCATGATGCGATGTAGACTAGGTGCAGTAAGGCAACTCGATAGGTGGCAGGTTGAGTTAGCCTTGGGTGTGAAGGTTGCATCCCATTCCATTGTTCCAAATTGTAGACTAGAGGTTCGACCTCTTCATACTACATTAGACCTTCGAGTTATTCTTCGGGGTTCTTATGACATTATCATAGGGATGGATTGGTTGGAGGTGCATGGTATGGTCATAGATTGTCGACGTAAGTTGATTCGATGCATTGAGGCATCTGGCGGAGTAGTAGAGGTAGTGGGAGTTTAGAGGTCGATTTCCTTGAGGATCATCTCAGCTATGTAGTTGAGAAGGTGTGTGCATTAGGGTTGTCAGTTATTTTCTATTGCAGTGGATGATTTGGATCTAGGAGGTGGAGAGGAGAAATTCTCTCTTGATAGTCACCCCATTCTTCAAGAGTATTCTGATTTCTTTCCAGATGAGATTCCAGGAATGCCACCTCAGAGGGATATAGACTTCAATATAGACCTTGTACCTAGATCGGAACACATTTCACGAGCTCCTTATCGTATGACCACCCAGGAGCTGAAAGAGCTTCGTTTGCAACTTGAGGAGTTGTTAGAGAAGGGGTTTTGGTGTAAGTGGTCCTAGGCTTGCTTGCACAATCAAATAAGAAGACCTTTTTCCCTATCTTCTTCCTAGAACTTGATAGCTTCTAGGTTCAGATTAGGCTTAGGTCATTAACTAAGCTCTGTTTCAACTCTTCTCCAAGAGTTTCTCAACTTTGTGCTTCACCTTGGAAAACTAACACCATTTGAATTATCAACTTTCTCCTACAGTTAGAAGGCTCTAAGTGCCAACATCACACAACACCTTGAATTGCTTGTAGGGGTGTCAGAGATACTGGAATCATGCATTTCACATCCATTTAGATCGATATTGGATGGTCTTCAATCTTCCTCCTTACCGTTTCCAAGAATTTGCTTTGGGAAGGCCTAATTCCTTATAGCCCTTACTAGTGACCTTTTTGCTTTTCTTGCTCAAACTTTCCAAACAACCTAGAAAATAAACTTCACTTTCAGATACCCTTTTTGGTCCTTTAAATGTTTCACAGGGTTTCAAACCCCTGACTCCTCCGTACTATGGTTTCCTACAATCTAGGGCAAATAGGGCTAATAGGCCTAATTGTTAGGGATTCACTGATCTCTTGCTCATCTCTCACACAAATGGATTGATTAAGCCACAATCCTTCTAGCATTCTTAGATATGGCTATGCCCCACGTGGAACTGTACTTGTTCCGTACAGTACCTCTTTTCCCTTGCCTATGTTCTTCAATTTTTCTCTATCAAACCTCTAACCGGACTTCCCAAGCTCGCCTAGGGTTTGATTTTAAAAATGATTGCTTGACTCCACATGACTCCTACTGCTAAATATTTACAGATCATTGGCTCCCCTATCATATTCATCTAATCTCAGGAGGACCCCGTGGCTAGACTTTATGGGGGAGCCATGAAAAGACTGTCTGGTCAGAACAAAACAAGAAGACTCTCTAAACTTTAACTATTGAATTCAAAGCACCAAATCAACTCAAAAAAACTTGATTACAGAATGGAAATTGCTCAAGACTACCTTATGAACACAAATCTAAAGCCAAATCAATATATACAATCCACTTGATATCACTGTTTCTTCAAAACACATGGTAAACTCAAAAATTGCAGACTTCCCTCTATTCACACAAACCAAAAACTTGATTACAATAGATTCCCTACTTGCCTTCGAGCCATTACCTTACATAGATGCCTTTTACCATGTTTCAAGGGATGTTGGTCGATCCCACACTCCTACCTTTTAGGGGATCCAATATAACTAAGTTGCATGCAACCTGACAAATGTTGTCATGCAACTTTGCAACAACTTTTTAAAACTTATCATTATGTCCTCTCCCTAATTCTTAGGGCCTCTAACTCCTTGATTCTGAGCATCCAACTCCCTTAACTACCTTTTAGCATCTTCTAACAACATAGATGCATTTAGAACACATTTAAGGCTCTATTCCAAACTTAAGCTACTAAGGCTAATTAAAGCAAAGATAACTAATAAAGACTAAACTATGGTGACCTTAGTCCTAATGAATAATTCACCCAACCACAGCAATGACCTCCTAAGGTCCAAAATAAACACACAAACCTTTTGACTTGGCTAAGGTCAAATACAAGCCAAAATTTCCTAGTTTATGGAGGTTAGCCTAGGTGCTCCTGCACCATCCTCCCCAAAGCAAAAGAGTTCAATCCACCCTTGGATTGAGTAAGTTGAGATCAATGCCCAACTTGTTGAACTTTGACTCTTTGATCCATACTGCATCAGCATCAGATTGGCCATGTCTTTTAATCAGGTGTTCCTTGTATTCCTTGGTTCTAGTATTCTTATAGACCCTGGTATCCAGTATACTGTCAGCTTGTTTGACTGTAGCAGAAGGTAACTTGAGCTCTTCCACATCATGGATGACTTCCTTGAGACTTTTGTCTATGTCTGGTGGTGGTCCTTTATAATGAACCAAGTCTGCAATATTCAAAATAGGGGACAGTCCACTGTCTTCCGGTAGCTCCACCTTAAAAGAATTGTTTCCATACTTTGTTAAGATAGGACAGGGACCTATCCTCTTCATCTGCAACTTGTGAGGAACTCCTTTTGGAAACCTAAACTTGTTTAAATGCACCATTACCAAGTCTCCAACATTGAACTGCACTTCTCTTTTATGCTCATCCACCTTGGTCGTATACTTCATGTTATTTTCTGCCAATGTCTTCCTGACTGTATCATGAATCTCCTGCACTGTATAGGCAAAATCATCAGCATATCCACTTCCCTTGAATCCATCCTTTAAGTCTCTCAGCTCATAGACTCCCCTAGGATGCAATCCATAGACAATTTCAAAGGGCTCTTCCATGTTGATCTGTTCACAGTGTCATTATAAGCATATTCAACTTGTCCAATCAACTGATCCCATTGTTGACCATACTCCTTGGTCAAGCACCTTAATAGATTTCCAAGACTTGTATTTACAACTTCGGTCTGACCATTATTTTGGGGATGGTATGCAGATCCAAAAGATAAATTAGTTCCCAATCTCTGCCAAAGTGTCTTCCAAAAATGGCTCATGAACTTGGTGTCTTGGTCTAATACAATGCTTATAGGTAACCCGTGTATTCTTACTATCTCCTTGAAGAAAAGAGAGGCTATTTGACTGGCATCATTGGTTGTTTTACATGGCACAAAGTGAGCCATCTTGCTGAATCTTTCCACAACCACATAAACATTGTCCATGCCTTGTCTTGTCTTGGGTAACCCAACTACAAAATCCATAATCAAGCATTCCCATGGCCTAGAAGGGATAGGCAGTGGTTGGTATAGGCTTACATTTGAAGAAGTACCTTTGGCCTTTTGACACACTATACAACTCTCCACATACCTCCTAACATCTAGGTTCATCCTTGGCCAATAATAGAACCTTTGAACAAGTTCTTGAGTCTTTGTGATCCCAAAGTGACCACTCATTGCACCATTATGCTTTTCTTTTTTCTAATAGAGCCTCTAGGGACACATAACTGATTCCCTTTAAACAAAAGATCACTTTGGAAAGTATATTTAGCATATTTACTATGAAAATGATTCTTGTATTCAGCACATACCTTATAAATGTCTACAAAATATTCATCATCTGCATATAGATCTTTGAAATGATCTATTCCCATGCTCTTCAACTAAATTTCTTGTATGGTGAGGACTCTTCTACTCAAGGCATCTGCCACCTTATTGAGTACTCCTTTCTTGTGCTTGATATTCAAAGTGTAAGCTTGTAGGTATTCCACCCACTTCATGTGTCTGTGACTCAATTTCTCTTGTGAATTCAGGAAACTAAGTGCTTGATTGTCTGAATACACTATGAATTCCTTGGGAAGCAAGTAGTGCCTCCATTTCCTTAAAGCCTGGACCAATGCATACATCTCAAGGTCATAAGAAGAATACTTCTTCTTGGCTTCACTTAATTTTTCAAAATGAAAAGCCACCGGCCTACCCTCTTGACTGAGATTAGCTCCAATAGCCACATTGCTTGCATCACACTCAATGGTGAATAGCTTCTCAAAGCTTGGTAACACCAAAATAGGCTGGGTAGCTATCTTTTCTTTCAACAACTCAAAACTTTTGTTAGCTTGCTCATTCCATACAAACTTAGTCTTCATCCCTCCTTTAATGGTATCCAACATAGGAGCACAAATAGCACTAAATTGTCTTATGAACTTCCTATAATATTGAGCAAGACCATGAAAACTTCTTACCTCTATTGCTGTCTTTGGAGTAGGCCAATTGAGGATGGCTTCCACTTTTCTACTGTCCATTTTCAAGTTGCCATGTGATAGCACAAATCCAAGGTACACCAGCTCTATTTTGATGAATTCACACTTTTCCAAATTGATCATCAACTTCTCCTCTTGCAGTTTCTTGAAAATCAACTCTATCTGTTTGAGGTGCTCTTCTCTTGTTTTGCTATAGATCAGTATATCATCAAGATACACTACTACAAATTTTCCAATGTAGTCTTTGAGGATTTCATTCATGAGTCTCATGAATGTGGAGGGGGCATTAGACAGTCCAAATGGCATAACCAGCCACTCATATTGAACCTCATTGGTTTTGAAGGTTGTTTTCCACTCATCTCCCTCATGTATTCTGATTTGGTGATAACCACTCTTTAGGTCTATTTGGTATAGTACCTAGCTTCACCTAGACAATCCATGAGGTCTTCAATCCTAGGGATAGGGAACCTATACCTTATGGTTATCTTATTTATGGCCCTTGAATCAGTGCAAAGCCTCCATTCTCCTCCCTTTTTAGGTGCTAAGATAGTGGGTACTACACATGGACTGATACTTTTTCTAATGAGACCTTGGTTTAGGAGTTCTTGAATTTTCCTAGCTATTTCCTCATTTTGTTGAGGGGCCATATTGTAAGCTACTTTATTTGGTAAGGTAGCCCCTGGTATCAAGTCTATCCTATGACTTATGGCTCTCTTAGGGGGTAATGTTGTTGGTTGTCCACTACTCACAATGCCCTCATTGGTCTGCAACATTTTCTGTATTTCTTTAGGTAACTCTGGCTTTTCAGCTGCTTTCTCATTCCTTACCTCTCTTGGCCTTAGCATCACTGCATAGCCAACTCCTTCTCCCTCTTCCAAGGCTTCTAGGAACTCTTTTTCACCAACCATGAGCAATTTAGGACCTATTGTCTGCACCTCTGCATCTTCTGACAGTGACTGAATTCTAAATGTTACCTTGTCCTTCTTAAAAGTATAAGAGTTCTTCACCCCATCATGCATGGCTTGGCAATCAAATTGCCATGGTCTACCTAGGAGAAAGTGACATGCATCCATAGGTAACACATCACACAAGACTTTGTCCTTGTACCTTCCAATTGAGAACTCCACCCATGCTTGTTCATTCACCAAGACATGTTGACCTTTATTGAGCCATGTGACTTTGTAAGGATTGGTGTGGGGTATCCTTGTCAACTTCAACTTGCTAACTATCTCCTGTGACACAATATTGTTAGTAGACCCTGAGTCAATGATGAATCTACACACTTTCCCCATCATCTTACACTTTATCCTAAACAGGGACCTCCTTTGGCTTGGTTCTTCTTTAACCGGCTCCTTGATCAAAGTTCTCCTCATCATGAGGTTCTCACCTTCCTCAGAATTCAATGGTACCTCAGGATGTTTCTCTGCTATATTTGTCTCATCATGAACTAGATTAGTTCTTTTGTCACCTCCATGAGAAGTACTACCTTTCTTTGGACATCTATAGGCTGGGTGTCCCATTTGATTGCAGTGGCAACACTTCATGCCGGTAAAGTAATTACCTCTTCCTTGTCCACCACTTCTTCCTCTAGAGCTAGAGCCTCTTCCTCTACTACCTCTACTAGAGCTTCCTTCTTGCTGATCAGAGTACCTGATTTCTCCTTGGGCCCTTGATTCTGAACTCCTTCCACCAGAGCCACCTCTTTTTCCTCTGCTGTCTTTTCCTTTACCCCTACTTTTGGAGGTTTTCTCTTGCTTCTTTTTGCCTTTCTCCTCTATCTTTAAGGCCATTTGATAACATTGGCAGATGGTTTTGAAGTTCACTAGGCTCATATCTTCTTGAATAGACCATTTAAGCCCATTCAAATACCTTGCTAGCTTGATGCTTTCATCTTCAACCACCTTTGATCTGAGGCACAGCTTTTGGAACTCCTCGATGTATGTTTGGACATCCATATCTTTTTGTCTATAATTATGTCTCCTTCTGTGCAACTAGACTTCATAATCATCAGGTAGGTAGGTTTGCTTGATCTTGGTTACCATGCCTCTCCATGTAACTATAGGACCCTTCCCTTCTTTCTCTCTTTCAGCTTGCACAAACTTCCACCATGTGAGAGTTGAACCTCTCAACCTTGACTTAGCCACCTTAAATTTTTGGGCTTCTATTATACCATCACATTCAAAGTGATTCTCTATACTTTCAATCCAGTCCATGACTGAATCAGGGTCCATTTGTCCACTAAATAGTGGCACTCCTTCCAAAGCTTTGCCACTTAAGCCCTGCAATGCCTTCAAGAAGGGTTCTTCAGCAAGGATAGGGTCAGGTTTTGGAGCTTCCTCCTCCAAGTCCAATTCCTTTTCCTTTGCTTCCTGCTCTTCCTTCTCTTTTATTTTATCCTTTACCTTATCTTCCTTTTCTTGGACTTCATCCAAGAGCTTCTCCATTCGAGACAACCTTTCTCTTAGCAGCCGGTTGTCCTCCTCCTGTTCTTCTACCTTCTTGGCTAACTCAGCATTAGTCACCATGGTTCTTTCTTCCTCTGGAGTATTCTCTCCTACTGACTCAGTGGGTTGCAACATCAATCAAAATCCTGATCAAACAAAGGCTCTGATACCAATATGGTGTAAGTGGTCCTAGGCTTGCTTGCACAATCAACTAAGAAGACCTTTTTCCCTATCTTCTTCCTGGAACCTGATAGCTTCTAGGTTCAGATTAGGCTTAGGTCATTAACTAAGCTCTGTTTCAACTCATCTCCAAGAGTTTCTCAACATTGTGCTTCACCTTGGAAAACTAACACCATTTGAATTAGCAACTTTCTCCTACACTTAGAAGGCTCTAAGTGCCAACATCACACAACACCTTGAACTGCTTGAAGGGGTGTCAAAGATACTAGAATCATGCATTTCACATCCATTTGGATCCATATTGGATGGTCTTCAATCTTCCTCCTTACCATTTCCAAGAATTTGCTTTGGGAAGGCCTAATTCCTTGTAGCCTTTACCAGTGACCTTTTTGATTTTCTTGATCAAAATTTCCAAACAACCCAGAAAATAAACTTCACTTTCAGATACCCTTTTTGGTCCTTTAAATGTTTCACAGGGTTTCAAACCCCTGACTCCTTCGTACTCTGGTTTCCTACAATCTAGGGCAAATAGGGCTAATAGGCCTAATTGTTAGGGCTTCACTGATCTATTGCTTATCTCTCACACAAATGGACTGATTAAGCCACAATCCTTCTAGCATTCTTAGATATGGCTATGCCCCATGTGAAACTATACTTGTTCTATACAGTACCTCTTTCCCCTGCCTATGTTCTTCAATTTTTCTCTATCAAACCTCTAACCGGACTTCCCAAGCTTGCCTAGGGTTTGATTTTAAAAATGCTTGCTTGACTCCACATGACTCCTACTGCTAAATATTTATAGATCATTGGCTCCCCTATCATATTCATCTAATCTCAAGAGGACCCCGTGGCTAGACTTTATGGGGGAGCCATGAAAATACTGTCTAGTCAGAACAAAACAAGAAGACTCTCTAAACTTTACCTATTTAATTCAAAGCACCAAATCAACTCAAAACAACTTGATTACAAAATGGAAATTGCTCAAGACTACCTTATGAACAAAAATCTAAAGCCAAATCAATATATACAATCCACTTGATGTCACTGTTTCTTCAAAACACATAGTAAACTCAGAAATTGCAGACTTCCCTCTACTCACACAAACCAAAAACTTGATTACAATAGACTCCCTACTTGCCTACAAGCCATTACCTTACATAGATGCATTTTTCCATGTTTCAAGGGATGTTGGTCGATCCCACACTCCTACCTTTTAGGGGATCCAAGATAAATTTTTGCAACTTATCATTATGTCCTCTGCCTAATTCTTAGGGCCTCTAACTCCTTGATTCTGAGCATCCAACTACCTTAACTACCTTTTAGCATCTTCTAACAACATAGATGCATTTAGAACACATTTATGGCTCTATTCCAAACTTAAGCTACTAAGGCTAATTAAAGCAAAGATAACTAATAAAGACTAAACTATGGTGACCTTAGTCCTAATGACTAATTCACCCAACCACAACAATGACCTTCTAAGGTCCAAAACAAACACACAAACCTTCTAACTTGGCTAAGGTCAGATACAAGCCAAAATTTCCTAGTCTATGGAGGTTAGCCTAGGTGCTTCTGCACCAGGTTTATTCACCCTAGTGTTTCTCCATGGGGAGCACCAGTTATCTTCATGAAGAAGGATGGTTCACTTTGGTTATGTATTGATTACCGATAGTTGAACAAAGTGACCATCAAGAATCAATATTTGCTTCCTAGGATTGATGATCTATTCGACCATATCAAGGGTGCCACAATCTTTTCAAATATTGATCTTAAGTCGGGATACCATCAGCTTCATATCTTCAAATCGGACATCCATAAGATAGTGTTTAAAATGCGGTATGGTCACTATGAGTTCATAGTAGTACCATTTGGGTTGATGAATGCCCCCTCTATGTTCATGAGTCTGATGAATGGGGTATTTCATACATACCTAGATAGATTTTTCCTTGTGTTCCTTGATGACATTTTGATATACTCTAGGAAAGTGGAAGAGCATGAGGAACATTTATGATAGGTATTATAGTGCTTACATGATAATCAACTTTATGTTAACCTGTCGAAGTGTGAATTCTTCAAGACTGAGGTCCAGTATCTTGGTCATGTGATCTTAGGAGGAGGTATTTCAGTGGATCCTGCAAAGATCCAAGCAATCTCAAATTGGCCTACGCCCACGAGTGTGGTAGAGATACGTAGCTTTATGGGGATAGCAGGTTATTACAGGTGTTTTGTGCAGGGATTTTTGAGGATAGGCTATCTTGTCACCTACCTTCAGAGGAAAGGGAAGAGGTTTGAGTGGTCAGAGAAGTTTGAGGCAATATTTCAAGATCTTAAGGGGAAGTTGACTAGTGCACCAATACTTGCGATACCAGATCTGACTAGGGACTTGTTAGTTTGTGCAAATGCATCCTTGGAAGGATACAAGTCATGGAAGCTCAAGGATCATGAGTTGAACTATCCCACACATGATCTTGAGTTAGTGGTAGTGGTTCATGTATTGACAAGATGGAGGCATTTCCTTCTTGGCCATAGGTTTGAGTTGCATAGTGATCATAGAAGCCTTAAGTATATTTTTATGTAGCCCAACCTTAATGCTAGGCAAAGGTGTTGGATGGATTTTATCTATGAATATGACTTCAAGGCGAAGTATATCAAGGGAAAAGAGAATATTGTAGCAGATGCACTCAATAGGAGGAGACATGAGATATCTGAGTTGACTCTTGTTGTAGATTTGCAAATTCAGATTCTTTCTGCCCTTCTAGCGGATAGTTGGTATCAGGAGGTTAGGATAGAGATTGAGGTAGGAAGACCCCTTGAGGGCAGGCATTCAGGTTATTCTCTAGATTCAGATGAGGCATTGAGGCACATGGGATGCATATACATTCCTTCATCAGGTGATCTTCACACCTTGGTCATGACTGAAGCACAATGTGCACCTTATTCAGCCCATCCTGGGGTGAAGAAGATGTATGCAGATCTACGTTAGTTGTATTTCTAGCTAGGGATGAAATGTGATATTGTGGACTATGTGTTGTGATGTCTTGAGTGTCAGTAGGTGAAGGCTAAACACCAGCATCCAGTAGGACTTTTGCAACCACATTTAGTACCAGAGTGGAAGTGGGATATTATCTAATTGGATTTCATTGTTGGTTTACCCAACTCTTCAAGATGACATGATGCAATTATGGTACCATTTGATAGGTTGACGAAGGTTGTGATACCCCTCATATTATTGTTACTCTTATGTGTCGATCTCGTACTTGGTTGTGTGGGTGATCAGTTCACCATTTTGGTTGTGCATGGATTTATTGTTTGGTTGATTTGTTGCAATAGATATTGCATATGTTGTTAGATGGTACATTTCATGGTGATTATGTTACATGACTATGTTGTGGTGTTCTTTAGTAATATATATATGGTGATGTTGTGAGTTTTATGTTGTTATGATGTTTGGTGTGTTTTATAGTGCATCTTGGTGAAAGGACAGAGTGGCATCACTTGCTTGCAAGTGGCCTTCTACCCTGTGATTACCTTTCACGATGTGTCTACAATGGTGATTTCTATGCTACATGACATTTGTTTCTATGCAGGATGTAAGTACTGGACATCGACTCCACCTGCTTGTCAGGTTTGAGCATGTCTCATAAACTCAATGGGATTGACATTGAAAAGGAGTGGTTTGGAAAGAGTTCCCATCCCAAGTTCATCATCTATGAGTCCTATGTTGTCTTTGTTTCTAATTGTCCTTGTGTGTGTAATTGTGTAGTGTTGATTAATATTTTGGTTGGTGATTTAATTGATTTTGGGTATGTGTGATCAATTAATATGTTTAATTGATAGAGTTATTAAAGTTAATTATAGTTAAACTAATTGAGTTATATTCCCTATTAAATGGATAGTTTAAATAAAATAGATTTGCTTTGTTGATATTTAGAATGCTAAATTTGCTATTTCATTTTGGAGTTAATTAAATAGCTTATAAAGCTATATTATTATTATTAAAAAAATAAATAAAATAAAATATAATAAATAAATAAAATTGATTTAAAAAAATATATTTTTTCTTTTATTGGAGGTTCACATGAATGAGTGGGGAATTAATGAATTTTTGGTGGGGAAAATATTCTCAAAGAGAATATGGGCATGGGGTAACAAAAATTTCTTTTGGGGAATTTTTGGCTAGGAATAGTGTGTGGTTTCTTCTGTGTGGGTTTTCCTGGTTAATTTTTGTGAAAGAGTTTGGTGAAAAGGTTGCAGAAGTGTTTATGGAATTGAATTTTGGCTAGAGGTGAAACATCTGGGAGGAGCTTTATAGCTCGAGGTTTCTGTGGCAAAGCTTGCTACAATTTTTGCTTCTACAGCTTACAGGAAACAGGTTCCTTTCTATTTTTGGTTTGAATGTTTTCATGTTTCGAATAATATATTTGTTTGAGTAAAGGGGAATTGATTGTACCCTCGGTGAAAATTAGAAGATTCTCTGTAGAAACAGTGTTTTCGGCTGCACAATTTTTCTGTTATATTTGTGTTACCCCTGTAGGAAAATTTTGTGTTACCCTGTGGATTGTTACCCCTGTAGGAAAATTACAGAGAAAAATTATTTAACCCTATTAAAAGAAATTCTTGAAATATTAGCTCTAAAAGTTGTAGTAGAAATCTCTATATTAAACTGAGGAAATTGAAAATAAAACCTCTGTATATTTTTAATTAAAAACTCTCTGGTAACACTTAGGAAATTTGTTAAAACTCAGGAAACAAGAAAACTTCTATGCAATTTTCTAAACATTACTTGTAGTTAAATATGGTTATCTATTTTCCAATCTATTTTATTTTATTTTGAAAGGAAAAACAAAATTCTCAGAAAATTTTGTGCTGATAAATTTATTGTGTTCTCAATTTGTCTGATAATTTATAATTTATATATAAATTACATGAAAATGTATATATATATGCATATACTTATATATACAATATATATATATATATACATATATGTATATATATATAATAAATATATATTGAAAACTAAAAAAAATCTGGTTTCATAAAATATTTTGGCGAATGAATTTTATAAAAAAAAAAATTAAAAAATATATATATAAAAAGGATATGTATATAGTGGGGGATAGTTGTTGTCGTATCCCCCAGCGTAGTCCTTAAGGTTGTGCATAGTAGTCCAAGGACTGCTGCGCAACAGTCCTTGGGGGCCACGTCCTCCCCTATGGGGAGATACGCACCTCAAAGCATGCTATGTTTTTTTTTTTTATAATAATAATAATTATTATTATTACTTTCTTTTATTTTATTTATTAATTACGAAATTTGGAATTGTTAAATTTAAATTTTAAATTATATATATATATATATATATATATATGTTTATTTAATTTTTGTGGAATAATATTATGTGAGTTTTTTTTATGAAGTTAAAATTTTAATTGTGTTAACAAATATAATATATGTATATATATATGGATATATATACATATATTTATATATCTATATACATTTTTTTAAATTAGAGGAAAAATTATTGAAGTTATTTGCAATAGTAACTTATTATTGAATAAATTGGAGGAAATATTTTTACCAAAACTTTTTGAGTGGTTAGAGTTATCAAAATACTTTGAGTTTACTAATAGATCAATTCTTATGATGCATTTCATGCAAAGTGATATTTCAATGTGATTGCTAAGTATAGTAGACATGTGCTCTTAAATGAACCCTGATGTTGAACAATTAGCTATTTCTTGAGTTTCTTGTGATGGGTCATAAACATGTGTAGAATTTTAAGTTAGTCTTCCTTCCATAGGGGATAGGGTTATTGTTATAACTTCTAGAGGTTTGGAAACTGGTGCATTAAGTTATGAGGCTTTTATATATGATATTTGATTCCATTTTGTTTATGGTTGTGATCTTGAGTCTACCTTGAGCTCATAATCGTCTTGTTTAGGTAATTGAGTCATATGATTATAGCGAGATGGTTTTGCCTCACAATTGTTTATTCTGTGTTTAGAGTACTTGAGAGTACAATCCCTTTGATTGTGATATTTTTTGGGGGTTCTAGGGAGAGTGGATCTACATGGGCACCGGTGCACAAAGGGGCTATTAGGATAACCCATGTTAGAGTTAAAGTAAAAAGTGAACACCTAACTAATTAATTAGTGGATGGGTACTTAAATATTAATAAGATAACTATAGTTTCCTTGTCCACCTGATAGGGCTTCCATAGACTATGGTGTCTAAGAAGGTCGTGGTTGGCATAATCATGATCCCGTCTTTACGAGAAATTCATGATTTGCATGAGTCACCCTCTAGAGTGGCACCTTGAAATAGACAGTCATGATAACCATAGATGGAGGCAACACCTTGTGATAGGATGTCTAGATAATCCATGTAAGGCCATGCGATGACACTCTCCTCTAACATTCCCCTTTAGATGTTTTTATTGGAAGCATCTGGAAGTGGTTTATTATTATGACTTGGTGTATATTGTTGTCATGTTTTGTTAGTGGACTTTTTTTGTTATGGTTTCCTATATGTTTGATTTCTCTTTCCATGTTTGGAGTTGAGTCATATGTGTTACCTTAGACATCCTTGGTCAGGAATCCTTTCTTAACTACTCCTAGCATGGGGGTAGTCAGGTGGAACGTGCTTCACACCCTGTTGGGTTCCCATTTGGTAGTTGTTCCTTTAGTGCAGAGATTGTTGAGATAGATTGATCTAGAGTTATGTTCATTCAGATGTATATTTGAACTTTTGTTATATCTTGTAAATGGAAATGTAATTCTCCCATGTGTTGGGAAGATGTATGTTGTAAACTTGAATAATTGTTTATGAGATTTATTTGTAGAATGATGTCTTCTATAAACATATTTTATAATTCAAGCTTTATTCATAAATGTAAAATATTCTTGATGATGTATTACGATTGAGTAAATAAGTTTTTAATATTTCCAAGCTAAATTCATTATGAAATATTGTATAGCTTTCTCAATGGAATGTTGTTTTAATATGTATCTTTTTATAAATGCTTAAATGGAGAAGTTATGTAGTAGAAATGAAAGATAGTTTAATCAAATTTGATAATGGGTAGATTATGTAATGTCACTTCGTGTACCCCAAAGGAACTTAGTTGTCTATCTTGTAATCGTAGTTATATTAGTTGCATTAGTTAACATAGTAATTATACTTTATTTTTAAAACAAAAATTGTTCCATACCTAGATGTCCTTTGGGGTTTGTGCGATGGGGCATTACAAAGGTGGAAAACTTCTCACCTATTCACTCTTCGTATAATGTATCATCCGTAGCCAGATTGTTCATGGAGGACATGGTGAGGTTACATGGTATTCCACATCAGATTATTTCTGACAGGGATCCAGTGTTCAACTCAGCTCTTTAGACTTCATTACAACATGTGATGGAGACACAGTTGAACTTTAGTTCATCTTACCACCAAAAGATAGATGGACAGACTAAGAGGGTCAATTAGATCCTCAAGGACATGTTATGTATGTATGTAATGGACTAGCAGGCACGATGGGAAGATTATCTCTATTTGGTAGAGTTTGCATATAATAATGGTTTTTAAAGTTCTATCAACATGCCTCCATTCTAGGCATTGTATGGGCAACCATGTCACACTCCCTTGAGTTGGGATTGACTTGAGGACAAAGTGACTTTGGGTCTTGAGATGTTGTAGGATATGGAGCAATAGGTGGATAGGATTAGAGAGAACTTGGTGGCAGCGTAGGATAGATAGAAAAAGTATGCAAATGCGTATAGAGTGGATCATCAATTTTCTATGGGCGATAGAGTCTTCTTGCAGGTGTGTCCATGAAAGAGTCCCATCCATTATAGGAAGGGCTCTAAGTTGGCACATCACTTTGTCGGACCCTTCAAGATACTCGAGAAGATTGGTCTAGTTGTTTACCATCTTGCTTTACCGCCCAATCTCTTGCGTATTCATGATATTTTTCATGTTTCAGTTCTTCGGCTATACCATCTAGACATTTCTCATGTACTTGATTGGAATGCATTATAGGTAGAGGATAGGTAGCTAGTTTTGGAGCCCATGGCCGTAGTGGAGCGCAAAACGTTCACTCTTCGAGGGCAAGATATTGATCAGGTTAGGGTCTAGTGGGATCCTAGGATGACATGCCATCCACTTGGGAAGATGTAGCTAGAATGAGGGAGCTCTATCCCTATTTGTTTACAAGCTTACAGAAGTAAGCCTAGCCCTAGGGGGGAGGATGTAGCACCCCTCCATTTTTCTCTTTTGATCGAACAATGTTCTTCTATGTATACTTTATTTCTATTATCACTTTGACTTTGGTACTTAGTTACTTTTGACCACTACCTGTTAAGCGATGTGAACGCTATATTTTGATGTGATGGTATTTCATTCAAATGTTATCATTATGGAATGCTTTGGATTAGCTTAGCATATAATTGAATTAATGATGCTTTATGCTTTTGATTATATTATTGATGTTAGACTCATTAGTTAGAAAGTCTGTATTGGTGAAGGGGGTGGGATTGTATCACTCGCTTGCAAGCACCCTACGATTCCAAAATTTCATCTTCACGGTCTGTTTTATTATATCATATATATGCATGTTCGATATACTCTTTGTTTGCAAGTTGATAGGTACAGGACATCCAATCCACCCAGTTTCATAGGTTTGAGCATGTCCATTGACCAACAATAATCGATTGGGAGATAGTAGATAGGTTTTCTATGCCAAGTCATCACCCTAGTCATAGTGTGTCCTCGGGTTGTAGTTGGGTTTATTCATTTTAATGTTGTCCATTTCACCTTGGTTTTTATTTAATTTCAAAATTTAAAGGTTATTAAATGGCTTGTGTAGTTAAAATGATGATTAAATATATCTGGTTGCAATGTTGAAATGTTAGTTATTTTATTGATTAATTTAATTTAATTAATAAAATAATCTAATCTTGGATTAGATTTAGTTTATTGATTAATTAAGTTAATGGTGATAAATTGAATTAAGTTAGTTGTTTTGGCATTATTGGATATTTAGATTTAAATTAAAAAAATTAAAATATGTTTTAAATTGCACTTTTTGAAAATATTGTGTAAAAGGATTTTCTTTTTAAAAAAGTTAAATACCTTTTTTGTTGGAAAAGGATTTTTTAAAATAGATAAAAATTTATTTTGAAAGCAATTTTGTTTTAAATTTTAGAAATGAAAATATCTCCAAATTTGCATTAAATTTGGTGGATGGGATATTTTTAGGGGTTTGACTAAATTTGGGGAAACTCTATGGGAGCAAGTTTTTGACATTTCATTTGGAAAAAAAAAATCAATTTGTGGAAACAAAAAAAAAGAGGATTAGAAAAAAAAGACAAGAGGAAAGGATTAGTCGTGGTTTCTTTTTGGATTTGAAGAAAAAGATTGGATTTCTTGGATGAGCTGGAAACAAAATAAGATTTGAAATCACCATTGGTAATCTTTCAAACTTTGGAGAAAAAAATAGGTTTCTTTCTATGATTTTTGTTTTCATTTTGAAAGAGTTTTCAAATTTTTATTATGTTGTCAAAAAGATTTAAATTCTGTTTGATTTGCAAGGAAAACCCATGTCAAATCTTGCTCCAAAACTTGCAAAAACTCTGTTGAAATCATGAAAAAAGAAAACAAAGAAAGAATCAAACCATAGAAAATAGAAAAATGAACAAAAAGAATTTATGTTATGAATTAGAAATTAAGAATTTGTGCTTGCAAATTATTTTGCTGTGTATTTTGTTTTGGAGGAAAAATTTGCACTTTACTGTTAAACAATGAAAATTTGTTTATATATATATATATATGATATATATATGATATATATATATATATGATATATATATATAATATATATTTGTATTAAATTTTATGCCAGGAATTTTCTTTTTCAAATTTTTTTTGCTTAGATTTTTCTTTTCTTTTGAAGAAAAACCTAGAAACAAAAAAAAAGAGTTTTGCTCTCTGCTCTTTTTAAAAAAGTAATATATAATAAAATGGGGAAGCTTTTTTTCTTATATTAAATAATTTAAATAAATAAATAAAATAACTTTTATTGTGGAGGGGTTGGGCCCTGCCCCACAGTCACCCCCATGGGAGGCGTTGTGGAGGCTGCAACGTTGCCCAAACAACACACCCCCAAAGGGAGAGGCTGTGTAGGCAGCCAGGCCTCTCCCTTTGGGAGGGGTCCACAACCCTACGTGGTTGCTAATATTTATTTTATTTTTTATATTATATATAATATATATATTAATTATATATAATAATTTTATATTATATATATAATGTATATATATCATAATATGATTTAAATAAAATTTTCTTTTATAATTATTTATATATATATATAATATATATATATATATGCATATATTGTGTATATATTTATATAATGTATATATATTATGTATTATTAAATAAATGGGTTAAAAATTTAATAGTTGATTTTTTTTTATGAATAAGCTTCTAATCTATATTAATAAAGAGATTAAATACATATTCACAAAAAAAAGTTTGGGTGGTAAGAAAGCACACCCCGAGGGTCACATGGGCAAAGCCTAGAAAATCAAAAAATCATGGGCCAAGCCCAGAAGTCCAAAATAACAAATATTAAAAAACAACCATCAAGCGGCCAAGGTAGTGCCAGTAGAGCCAGGAGGGTCTCTGTCATCCTTCTTCCCCCATACATCAGCAGGGTCAGGATTGACATCAGGAGGAGCCCAACCATCATTGTCATCTATTTCTTTAACTTCTTCCTCACGTCGGGATGAGATTGGAAGGGCCAGCCACATAAAGACTTTACTCGTATTTGGCCAACCAGAACTAGAGGAAGTACTAGGAGTAGGAGCATCATCAGAGGGCCAACCGCCACCACTCCCCGATAGCCCACCATAGAACCACCCCTGGCCAGCCCATGGCGGAGGAGAGCGAGCACGTTGAGGGGGGCGGGAGTCCCGCCAAGGCAGAGGCTGAGAGTGGGGGCGAGTGGAGCCACTCCACCGCTGGCCCCGAGAGGGCGACCGGTGGTGGGAGGAGGAGGGCGAGTCGAGGACCTGGGCCACAGTGCACCGGGCATTGCCCCAATGGTCCAGGAGAACCTGGAGGTGAGCAACTTCTAACGCCACTTTGTTGGCTTACACTTGTATCTAAAATAATACATTAGAGCAAATAACAGCTTTAGAATACATAGAAATCTGACAATCCATTTGATAATGAGCAAATGTGTAGGCATTTATATCCTTCCAAATAGTAAAAAATATTTCCACCCTAAAAGTGTGCTAAAGCTGGGTATACTTTGCTGAGAATCTAGGCGAATCCCCTAACAGAATCATGTGCCAAGAGAATGGCTCTAGCCGAAATGGCCAAAAAAAATCATGTATCTAGGTCCAATAGTGCTGGGACCGAGGGAAAAACCAAAAGAGATGCTTAAAAGTCTTAGACTACCCACACAACAGGCACCAAGGGTCCGGAACCCCCAAATGAACAAGCTGAGAGCCCATCGACAAGCCCTGGAAAAGAATACACCAGGAAAAATGGGTGAGCTTCGGCTCAACACCTGCAGACCAAGTGTTGGAAAATCTCTTACGCTAGACATGAGCTAGAGATTGGAGTAACCACCTCTAATTCAGACTCTGGAGCATAGAAAAGTGAGGTGAAAGCCACCTATAGCTAAGCTGAGGCTTGTAATTTCTCAAAGGAGTATTTGGGTACCATTTCCATTATTTCCACCATGTTTTGGGTCCACAAATACCAATTTTGTGAAACATCTCATCTAGGATAGCACTCACCAGACCCTCTAAAGTAGCTCGGTCCTGGTTATGAAAACTATACAAGGCATGAAACTCGTCCCAATGCATAATGCACATGGAAAGTCTGAGAAAAAGCTGATGGAGGGTTTGGATACCCTTCTTATGAAATCTGAGAGCTTTAAGCCAAGGCACTTTAGCCAAAGGCTGATCATTTCTGGCAAAAAGGGGTGACCACCACACATTGTGTTGGTTCAGGGAGAGCCCATCCTGAAAGTTGGAGCCAGACCATCAGAGCTAGGGTTTGAAAAATTCCCAGGCATGCCAAATGCTTTTGAAAAAAAATGTACCAATTATTTGAACCGACTCTTTCATTACCAGAAGAGTCTGGAGGCCAATTCCTTTCCAGGCAAGTCTGTTGGCAGGGAAACCAGACTGAATGTAGTGGTGAAGGAGAATTTTCCAAGCCTCGTCACTCGTGAGGGCACGAATCACCCATTTGACACATAGAGCAATTCCTTGCCTCTAGGTAGAGAGCAAACCCAAGCCTCCAGAGTCCCTAGGGAGACAACAGAAATCCCAAGCGACACGATGGAAGCCATGATGAGTATTAGAGGAGGCCCAAAGAAAATCACGAAGAAATTTCTCAATCTTGCTATAAGCAGCTTTAGAAGGCACCCACCAAGAAGAGTAATAAATATGGGTAGCGGCCAAAACTTTGGAACAAATCTGGAATTTCCCTGCCAAAGAAAGAGGTTTGGTGATCTAGTAAGTCAACTTTTTCTCCACCCGAGTACGCACAGCCTGCCAAAGATCCACTAGAGAAGATTGGAAAGCAAAAGGAATGCCCAAAAATTAGAAAATTTTTCCTAGCCCGATCCACATCCAGCCAAAAGGTTATAGCCAAGCAGGGCAAGGCAGGACAAACTGCTGATAGCAAAGCATCTTGTACCACTGAATGGCAGAGCCAGATGTAAGACAGAACACATTAAGGCACTGGAGCACCTCATGAATGGTATCCTCTTCCTCCAGGAGAGTGAGAAAGGAGTCATCCGCAAAGTTCCCATTGAGTAATTGCAACTGAAAATTCGACAACGAAATGCCTTTGACGTGTTGCAAAGAGGCCATATTAGCCAACAGATAACCAAACCCTTCAGTGGCAAGCACATACAGCGAGGGAGCCAAAGGGAAACCCTATCAAATGGAACAGAAGAGGCCAAAGGTAGAGGACTATCGACCATTGATGGTGATACAGGCTGAGGCATCCGCAAAGAGCATTCGAACAGACTGAATAAAATTGGGCCCAAAACCTAGAGTTTGCAGCATGGCAAAAATGAAAGGCCATTCAATGTGATCATAGGCTTTGGAAAAATTAATCTTGATGAATAAAGCTCTCTAGTTGGAGCACTAGGCCCACTCCATGCTTTCCCAGATGACGATGATATTATCTAGAATATACCTGGATTTGATGAACCTAGTCTGCTCTAGACGCACAATGAGGGGCAAAAGATAGCGGATTTTTAAAGCAAGAGCTTTAGCAATGATTTTATAAGAAACATTAAGGAGCATAACAGGCCGCCAATTATAAATATCCTCAGGATCACCGGCTTTAGGTATGATCTTAATATTCCCTTTATTTATTAGCTCTCCTAAAGAATTAGAATGGAAAGCTTCTAAATAGACCTGAAACAAGTCGGGACCCACACAATCCCAGAGAGCTTTGTAAAATTCATAGGGAAAGCCATCAAGCCCAAGAGCTTTATCATCTGCCATGGAATGTAATGCCTCTTTCAGATCATCAAACGTAAGCAACTGGTCACAAAATTTCTTCTAGGCTGCAGACAACCTATGTGGCATGATAGCAAGGCAATCCTAGAGGGCCTACTGGCACTCAGGCATGGGGTCTTGGGCAGTGAAAACTTGCTCATAATGATGCACAAAAGCCTGCAGAATGTTAGGTAGCTCCAAAAGGACTTGTATGCCATCTTTAATCATTTTAATGCCTAGAGAGGAGTGCTTGGCATGCAAGGCCAAGAAAAAATCCTTGGAGGCACGATCACCAATTTTAAGCCAGTGCAAACGGGCCTTGATTTGCGCACCTCTAGCTATGTAGTTGTCTGCAACTTTCTTTTTGTGTGCCATAATTCTGCAACTTTAACTTGCAAAGTTGGAGAAAAAGGGTTAGTCGCTAAGGCCTTATTAGCTGAGAGCAAATCAACTGTGGCTGCCTCATAAGACCATCAGTGAAAGATGGCCAACTGGCATCTATAAATGCGTAAGAAGCAAGCAATATAGGTGATGGCATCATTCCACCATGTAATCCAGCCAGTACTATGAGTTGGCCTGTATTCCAAGTTCCAAATTTTGTGAATGTGGGCCAGGGTGGCCTTATGGCCGAGAAGAGAAGTGTTGAAGAAGAATTGTGTCTTGCACGTGTGTGGTTGTCAAGTCTCCCATTCAATGTGAAAACTGATGGGGAAGTGATCAAACAATGTCACATCCATTAATGGCTTAACCAGAAGGGAAGAGTTGGAAAAGGAGAAGAATGATTGTGCTAAGATCATGGCATGATCAAGGCACTTGAAATTTCTATCAGAACCAGCCCTGAAATTGCACTAGGTGTGCCAGGGAGAATGAGAATGGCGGCGGCCAATATTGGGATCAAAAAGCCCCAATTTATTGTGCATGTAAAACCACACCTCACGTTCGCCAACTGTCCATCTAAAGGGCAGGATGTCGTCTTTATCACAGGCCATCTAAACCATGTTGAAGTCCCCACATAAAATCCAGGTGGCGACTGCCAATTAGTTAGCAATCCATTGCTAGAGTAATGAGCACTCCACAGCATCATTCAGGGCATAAAC
This sequence comes from Sequoia sempervirens, assembly GCA_007258455.2. NCBI lineage: Eukaryota > Viridiplantae > Streptophyta > Pinopsida > Cupressales > Cupressaceae > Sequoia > Sequoia sempervirens. The sequence continues at coordinate 839,062,245 of VDFB02271358.1, forward strand.
ATTAATGAACCTGAAAGAATGATTATCAATATTGAGCAGGTTCCAGACAAGCCACTGCGTGGGATCAAACCCATGTTCTACCATGCTAGAGTGCCACCATGGGGACAAAAGAGTGATAGCTCCTCCATGCCCAGACTCATGGGTGGTACTAAACATAGAACTGGCTGGCCAGATAGACCGACAAGCCGAAGCAAGCAAAAAACAAAAAAAATTAACTTCCTAGAGGCATAGAATATCAATACCAGTCAACTTTTTCAAAGTATCTCTAACAATATATTTTCTGGAGAGGTCAGTAAGACCTCGAACATTCCATGAGAGAAAATTCATGGATGAACTGTGTCCATATCATCAGACTCTGATTCCTCTCCATTTAGAGAAGAGAAACAATTTTGTAAAAATTCTGACAGAACCAAGCCAATTTTGATAGGAGAGAAAATCCTCCGCTTCTCCTGAACATATTCCCCTTTCTCCCGAGGTGGAGAGGGGCTTCGAGAGCACCTTTGGGCTCCTAAAACAAGAGCAGAACTATGCGGCTAGGCCATCATGATGGTAATGGGTTGAGGCATGGTCTTAGGCTGAGGTTGAAGAGGCAGGCTATCAACCTTGCTCAGAATTGCCATCCCCTTCTGAGAAGGGTTTGAAACATTTTTTGCTAGTTCAACGGCTTTGGAAGCTGACCCAGAACCAGAAGATTTATTCTTGTGACCTATGACCGTAGTCCAGGAAAAGTCTTGTTTGGGAGCAAAAGAATCTGCTTAACAAGATTGTTCAGTTTCTCATGGCAAAGAAGGTGTATGGGGCACTGCCAAAGGGAAGTCCTTGATCTTGTGGTCTGCGGACTAACACCGATAACACGTGTTGGGTAGATTAAAATAAGTGACTTTCTGGGTATGCCAGAGAGTTCCTATTTGAATATCAATGGTGTCTTTCAAATCTTGGGAAAGTTCAACTTCCACGCAAACCCTTTTCTGGGGACAGGCTTGGAAGAACCCATCCGACTCCACACAAATAACTCTCCCTAGTGAGGAAGCAATATGATTCAAAAAAGGCACATAGGGAAAAGGAAGACCAGGAAACTCAATCTAGACTGGGACCCAGAGCTTGGTTTCATCCGAGATAGTGAAGTCATGGGTCTAGGCTTGGAAAACCAATAGGGAAGACCAGACATACTAGGGACCGTGACCCAAAATGGCCTGCACATGGCTAACTTCCGAAAAGCGGAACAAAAAATAACCCTTGGTTAGGTTTTGGACCATCTCAAGGCGGACCCCATGAAGGACCCAGGCCTTGTTGACCCATTCTTTAAGCACACTTTCAGGGGGGTTTCTCTTAAAAAAATACCCAACAAGGGTGTGACTTTCAAGCCATTGACAAGTAGAATCAAACTCAGGTAAAGGTAAAACCACATCAGCAGGGGAGTCAGAATGCATACCTCGTGGAACACTTTCAGAATGAATTTTCGGGGACATTTGTTCAGAGGAGGAGCCATTGAGCAAAGCCATCAAACCACCAACACTAGCATGAACTACTGGGTTAGGGACGGTTGAAGGCATAATAAGGTGCTTAAGGCTACACTAAATGCAGCCATATGCACGACAATAAGGGGAAATTCCTGCACAAGATGCAGTATGACACAGTTCGCCGTCTACTACCTTATCCCAAGGGAATTTCTAGAAACAAGTTTTTTAAACATCAAGATATTGAATAAATAGTTGATTTTAAATATTTATATTTAAATAATAATTATATATTAAATATATATGTATTTGTATTGTATATATACCAATTATATACTCTTAGCCATATATTTAGTATACATTTATATTTAAATATAAATTATTTTAAGGTGATTATTCATTATCGTAGTTGAAATAAAAAAAATAAAAAATTGATTTTTTAATCAAATGATTTTATTTAACAAGTTGATTTTGATTATTTTGTATGATTGAGAAACATGGAGTTAAATCTTTGGTTTTAAATTTCTCAACGTTGCAAATTGAATTCTATTCATTTTGAATAATTTCAAGTAACGTTGATTGAGCTGATTGGATTTAGGAAATGTAATACCCCTCATACTGTTTAAACTTATTAATTTTTGTGTTAACTCGTTATGATGATTCTATTAGGGTTTTGATTTGGTTGGTGTAGTTTGATGATGTTGTTATTCCTTTTCTGGACATAATCGGTTGATATGACATTACTAGTATGATTTGTGATATCTTGTGTGTTGTTGGATTTTGTTTATTTAAATGATTTATCATTAATATTTATATGCCAATGTGATGTTATTTAATTCAGTATTATTATTTGATGCAGTAGTTTAATATCGTGTTATCTTATGTCAATTGGGTTATAAATGTTAGCTCATTATTGATATTATAATTGTTAGAGTAGGTTAGGCGAGAGGACAGTGTAGCATCACTCGTCCACGAGTGCCCTGCTACACTGCAATTCCTTCTCGTGATAAGATGTTGATTTCATATGTATACATGTGCTACTTGACGTTTGCTTGGATGCAGGATTGCAGGAATAAGTCTCGATTCCACCTGCTTCGGCAGGACAGGGCGAGCAATAAATTAACCCAATGGGTAAAAGTTGAAAAAGGGAGTAGGCTTGGAAGTGTCCCCGTCCCAAGTCCGTCGTATGTTGTGAGTCGTGTTTTGACTGTAGTGTCGTCGTTGTCTTGTATGTAGTTTTAGTGTTGAGTATTTGTTTTATTCTTGGTTAGTGTTTAATTAACTAATCGTAATTCATAAAATAATTAAGTATTGTTTCACTATTATTTGATTTAATCAAGAGCTGGAAAAATGTTAAAATTGAATAAATAATAAATTAAAAGTGATTTAATTAATTAAAAGTGAAAATAATTATAATTAAATTAATATAGTTGAGAGTCATTAAATATTATTTTAATTAAATTATGAAATTTTGTGGAGATAATATCTAAATTTAAATAATTATTCCAATTAAAATTTTAGATAAATGTGAGCTTTTAAAAACTGGAAAAGAACCAATAAGAAAGGGGGGCTTTTTGGAAAAGAAAGCTGAAAAAGATTTATTGATTTATTTAGTGATTTATTATTTTTAGGAAGGAAGGATTCTCACACAAGTTTGGACTCTGTTATTTTTGGATTTGGAAAAAAAAAAAGAAGAAGGATAGTTTGTAGTTTTGAGGTTTTTCTTTCTGAGTAAAAAATTATTGTGGATTGGAGAAGAAAGGTTGTTTAGAAGAACGTTGAAGGCAGAGGATCGAGAAAAGAATGCTGTCGGAGGAGATCGAGAGGAGGTTACAGAAGGGATTCTTCATCAAGGCGAAGGACTCCAGGTTTTCCTCCTGTTATTATCATTATTATTACTATTATTCTATTGTTTTTTTTATAAACAAAATTTGACTTACTGTGCTTTAAGAAATTCCTTTGAAAGAAATTCTATGATTCGGAAACTTGTCTGTCTGTAAACGTTTGAACTCTCTGTAGAAAAACTATAAGCAGAAACCCTTAAAGAAATTTACTCAATAAAATTTGGTTGTGAGGATTTTTGGTTTTGAAATAAAAATCATTGTTGCTATAGATTTATATTATTTGCTTGATTTAGTTTATATCTGGTATTAAGATCTGATTGTTTGTATTATTTATTCCTTAAGTTGAAGAAAATATACATATACCCTTACTTATATAAAAATATGTTTTGATACAAATTAAACAAAACAAAAATATATGTGCTGTGTATTCTATATATTATTTATTTTTGAGGAAAATCTGTACTAGTGAGTTTCTGGGGATAAAATTATAATTGTTAAAATATGTGTATCTGAGCTCTGTACTCATACTACAGTACTGGACTCAAATATATCAAAACATAAATAAATTAATTAATTAATTATATAATTTATATGGTTAAGGTTGTGAAATGTTTTTATAAAATAAAATTCTTGTTTCGAATTGTGAAAATGAAATTTACATTGAATTAAATTAATTCGAAATAAAATTTAGATTTAAAAAAAAAAAAAAAATTATTTTATTTGGGGGTGGGAATGGCCGGCCGAGGCCGTACCGTTCCCACACCCCGTGGTACTGCTGCGCGCAGTCACCACTGACTGCGCACAGCAGCCCATGGCTGCTGTACGCAGCCAGTGGGGACTGCGGCCCCACCCACAGGGGGTACGCAGTACCTACGTACTGCGTCCTCCCTGCAGCGGGGTACGCAGTACCACTGGCACTGCGTCCTGCGTGCCTTTTTGTTTTGAATTTTGTTTTAATAAAAGTTTGTTTATTAAAGAATTTACTTTTAGTTTAATTTTATGTTAATGTTTGTTTTTATTAGTATTTTAATTTATAATTCCATTTTTTTTAATTAATTCATATTCGTTTTATAAAAATATATATATATATATATATATTATATATAAATTATTTAATATATATTTAAATTAATTGTTAAATTTTTTATAATATGTTTTAATAAAATGATTGGTGTTATAATCAAACAGTTTATTCTTAATATATTTATATAAATGATTTTTAAATGTTTTGAATAAAAAAAATTTAGTATGATAATTTTTACTAGATATAGTGATATAGTTTAATTGGAGAAATTTGAAATAAGCTATGTGATTATTAATTAAATCGAATAGTTAAAATTTAAAGGTATGATGTTATAATGTAATTGTGCGAATTTGAATTTAACAGTGTGTTTTGTTTTGAATTGAATAATCTCGTATTGTCGATTTATTTGTTTGACAAAATTATTGAGTTTGGAAATATTTCTTTATGGAATTGTTCTTAAGTAGTTGTTTTCTTGAGGTTATTCGTCAAGTTGTGGTGGTACTCTCTTCTTTATGTAATTGTGTCGTATGGGAAAACCCTAGGTTCACCTTACTGTTCGTAAGAGTATAAGTTATGGTTAAGGGCTTCCAGAGGTGGAATGCTTGTCTTTCATGTTCTTTTATTCCCCATGTCGGGCAATTAAGGTTAAGAGTATGGTAAGTCTTCCAGAGAAGTTTTCTTGAGTGGGGGTTCATTTTGGTGAATCGCTTTGATGTTTCGTACTATGATGTTGTACCCGGTTTCCACGAACGGGATTTGTGCCTCCTAAGAAATAGGAGTGGGTAATGAAAATTGTACCTCCTTTGGAAGGAGTGTGTATTTGGATTGGTTTCCTCCAGTGGTTGGAGTGGGTTCCTTGTTTTTTTTTCTCCTTGGATTGGAGAGTTTATATTAATTATCTATTGTGGTATCGTGCCTTGTGTGTTGTCGATAGGAGAGTGGCTCTTTGTGGGGGTCCGGCACACAAAGGGGCGCCAGGGTAACCTACCTAGAGTTTAATTAAGTGATAATCTAAATGAATTAATGGGGGGGCTTTCACATTAATAAAGATAAAGGATGTCTCTCTCATGAAGCAAGTGAATGATAAGGCTCGAGATGAGATGGACGCATAGTTTTGCGTGAGGGTCCGGCGGCCGGTAGAGGCAAGCCAGGGTAACCCAGGATGGGGGTCCGGTAGCCTAGGAAGGTTGAGCCAGGGTAACTCATGGCAATCTATGCATGACACTCTTCCTATGTCAACAGTTAGCTAGTTATTGTGCGATGTTCACGATCTTTGATCTCTGGAAGCATTGTAACCTTGTGTTAAGTGACCTTGTGATTGTAGTTGTGAAGTAATTTTGTGATTTCAGTGGTTATGTGCCTTGATGTTTTCTCTTTGGTCAATTGTTGGATGAGGTTCTTGTTATTATGCCTTGAGTTCATTGAAGTTGTGCATGTGACTAGTTGTTATTTGGGAAGGTGTTTTATTGTTATGTTCTGGGTGATTTGTTGTTGTGCCTCTTGGAATGGTTGTCGTGAGTTTTCTAAGTGGTTTTGGATGTTAAGTTGTCTTTGGTGTTAGTCTTTGTGATTGTTAGGCGTACTTGGTCGGGGACCCTTCCTTGTCTACTCTCAGCACGGGGGTGGTTGGGTGGAACGTGCTTCGCACCCCGTTGGGTTTCCCTCTTCTGTTGCAGATGTATCTTTTACTTGCAGGTTTAGGCGGATGTTGATGATCCAGTATCCTTATGTACCAGATTGATGTATATACTTCTTATGTAATATATTCATTGTGTATTGTCTCCCACGTGTGTTGGGATGACCTTGTTGTAATTGTTTATGTGATTATTGAGATTGTATTCTTCTATCATTGGGATGTAATAATTATTCAAGCCATGTATTTATTCAGGAATCATTTGTTATAGTTGGTTATGATGAGTTGTATCTATCAAAAATATGTAATACTTTATATCTTTATAATTCCTTGTATTGTCATTTGTGCTTATGTTATTAATATGGTTATAGTTGATGAATACCTTATATAATGGAATGGAAATGAATAGTTTTACGTAGTAGATTAATTATTGTTATCTCCTGATCGTTGTTATGGGTTAGTGTAGTCATGTCACTTCGTGTACCCCTTTGGAACTAGTTGTGCCTCATGATACATTGTTATGTTATAGTATTTAAGTATGTTTATTTTATGTTTATATTCTTTTAAAAAAAAAA
>VDFB02271358.1:839068877-839088945 GCA_007258455.2 Sequoia sempervirens
TAATAACAATAGCAAGTACTTCTATTAACTCAATTTTCCATTTACACAACATCATCTTCAAAATATCCTAGAAGGTAGAACACATCAAATGATTACTTGAAATTAACAAAAATACTCACCATAACATGTTTCAGTAACATATTTAAGTCACAATTTATGATTCTCAATAATATCTAATCCATTTATACCACAGAGTCACAATATACCCACATTTAAGATAGTGTGGTTATCCCTCTTTTACATCAATAAGCAACAACACATAAGAAATATACATCTAACACATACATACACAATCACATCACCGGTAAAAGCACATCACAAGGCTACACAAGGGTCCATCTGGACGCCGGAAAGCAGCATACTAATCCATGATACATAATCCATGAGCCAAGAGCCAATATCCATCTCACATAATCCATACCTCACACTCAGTGGCTTGATGGTGTTAGGCCACACACACATGGCGAGACCATCCAAACAAGACCACTATGACCCATCTCTTGTTGTACAAGGTGGTTAGCCTCCAAAAGATAGTCATCACACATAGGTGGGTAGTGGGTCCTAGCTATTAAAATAGCCTCACATACCCCCATCCTCAAGGTTCCCTGCGTCTACTTCCTCGTATACACTCTCTCAAGTCCGTCTCATACGTCCTTGGAGAGGAATCACAATACAACACATAGCCGACCTCGAAAACAATAAGGATAAATTAGTTTAGCCACCAAAGCCATAATTAAAAGAAAACAAGTATTCAATTTCAACAATAAAGAAACAAATGTGCACAATTTCAACACTAAATCAAATGTAACCACGAGGGCTACAAGCAAATAAAATCACAAAGTGTGGCTAAACCATCACAATCAAATATAACAAGGTGTCGGCTTTCACAATCACTAGAAAATCATCAATAATTATAAAGAAAGTTCACAACCTAGGAAATTGCACTATACAACACTGCGTGACTAGATACTAGCCACCAACGAGGAAGGAGGGAACAACGTCCGGCTATACAATAGCCCCCATGTGGTGCGGAGTGAGCATGCCATCCACATGACCCAGAGTGTGCTCCTCGGCTACACTCTGCCTCGCGTCGTCACGCGACATGGACTAACCAAGTGGCCCTCGCACTCCTTGGTTGCCCGCATAGGATGTGCACCTCGGCCTCCATCCTGCATCGCATCTCAGTGCGGCGTGGTCATACACCAGCCAGAGAAGGCACGCACTGGTCGTATGCCGCATGGTAGTGTGTCCGTGGCTCCGCGGAAGTAGGAACGCGCTAGACATACCCCGCATAGCGATACCTTGTGGAAAAGGCACACGCAGGTACTCACCGTCGCTAGAGGTATACATGGCCAGGACCTACCCATATGCTAACCAACCCGAAAACTATTGAAAGCAAACATGAGTATCCCTCTACAAATGTGTGAGGCCCCATTACGCTCATCACACAAGTAGGCTATCATAGCACATCTCATAGTGCACCTTCACGTGTCTAAGCACGTGGCATCGTGTCCTCGAGCCCAGCTCGCTACCATCAACAACACGGCATCATCACCGGCACTGTGTCGGAACATCAGTGGGGTGTGGCATCGTATCCATTGCATCATGTCGGAACATGTGCAAATACGGTGTATGCAATACATATATGGGCATATCAATATGGGGCTACTCGAGCTTCACCTCTCATACGGACGAGGTTCACTCGCTAATGTCAGCTCAACATCCCTATGGATGGCCAGACCAATACTAACGACCAATGCTGCTATACTCAAAACTGTGGGGTTTAGGCTGGCACATATGAATCAAGTACCCTGATCCATCATAAGGGGAAGTAGTGAGTACGTTTCCTCGGGATCGGTTGAGCTAAGAATACTCTGCGTCGCAATATGCGTACGCTACACACTCCGCCCAAGGAACTTTGTGGCTGCTACTACCCCTTCATAGATTGAGGGACTGGAGAACCAAAAGAAAAGAATCTGTGAAACTATCTTTTGGCTACTCATATATAAATTTCAACCACACATGGGTTGGCCCTCAATCAGGTAACAAACATGCGACACATGAATGGTATGGTTATTTCCACACCAAGAAAAACAATAGTTTTCCCATGGATGGGTACATAGTATCACCATCGCATGGCACACAAAGCAAGCACAGGGTACTCACAACACTCAATCAATGCACAGTTATTGGCTTCTCACATTTACAGGGGTTACAATTACATGCACAACTCCATTACTCTTCCAAAGATCACATTCCATAAGTACTATTTTCCATATATCTCATGATGCTACAAGCCAATATCATGATTACTATGATCACTTAACAACTCCAATTAATAAATTCACATTCACCTCTATTCATTCAGTATAACATTTTTGCCTTCATAACATATGCATATGTAGACTAACTTTTCTTCTAGAAAGAATATATAAACCAGACAACATAAAGGGCTCATATGAAACCAGAGTGCCCAGTGCTAGAACCTAGCTCTGATACCAAGTTGTAACACCCGTCATGCAACCCAGAGAACACAGACAAAGAAAACATTTTTTTTAAAAAAAACATTACAATTGAACATACAAGGAACATTAACCATAAACATATAACACATTACATTAATACACTTAGTTCTTTGGGGCACGCAAGGTTACTTCACAAAAAACTAACAACGAAACAAAGATAACAACAACACAATTCACTACTTATAGCTATATTCAATTATCACAAAAGCTACAAGAAAAGATAGAAGTGATTTACTGACTTTGGCAATAGAGTCCACTTAGGTCAACTTAACATACCTCTTACATTCCATTTTATTGACAAGTCCTTGCTCCCAATGCCTATACCTGCAAGATCTACATGACTTGGCACACACATCAAATCAAAGATAGTTAGCGCATGATCACTAAGAGAAGCTATATATATATATCAATAGTAGTTTTTACGTTACCAAAAATAAATGACAAGACTCAAACAAGACTCTGAAGAACAGTCCTAGGGGCCCGACCTAATGCCTCGGGAGCTCATCACTCGATGGCCTTGCCTACGTATATAATTCACAGAGGCACCGTAGTTCGACAACTTGAGTTGCTCCAACTCATTGACTGACCAACCAAGGGTTCACTCATAAGACTTTCAAGGAGGAATCTACTCCAACACAAAGTAACACAACACCACAAATACACGCTAAACTCAAACCTCTATTCATAAGCATTATGTGACCCATACAAAATTACATACTAGAAGAGTGGGTATGCAACCCTTTCTAGGGTCCATCACCCTAGACAGTTTCTTAGGCGGCTGCCACCCACTTAGGTGAAGCCGAAGACTGAAGAACTAGGAATCATAATCTTGCAAAAATAAAATAACAATAGCCTACTCAGATATTTATCCATCCATGTAAAAGAAAGGTCACAAGGCATAACAACAGTAGCCATTAACGACTTGCATTCACAATTGGAAGACCAAACCACTCGACAATCAAGTCAATCATACTCACAAGAGTTTAAAAAAGTAACTATCCCTATCAAGGACTTATTTAAAAAAGTAACTATCCCTATCAAGGACTTATGAATCAATGGTAAAAAAAATGCAAGGAAAAATAATCATTCATGAAATTGTCTAAATGCATTTACTTGCATTGACCTTCTCATTTATCTAAATGTAAGTTGATCAAAATCAATCATTCAATTGTTTGGTTAAGTAAGAATACAATCCAAGCATTAGTCATGAATATTTAAAAAAATAACAATTATATTCTATTTAAAAGTCAATACATATTTACACCAATCACTTACATCCACTAGCACACTCAAGCTATACACTAAGAAGAAGAACATTAGATATTCATTTACATTTTTTTTTTTTGGCTCATCAATTAAGAAGTCATTGAAAATAATAAAAGAAGTTATATAACATCTTCTAGAATTCATCCTATATATAAATATTTACCCAAAAAGACACGTTCAAGCAATAAATCATAATGGACATTTGAAATCCTCACTAACAAATTTCCTTAACAACTTACTCAAACTAAAGACTACACATCCCAATAAACATTTAGAAACATTTAAATTATCTTTTTAGTCTTACCAAGGGCTCAAGAGCAATAAGCTTCAACGGATATTTAATTCATCATTATATTTTCTCTTTACACTTATTTTGAAATCACTTAAATTAATCAAAGTATATCAGCATATTATATGAATATCTAATCATACATTTAACACAATAAATTACTTTTAACTAAAACTGAATAATAAATAATAGAGGCTATAAGAAAAAAATCCCATGGTTCACTCACTACGTAATCATTTGAAATAACACTACATTTTATATGTTTATCACTATAAAAATAATTTTAGAATAATTTGAGGAATCTATATAGACATATTAAATAAAACAGAAACAAAATTACTTTAATCATAATCATGAGATATATATATATACAAATATATATAACTATTGAGAATAAAATAATTAACTTACAATACAATGTAGTCGACCATAATAATTGAATCATAATTCATAAGTATTTGAATGCCTATTTAAACACAACCAACATTGCTTTTCATTTAACTCAAGGTTTGTACTTATGCTTAACATATATAAATAACTAATCACATATTTCTGTATTTATAAAAGATATATATTTGATTCTACTTTGTTGTCATTCTAAATTTTACTCAAGTGAGAGGAAGGTTCATTGATTTGCGGTTAGACTAATAAGACCTTGTGTGTATCGGCTGCGAGAACAACTAAGCGTTAGGGTAATAAGTGTCAATGTTATGCATGATTAATTAACCATACTTAACTTGATATATATATATATATATATACATATACAATTTCCTTAACCACTATATATAAAATTGAATTATCAAAGTACTCCGGCTTCTGTGAACACCAAACACACACAATATGAGGATATATATATATATACACCGCTTACTGCTTAATCACCATTAACGTTTGCTCCATATAACTCGTAAGTACCAAACGCCATCATAAATCTTTTCCATCGAATGTAATGAAGTGATTAATCAATACAAGAAAAGAAAGCGAATCACATAACAAGGGTTACATTTCAAAGTACAAAACACCAACTTAGACCATTGTAGTAAATTGCAGGACAGAAGCATGCAAGCTTAGAGGGTGAAAGCTACACAAGAGTAGGTCTATCGAAGGCTTTAGAAAGCTTTCAAGGAAAATTAATTGGTAGGAGTACACTGAATTCCACCGTAATGGTTGTGCAAGCAGGTACATCAAAATTCATTGTGGGTAAAGCCAAGAGAAAAGAAAGAAATTACATATCTTTAAAGAATTGCGTCGCTGCCGAGGCTAGAGGATTAGCGATTGGATGTTAGGTGTCAAAGGTTCAAGGAGGGGGTGAATCAGAACCTTCTTGTCAGAGTTGCTATTTCAAATTTTGCAATAGAAGCATATATGAGAATATTTACAATTTAATGCGGGAGAGTAGCAAGCATTCATGTGAGCAAAGAAATGGAAACTCTAGCCATGAAGAAACGCAAATTTGTCTTGAGTGGAAAACCCTCCAAGAATATCATGAGGATTTTGTCATAGGAGAAAAACCACTCAGAACATGTATCTTCTATTCATTCCAACCTTTTACAATGTGATCCTCTTAACCGGAAATTTAACACAACTCCTTATACATATATACAAATGTATATATCACTTGGTAGCACAAGTTTTTGATTAAAAGCACCGGACCATATCCTCAGTTACATATATATATATATATATATATATATATATATATATATATATATATATATATATATATATATATATATATATATATATATACATATATATATATATATGTTTTTACACACACACATACATGCATCTAAAGATTACAAGTATATATATGAACTTCGAAACAGAACAGTTGCATATTTCTAACTGAACCAGTTGGAATCTGTTCAACAAACATTCTCTTAAAAAAGCTTCAAAAATAGTTTCAGATTACGAATCTGTTTTAGATAAAACTGATAATCATTAAGCTTCAGATTACGAATCTGTTTTAGACAAAAACTGATAATCATTAAGCTTCGTTTGAGAGATATTCGAAGACAGTTTCCATAACTGCATTATGCTTTGTAACTGACTGAAAACGTTTACATATTTCCTTTAGAAAAACTGTATATAATACCCTGGGTTTAAAACCCCAAAAAAAAATTATTCAAACTTCTAAAAACTGCATAACCATGTTCCGGGTTTGAGACCCTTTTTAGAAGTGAACAAGAATATAAAACCTTCATACCTGTTATGCCCAAGATTCTGCCCAAAGAACCTCATACCTGAAACACAAGACTCTGTTCGGCCTTAATACCTGAAACACAAGACTCTTTCCGGTCTTAGGAAGTTTCTTCCTTCTTTCATACGCCTCAGATCCTCATACATGAGCAAAAATGAACATATAAGCAAACTTTTAATCTTTCTGAGAAAGATAAGTGTATAAACTGGAATCTTCATTTGAAATAAAAAACAAACAATGAACCTGCATGAATCCATCAATCAACTTCCCTGTTTCGCACCAAAAATGTCTTGATCCAACCGATTACTTCCTGTTTGTTTTGTAGAATGAATTCAACTTTCATAAACAAAACGCAACAAAAATTGTTTGCTCAGAATAAACGATACCCACAACCTTAATCAAATTTAACCAAAATTTGGAGTCCGCCATGCAAAGTCAATACTTGGCGAGAAAGGACTGACAATAATCAATACTTCGTTCAGACTTGTCAGTTTACGGTGGTCTCAATTAAAACTGCCGACAATATCATTAAACCCTTTTCAATTTTTTCGCTTTAAACAGAAGCCATCATATATTCCATGCTACGTCCAAAATGCCATCATACTTTCCATGCCACATCAAAAATTGCCACATGTAACATTTTGCCAACAAAACAAATCTGCCACGTATTTGCCGGATGACAGATAAGTTAACAATCTCCCCCATTTTTGATGCAAAAATTTTCACCATTTCATAAAATGAACTGAAATACCATGTTGATTATAAACAAGATAATGAACTGAAATGCCAAGCAGATTTACCATGAAAACATGATTAACCTATGAACCAAGTGCATCCAAATACAAGAACCAAACCTGAACAAACCAAAACTGCTGTCCCAAAAGAACAAAACAAAAATGAACCTGTATGAACCTGTGCCAATACTGAACCTGTATGAACCTGTGCCAATACTGAACCTGTATGAACCTGTGCCAAAACAAAACTGAACTGTGATCACAAAACTGAACTGGGCCATTCACAAAACCTGTGCCTGAAAAACTGAACTGTGCAAATTACTCCCCCAAAATTTATGCATCAAAAATCTAACCATCTGCGTTAAATGTTTTCTGTGAAAGAAGCAGAAATCTAACACAGAATATGAAAAGTAAAAAACTTATTCCAGCATGGATTGAGAGAAGACTCCCAATCGAATTCTGAACTGTTCAAACAATTCTCTAGGAAGAGCTTTGGTAAAAATATCAGCAACTTGTAATTTAGAAGGTACATGAATAAGAATGACCTCATTTGATGACACATGTTCGCGAATAAACTGCAACTTGATGGCAACATGCTTAGTTCTAGAATGCATAACAGGATTTTTAGAAATTTGAATAGCACTGGTATTGTCACAAAGGATTTTCAGAGGTTTTTGAACATGAATACCCAAATCTGAAAGCTGATAAGACATCCAAATTAACTGAGTACAACATGCTGTTGCAGCAATAATTTCAGACTCACGGTAGAAATAGTGACACATTCTTGTTTTTTACTGTGCCAAGCAACTAACCGATCACCTAAGAAAAATGCAGCACCACTAGTACTTCGTTGATCATCTTTACATCCACCCCAATCAGCATCTATATAACCAATGAGAGCAAAATCATCATTTTTTGGATACCACAAACCATAATCCAAAGTACCTTGTAAATATTTAAAGATACGGTGAACAGCATTGAGATGAGATTGACGAGGAGCTGCTTGATATCTAGCAACTTGACATACAGAGTGCATTATATCTGGTCTAGAAGCAGTAAGATATAAAAGACTTCCTATCATAGATCGATACTCTCTTTGATCAACAAGAGGAGATTCATCAATTTTCACCAACTTACATCCAGTTTCCATTGGTGTACCAACTGGATTACAAGTATCCATTTGAAACCTTTTAAGCATTTCCTTAGCATATTTCAATTGAGAGATAAACAAACCATGTTCAAGCTGAGAGACTTGAATTCCCAAGAAAAATGTCAAAGGTCCTAACATAGACATCTCAAATTCAGACTCCATGATTCCTGAAAAAGTTTGTGCTAAATGATCATTAGTAGAACCAAAAATAATATCATCAACATATATTTCAACAGCCAATAAATTTTCATTGTCCATTTTTGTATACAAAGTGCTGTCCACATTTCCTTTAATGAATCCATTTGCAATTAGATGTTTATCTAATCTGGAATACCAAGCTCGAGGAGCTTGTTTTAAACCATATAAGGCCTTTTTGAGACGAAGAACATAATCAGGCTTGTCAGAAGATTTGAAACCTTCTGGCTGTTCCATATAAACTTCCTCCTCAAGATATCCATTTAAGAAAGCAGTTTTGACATCCATTTGGTAAACAGTGAAATTTTTATGAGTGGCATATGCAAGAAAGATTCTGATTGACTCCATCCTTGCAACTGGTGCAAAGGTTTCACCAAAATCAACTCCTTCTTGTTGTGCATATCCTTTGCAAACAAATCTGGCTTTATTTCTGATCACTACACCTTCCTCATTTAGTTTATTGTGGAATATCCATTTTCCACCAATAACATTTTTACCATCAGGTCTGGGAACAAGTTCCCAAGTCTTGTTTTTCTCTATCTGATTTATTTCATCTAGCATAGCATTTTGCCAACTAGGATTTGATAGAGCTTCTGTTACATTCTTTGGTTCAAAATCTGCTATCAAACAAAATTGTTCAGCAATATTTACTTGTTCTCCTATTTTGGCTTTTCTTCTAGTTAAAATTCCTTTATCAATATCACCAATAACTTGAGACTCAGGATGTCTCTTAGCTATTATTCTAGAAGATGTTTTTATCTTTGATCCATCACTAGTGATTTTAGAATTGGAACAATTTTCAGATTCTATTTTTCCTGCAAGTTCATCTTCATCATCAGTTTCAACTTTATCTTGTTCACAATTTTCATTATGAATACTTTCTGATTCTTGAAAAGATAAACTTTCATATTCTTCTTTGTCATTACAGCATACAGATGTTTCATCAAACATAACATTTATAGCTTCTACAATTTTGTTCAGCCTTTTATTAAAGCATTTATATGCTTTGCTATGTGTAGAGTACCCAAGAAAAATCCCTTCATCAGATCTTGAGTTAAAGTTTTCTAGAGAATCATCATTCTTTCTGATAAAACATTTGCAACCAAATATTTTAAAGTTCTTAACATTTGCTGTTTTCCCATACCATAATTCATATGGTGTATAAGCTGTCCTAATTCTGATTTGAGCTCTATTTAAAATATAGACAGCTGTATGAACAGCTTCTTTCCAGAATTTGTCAGGCAGCTTTGCTTCATTTAACATGGTCCTGGCCATTTCCTTGACAGTTCTATTTTTTCTCTCTACAACTCCATTTTGTTGTGGTGTCCTAGCAGTAGAGTATTGTCTTTTTATACCTCGTTTTTCACAATACTCAATAAATTCTTGAGAAGTAAACTCTCCTCCTCTATCTGATCTTAAGCATTTCAGTTTTAAATCAGTTTCTCTTTCCACCATCTTCCTGAAAATTTTGAAACGTTCAAAGGCTTCTGATTTATGTTTCAAAAATGTTACCCAAACCATTCTTGAATAATCATCTATAAACAGCATGAAATATCTCTCATCATTTAAAGAGGCTGTTTTGGTTGGACCACATAAATCAGTATGTACTAATTCAAGTGGTCTATTTGACAGATATTCTTTTGTTTTAAAAGAAACTCTTGTTTGCTTACCTTTTATACATTCTTCACAAACAGATGCAGGTTTAGTTATTTGTGGTAGTCCCCTGACCTTTTTGTTCTTGCTGATTCTAGCAAGATTATCAAAGTTCAAATGTCCCAGTCTTTTGTGCCATAGCCAATTTTCTTCCACTTGACTCATAAAGCAGGTATTGACCAATGATGTTTCTTGAATAGTTGAATCTATCAGATTATACAAATTACCATTTGTTCTTAACCCACTGGCAATGACTCTATCTTTCCCATTTTTAATATGACATTCTTTTGCATTGAAAGAGATAGAATATCCATTATCACATATCTGACTGACACTTAAAAGGTTATGTTTCAACCCTTCAACAAAGTACACATCATGTATTGGTGTATCATTATTTAAGATTATTGAGCCTTTTCCTGTTATATAAGCTCCTGAGTTATCACCAAAACGTACAAAACCTCCATCAAAGTTTTCTAAGGTTTTGAATTTGTTCTTACACCAGTCATATGATGAGAACAACCACTATCCAACACCCATGTTGCAGATTTTTGAGCAAATAAGACTGTTTCAACAATTAAGGACTTTTCATTTGTCTTTACTTGTTTCCATATCTGTTTAGGTCTCAGATTTAATTTACACTGATTTGCATAGTGACCATAGTAAAAACATTTGAAGCACCTAATAACTTTTCTTTTTCCTTGACTAGTGCTATTTTTACAAAAGATTGCTTTGTGCCCAAAAATATTACAGTTGAAACAATATCCATTGAAAAACAACTTTGTTTTCTGATTAGTAGATTCTTCAGAAGAACATTGCAAGACATTCAGTTTTTTATCCTTTTCTTCAAGTAAGAATTTTTGACTTTCTATAATTGAATTTGCTTTTATTAATTCATCTTGAAGTTTTTGATTTTCAGTCTCATGATTTGCAACTGATTTTTTTAACCTTTTAATTTCTTGCAGGGATTTTAGAAGTTCTTCTTCAAGATCAACTTCTATTTCTAAATCAGATGAGGATTCAGGCTCATTTGATTCAAATTTAGGAGTATGTACTATTTCAGCCATAAACAATTTTTCCCCTTCTTCATCTGCATCACTGGATTCTTCATTTGGATCCTCTTTTGAAAAAAGACTTTTCTTTTTGAAATCCTTAAACCTTTTATTCTGATTCCAAGGCTTCTTTCTAGAAAACTTCTCAGATTTCTCATCACAATCATCAAGTTCAATATTTGGACATCTAGCAGCAAAATGTCCTAATTGACCACAACTGAAGCATTTGCTTTTATATTTCTTTGCCATTCTTTTAACCAATAATGCTTCTAAAGCATCAGTTAGATCTGAATCACTCTCATCATTCTTTTCAACCTTAAAGGCTGATTCTTTTGATGAAGAACTAGCTTGATTGCTAATTCTCATTTCATATGCAGTTAGAGTTCCTTGAAGTTGATGTAAGGTCATTTTTGAAAAACTTTTCTTTTCTTCTAATGTAGAAATTTTTGTTTCAAATTTAGGTAGGACTGATCTAATAACCTTTGAAACAACATCATGTTCTTCTATGTCTTCACCTAGACCCTTCCTGGCATTCACAACTTCCTCAATTCTTAAGAAATATGCAGCAATGGTTTCATCCTCACTCATTTTCAGATTGTCAAACTGAGTTTTAAGAGTAATCAGTTTAGATTCTTTAACCTTGTCATCTCCTTGATAGATAGTTTCAAGTTTTACCCATATATCATTTGCAGATTTACAATAAATGACTTTGGCAAAGACATCTCTAGTAAGACCACAAAGAAGAGCATATCTAGCCTTCTTATCTAATTCAAATTTTAGTTTCTCATCAGCATCAGTAGGAACTGACGCTGGAACAGTGTATTTTGTTGTTACTACATCCCACATCCTTACATCTAGAGAATGTATAAATGCTTCCATTTTAACTTTCCAGAAAACATAATCATTTCCATCAAATAAAGGTGCCCTATTAAGGAAAGCTCCTTCAGAATGTGCCATAACTTCCAATAACCAGAGATCAATTCCTAAAGGGAATCCTACGCTCTGATACCACTTGTTGGAAGTGTCAAGGTTCTGAGAGGGGGGGTGAATCAGAACCTTACTAATTTATTCGAAAATTCCTTACAAATTTTGCAATAAGAAACATATAACAGAATATTTACAATTTGTGCAGGAGAAGTATAAGCATTCATCATGAGCATAAAGAAATGAAACTCACAACCATGGAAACACCAAATTTGTGCCGAGTGGAAAACCCTCCAAAATCTCATGATTTTGTCATAGGGAGAAAAACCACTCCATGAACCTGTATCTTCTATTCATTCCAACCTTTTACAATCGGCAGTCACTACTGTTCAGAAATTTAACACAACTCATATACATATACAAATGTGCATATATCACTCGTACATGTACACAAGTTTTTGATTAAAACTTTCAGACCCACTTATCCTCAGATACACACACACATATATATATATATATATATATATATATATATGTTTTTACACACACACATACATGCATCTAAAGATTACAAGTGTATAAATGAACTTCGAAACATAACAGTTGCATATTTCTAACTGAACCAGTTAGAATCTGTTCAACAAACTTTCTCTTAAAAATGCTTCAAAAAACAGTTTCAGATTACGAATCTGTTTTAGATAAAACTGATAATCATTAAGCTTCAGATTACGAATCTGTTTTAGACAAAACTGATAATCATTAAGCTTCGTTTGAGAGATATTCGAAGACAGTTTCCATAACAGCATTATGCTTTGTAACTGACTGAAAACGTTTACATATTTCCTTTTGAAAAACTGTATATAATACCCTGGGTTTAAAACCCCAAAAAAATTATTCAAACTTCTAAAAACTGCATAACCATGTTCCGGGTTTGAGACCCTTTTTAGAAGTGAACAAGAATATAAAACCTTCATACCTGTTATGCCCAAGATTCTGCCCAAAGAACCTCATACCTGAAACACAAGACTCTGTCCGGTCTTAGGAAGTTTCTTCCTTCTTTCATACGCCTCAGATCCTCATACATGAGCAAAAACGAACATATAAGCAAACTTTTAATCTTTCTGAGAAAGATAAGTGTATAAACCGGAATCTTCATTTGAAATAAAAAACAAACAATGAACCTGCATGAATCCATCAATCAACTTCCCTGTTTCGCACCAAAAATGTCTTGATCCAACCGATTACTTCCTGTTTGTTTTGCAAAATGAATTCAACTTTCATAAACAAAACGCAACAAAAACCGTTTGCTCAGAATAAACGATACCCACAACCTTAATCAAATTTAACCAAAATTTGGAGTCCGCCATGCAAAGTCAATACTTGGCGAGAAAGGACTGACAATAATCAATACTTCGTTCAGACTTGTCAGTTTACGGTGGTCTCAATTAAAACTGCCGACAATATCATTAAACCCTTTTCAATTTTTTCGCTTTAAACAGATGCCATCATATATTCCATGCTACGTCCAAAATGCCATCATACTTTCCATGCCACATCAAAAATTGCCACATGTAACATTTTGCCAACAAAACAAATCTGCCACGTATTTGCCGGATTGATAACAATGGACTGTAGAAACTTTTAAGCATTTGTAAATAGAAGGAATAACAGGGATGCACCATTTGGGACACAAAATGGGTGCAAGCATCCATGTAGGTTTAGAGAATGAGATTGTGCACCACTTCACACAACAGCAACCCTTTTTGCATTGCATACAAAGTTGATCACAAGAAGTGCATGATTGACCTATAGGCCCGTGTTAGCTGCAAACAAGTAGTCCTCTAGGGAATGAAGGCATTCAATTAGGAAGGGGAAGGTTTATTCCAGAAAAATTAGCATGGGCGATTTTGATGCAAAGGATAGGAAACTCTCAAAACCATTGAATGGAAAAGGCTCACAGTCGCGCATGTGAGGAGTATGAGGATGTGCGCCTCCCAAAACTTAGTAACTTTAATTTCATTACATATATATCTGATCATTAGGAGTGTGTGGTTGACCTTCATGCCATTGTTGGCAATTTGGGGACACCGTAAACCAGTGGTATCTATGGATCATAAAAGAGTATAGGCCGAACATTTCCATCAACACTACTTTTTAGTTGGATCTTAAAATTGCTTCAACTTATGTTCTTCTCTTTGACATCTTACGCAGTAGTGGATAGAACATGTGAACAGTTTGTCAAAATTCAGCCTGGTGGGGTGAGATTCATATGTTAAGGTGAAAAAAAGGAGCTAAATCGATACCTTGATGCAGATGGATTGTATGCCATAAAAAAAAAAATCCAGACTCAAGTATTCGCCTTCAAGCCAGCACTAGCTACATAAACGGTGATGCCAAGGAGAGAGCGCAAAACCTTATGGTATATGTAAAACAAATTCAATGCACAAGCTTTAAAGATAATCACTTAACCCATAATCCATAAGGAGAGACCAATTGAAATTTTTAGATTGAATAGAGTCAACCATGATATATATATATATAGAGAGAGAGAGAGAGAGATCAAGTGCTTGAGGAAATCAAGCTAAGATCTATGCAAATAAAACTATGGCTAGAGACGTGCACCTGTTCTTGTCTACTTCGATGCTCAATGCCACCCTTCCCATTCAAATCATGGACTTCCTCCCTGCAACTCAGCTCGTAATACGCTTATGCTTCCCCAACAAAGGATAGTCCTGATGGGAACTATGGTAAAGACCCCCAATTATCGTGCTGCTAGAGCAACGATGGCAGCTTGAATTCAAGACACTTTTCTCATGCCATCTGTGTAAACACTTTTCCCTTACCATCTTTTACCATCCTTCCTCTAAAGTTCCACCCACTTGTTCTTCATGGCCTCCAAAGCTTGTTGCTTTTCTTGATAAAATAGGCAAGAGTGTTCCCAAACAGTCCTGATGACCGGATAGACTCTCCCCCTATTCGTCACATAGCCAGTCCTCTATCATGGTTTCTCCATTCCCCCCCTTCCAACAGTTTCTGGTTCCATGATTATAATCCCTGATCCACTTCGAACATGCCTCCCAAAACTTCTCCAAAAAGATCCTTTAAAGCAAGAATCCCTCACAAAAAACAAGTGTAAATCTCCAATAACCTTCGAGTTTCTTTTTTCAGTGATCTTTTCACAGTTAGGAATGATTTTACATGCGAAATTTTCTATTCATTGTTTGCTTTTCTTTCACTTCCTCATTTATCCTTATTGATTTTAATATTTTATTTATTTTTATTGCCATTTTCAATTAAAATTTAATTTATCTTTATTCAGTAACAAGTTATCTACTTTTCATTTTTTTTAATTGCCTTTCTTGCTTTTATAATCTTTCAAACTTAAGTTCAAATTTTAGTATTTTATCCTCTTTAATATTTTCTCATTTTAAAATTAAATTCAATCATTAAACAACAATTATCTTTCCTAATGCAAATCATTTACTTCCAATGTTAATATAATTAACATTTCTTATAAGTCTAATTCTTTATTTAATTCTAAATAAATCAAATGACCTTATAATTAAATTAATTTTGATTAATCAAATCTAATCAAAATACTAGTGTTATAGCATCACCTCAAACCAAATTAAATAATACAATCACAAAATCATCAAGACCTTACCAATTCGACCAACCACATTTAAAAACACTTTTAACAACAAAAATGACACGACCACCCAAAAAGAACTACTTACTTGAATGTCAAGAAGAACTAAAACGAAGGGACACTACAACAAACAAACGTGTATAAATTTATAAGTTTAGACATGTATGTGTGTATATATATAGACACATATATATACAACTAGTCATACATAGCTACATACAATGGTACGTGTTTATATATTCTTAAGCTATTCATGTATATATGCATATATACATACATATGTGCATACATAGATATGTATTTACATAAATATTCAAACTATATTGAGAAAGTCATGAAATATTTTAATTAGAAAAACTCCCTACAATAATTATTATTAAATAAAAAAATTAGAAAATGGAAAAACCACGAAGGAAATACATGCAGTGAATAAGAAAATTGCAAAAATGATTGGGAAGAAGGTGTTTGCATCTTGCTATATGTTTTACATGATCATTTTTTGTTTTACTTCTTTGTCCCTATAATATTTTTTTATTGCTTAATCTCTTTTGTGTAATCATGGACTTAACACCATAATCTAGCAAGCAAGTTTTTTTCTTGCCTGCATTTTTTGTGTTAATTTCTATTCTTCTCTATCCTTGACAACTTTTATGGGTTACTGTCTATTGTCAAGTTAAAGATTTAACACTGTATTTCATTAATGTTGATTTCTTTCCTAGCCATAATTAAAAATGGAAGTGGCTAGCTGCAATTCAATCTATTTGATGAAAATGAGAATAACTTGTATTTGAAATAGTTATTGGATTTGAAGTTTTAATTTTCTCAACCAAAGTATTATTTACATTGTTTCTCCATTTTCTAAGGTTGTTTATGTCAGTGTATTTATGGATTAGTCTTTCTTGTTCGGTTAAAAATTGAACTAGATAGAAACATGTTTGTCTATTCAAGATAAACCTAGTGCTTTGTCCATTTCTTGACACATGGACACCATGCACATATTGGAAAAATGACTGTGTATATCGCCGGTGGATAAGTTGCATTGTTCATAGTAGTTGACGTGTCCCATTGGAATTGGAATGCATGCACACATAGATTTTATTTACTATTAAGATTGATAGGTGTCTTCATAATAGAAGCAATAGCTTGCTTCTATAAGACAATCCACAGATGTAGCTAAAAAATTCAAAAATCACCTAAAACAAATAGGATTTTGATCTTTGTCTTTGTAGCTACCTTTTTGAGATGCAATTTTCCAATATTTGAAGAAGCAACACCAATGGCCAGATTCATGCCAAGGGATGAAATATAGTTGGGGTCACCGATTGAAAGCCAGCCAAGATTAAAACATAAATTGGAATAGTTATTATTGCATTTCACATAGATCATATCACCTTCACTAAAGATCATCTAACAAGCACATGTCCATAACACATTATAAATATGAAACATAAAAAATCATGAAATATGATCCAAAACAAACTTGTATTGTTATCTATTACTGAATCCATGCATTTGGAAAAGCTACAAAGTCTCACTAAATAGACTATGCATTTGTAAGATCATTTCAATAATCTTCCAAAAAGCATAAGAAAACTATATAAGAAAAAATGGAAAAAGACACTGCATTGTCTATTGTAGCTTTAATCCCCATACTTCACTCGGTCTAGGGAATGTTTAAAAGTGAATATACAAGACGAAATAATTAAAAACTTACTCACATGCAAGCTAAAATTCTCAATGCTTATCTCTACTTTCTGATCAACTGGCATTGTCATAGATGAAAATTCCTCTCCAATTTGACTATCTTCTTATATGCATAGCTTCAAAACTAGTTCAAATAGGTCATAGACATATACTACAATGTATTAACTACAACTATTAAGCATTAAAAAAAAAATGACATTTCAATTTACCTATTTTTTTTCTTTATACATGGCTAGTGACAGTATCTACGGATGTGTAAACTGCTTCAGAGCATACTTGTTCACGTTCTTTGTAGCAACACATTGATTTGTACAATCGAGGTAAGTTTGCAATCAATAAACAATTGACATAGATTCCTACAAAATTGACATCCACTGCAAAACACAATGTGTCATGTTTATACACACACACATATATGTGTACACACACACACACGTGTGTGTGTGTATACATACATATAAATGCACATAGATATATATGCAGATATAGATATATATACATACATAGGTATATATGTCTACATTTATGTACATATGCACATATATAAACAAATACATATATGTAAAAAAATATGGATAGATGGACACACATATACATATATATATATATATATTTATATGCATATATGTATACACACATACATATATATGTATGTACATGCATTTCTTATATACATATGTATATGTGAGTGTATATATAAATGCATATAGGTATAATTGTATATATATACACACACATATAAATACATATGTATACATACCTTTTCTATACACATATATCTATATCAACATATACATATATGGAAATATATGTGTATATAAATATATATACATACATACATACATACATACACACACACACACACACACACACACACACACACACACACACACACACATATGCATACACACACACATATATACACACATACATGTTGTCGTTGTTGCAATCATGATTATGACAATGTTGTTGGTATTGCCTCTTCAACTGTTACAAAACTACTTCTCAAAAAGCTGAGCTAGAATAACAAGCATCAAAATCCTATTTGCTTGAAAAAAAAATATTTTCTTTGCTACATCTTTTGATTTCCTTATAGCAATAATGTATTGCTTCTATTATCAAGGCACCTATCAATCTTAATAGTGAAAAAAATCTATGCAATCATGCATTGTAATTTCCAATCAGACATGCTAACTAGTACTGACAATGCAACCTATGCTCGTTTTAGAATAGTTATGAATCATCTCGATAGACATAGATTTTACACCAATAGATTTTACAATTACTTAGGATTAATTCCCATTTCTTAGATTTAAGTGCAATCGACATGCATGCTTGAAAGAGAAAATATTAGTTCCATTGTTAATGATCACTAACAAAGAGATCACAAATTTCTATTTTTTTGACAGGTTGTATTGTCAACAAATAATTTGTCAAGATGTTTAGGCAATGCAAGTAATGATTTGCTCAACAGTCTTAAAACCTAATGGAAGAATCAATTAATGCCAACTGCATTTCAATCCACTAGAAATGAGTGGAATTAGTGACTAGAAAATGCTAAAAGTCCATGTTAAAACATCACACATTGAATTTTGTACTTACCTAAGCTTTATAATTAACCATAGTTAGAAACATTAATGAATTTCGTTGATAACTGCTTAACTCAACAACAAACACCAGGCCATAAAAATAGTCAAAGATAGCAAAGAATACACATTAACAAACAAAATACAAAGAACAACAAACAATACACATTAAGCCATAAAATGGAAGAATGTAAAAAAATTATAGAACAACACTGTAAAAGACATACGAAGTTACAAATGCTTTGTCTTTTCCTCCCCATACAATAGACATAAATCCATTCAACAGACATAGATGTAATTATTTTATATCCAAACATTTTGCAATTACTTCAGGGGTGATCCCACAATAGTGGTTTACAATTTCTTGCCAAACTCGACAATGATTTTTTTTTTTAACTAAATCTTCACATTCAGGCACCTATAGCGGTTAAACCATGAGGAATTTGAAGATGATGCAAACTAGAGTCTTGTCACATTTTTTCTATAGATTTTAAAAATATTTTTTTCAAAATTTTTGGAATCATATTGCACTTCTTTTCATCTCCCATGAAAATTGGTTTTTCAAAAAATAGCATTTTTTTAAAGGGGCCTTGCGTACTCCTTTATAGCTTTTTTTCCTTGAAAGATAAAATTCTAATTCTTTCAAAATTTAGATTTGTAACTTTGATATCTAGTCCTTCCACTTGGTTAGATATATTTTTATTGAATATTTTATCTTTAATCAAGTTTTGAAGTCTAACCAATTACAATTCATACATAGTGTGACTGTATAACGCATAACTTTCTTTGTATGTATCAAAATTCAATTTTTTTATGTTGGATCAAGGGACTCCAATATCTAGTGCACTCATATTTTTTATTTTTATTTTTTGATAATTTTCTATTTTCTACATGTGCAAAACAGAGAGTTTTGTTTTTGGTGAAAAAACTATATTTAATAAAACTTAAAAAACAAATAGATAATTTAATAAAAACATATTGAAATTATATTCATTGGATAGCTCATTTTGAGGGAAACCTGATACCGGTTGGGTTTCTAAGATCTCCATTTTCATTCTCAAATCGAGCTTCGAAGTGCAAAATTCTAAGTAATTTTGGTGCCTAAGAGGATGTGGGTGAAAATAAGTGGGTTCGGTTG
>VDFB02271358.1:839089045-839113794 GCA_007258455.2 Sequoia sempervirens
TTTTAAAAGTTGTAATAAAAAATTATATTAATTATTTACTTGGAAAAAATTACAAAATGTATCACATTTGGACATGAGTCCTCTAATTATATCTAAAATTTAATAAAAAAATATTATCATTTTATTATGGTTAGGGTGATCAGACAGACACCTACTTCTTATTTTTTTCCCTGAAATTTAAGTACTACTACATTGAAATTTCAAATATTCACCTAATAGATTTTTTCCTCTTTAAATAAACCTAGTAGTTTAGAAACTAAATTCAATTTTCTACAAATTCTATTTTTACATATTTTTGAAATAATATAGATAACTTATTCAAATTTTTACATCAAGTTGCCTAAATCTGATTTTTCTAAATTTTTTGCCATGTAAGGGCCTATTTTTTCCATGATGATCCTGCACATACCCGTGACTATATTGATATACCTTGTTATCAAGTTGATAGTAAACAAAATGAATCCCATGTTGAACAATTTTGACTTGTTTTAGATATGTCCCTTGCACTACAACAAAACTTGCATGGTAAACATGAACCTAAGGTAAAACATATGAACGTGTGCAACATTTTCATGCTTAAGGTTTGTATAATATATATTTAATGTTTATAATGTAACATGTGCACATGTGAATACAATATATATAAAATTTTAAATTCAAACTCACCTATGGGAAATGACATTCCATCACTTGTTTTAGGTTTTGTTAGCTTATTCCTCTCTTTTGTGGAACACAATAAATAATAGCTAACACCTTCGATGTTTCCAGGCTCTGCTATGACTACAAAAACATCTCCTGTACACCAAATTTACACAAAAAAATTCTTAAAAAATTAAAAATGTCTCTAAAGATCATTAACTAGAAATATATAATATTTAAATTATTGAAAACTTACACACGTGTACCTTTTGTAACCAATCCTGAAATATGGTCATAATCAATTGAAATCAAAGGAATGTCTTCAAATCTTTCTTCCTCATTTTCATCATATGTTTCTAAAACAACTAGTGGCACTGTATCCCATTTACCAATATATCCAAGTTCTTGATTTTTGCATGCATAATCAAAGTTTCCCTCAATGCACTTAGTGCAAAAATAAGAGTAATCCCTTGTGTCTAATATCCATCCATGGTGACTATCTGAACTCCTAACACAATGCAAAGATCTCTTTTTTTCCACCCTCTTCCATCCATACATCGATCTTCTATCGACACCTAGATACATATGTAAAACAAAAAACTTATTTGAACAAATATGTATGTATATATATATATATATATATAATTTAAATAAATTCAAATTTTTGATTTAATGTAATTTATACATACCCGATATCTCCCAAAACACTTTATGTGGAATGTGTCAGTTTTTTCTTGAAGATATGCCGACCACATTTGATGCAAAGTGTTTCTTGCACCATTCAACAACATCATGTGCATTGTCTAGATGATCTTCTAGATAACTCATTTGATGCTTTCTTAAAGCCTGTTTGATGCAAGCTCCTGCTCCATCATGCTCACCCTTTCCATGCCCACTCTTAAAAAAACTCCAAACATGTGGTATTTTGTAGATTTTATGATATCTAAAAAGTGCATAGAATGGCCGTGAAGATTTGAATTGTGTCACACATCCATTTGACCATACAAAATGATTTTTAAATTTTACACCCCTGCTTATCAAATTCTCAAAAAATATTGTAAATCAATGTTGGACAAAAAGTGTCATGATCTTTATCATCACTAATATAAAAGTGATATTCTTTCTTAATGGCTCATTCTTCATTTGTACTCTCAACACCATCCAATTCTAATTGTGCATGTCGATAACACTAAAAAGTAATACTTTGATTGAATCTCCTTTTGATGTACAAAGGAGTAATTTTCTGCAAAGTCAACTACCGATAGAATTGTTCCACATGGGAAAGTATCTCTCAATGTTTGTAATTGTTGTGCTTGCCACTTAGCAAAAAAGGAATGATGTATGTGTGGTCATATCAGTTTTTGAAAATATTCCATAAATTTTCCAATGGGAATCTCCTCTTCTAAATAGTTCAACCTTGTGGATTCTTTCCCAAAATTTGTTTGCAACTTTACATACTTGTACCTATGTCAGTAAAATATGTGAATAACTAATTGTTAGAATTGGCCATGGATGCCAAGATCTATGGACCAAATGGAAAGCACAAAAAGAGAGAGAGAGAATATGACAAGAATAAACTATTTTCAATGTTAATTATATGAGATGATTGTTGATTATTACAAATGAGAGAGACCCCTTGGTTATATAGCCAAGGTGAGAACATAGAAGGGCATAACATTATGACAAGTGTCGTAATCTTATGACATGAGACAACTATGAAAAGCTATCACTCCACTTAAGGTCGAGAGATAATCACATAATGTGTCCACAAAAGGTGGAAGTGATAAAGTAATAACATGTCAAGTCCACCAAAAGTGGAAAATCTCCAACAACCTCCTATGTGGTCCCTAAGTAAACTTAACTAAAGTGTAATCATGACCTAGGACAAGGTACAACACATTTAATTACACCAACACCCCCCTTAAGTGCAACTTAGGGAGAATGTACACAAAAGTAAACAATGCAAGATAGGTCCCAGCTACGAGGCCATGTTAGGTACCCATATACAAACAATGCAATCTCTCACAAGCGAGGAAAGGGAGAAAAACTCATGGGAAAAACTCCCCCTTAAAAGAGAGATGAAATAAAAAAAAGAAATGCAATACTCTCAATGAAGAATGAGAAGGTAAAAACCCCATGTGAGGAAAAATACACCCCCATAAGAGAGAAGTAGAAGAGAGACAAGGTAGCCCCCCCTCAATGTTGAGTCTCCTACAATGATGGTAGAAGCTCGACATTAGATATTGAAGATGATCCAATCTCGTCAAACAACGTTCCTCCCCTTAGGAAGAAACAAAACCAAGGATGTATGCAAGATATCAGGAATATGGATGATGTATGATGATGTCTCTGAAGCATTCTCAAATGTCTCCATGTCAATGCCAAAAGCTACCACACTCCAATCAAGTGTTCTAGGCCACATTGATGAAGAGGACAATCAAACATCTAGTAGAGACTGATGTAGAACATAATCCAAAGACAAAGATATCCCCTCTAAAGAAAAAGAAGCCTCCTCCAAATGTTGTCCAAAAGTATCCACACTCACGCCAATCTGTGAAGAATAATCATGTAGAGAATGAACAAGAGGGTCAAGGTGTTCCCTCACAACAACTGAAGAAGGTTCTTCTCCATCAAAGATAAGATGAATGCTATCAATGGTGTCTCCCAAATCTGCAAGATGAGACTCCACAAACAAGTTTGAAATACTTTTCAGGAAGCCATCCAAAGTAGTCATATTTGGAAGACTATGTATGTCCTACTGCACTGAATCACTAGGAGCCAAAACTGTAGCAACACAAGCATAATCAAGTACAACAGTAGATGGAGGAGATAGAGTGCATGACTCAAGAGCTAGATCTGATATGAGAACTCCCAAGTTCAAGAAGCCATATCTCTCCTTTCAATCACGGTTCAAGTGATCAATAGCCAAAGGAACATTGCCATCATCAAAAGAAAATTGTGCAAAGGAATACAATGGAGATGAATGATCAACCACCCCAGTAGTAATGAGCTCTCTAGTCTCCAAGTCTCGAATGAGGACCGAATTAGGTGTGAACTCCACAGTTCTCCCATCTCCACCATGTGTAATTTGATATATGGAAAGCAGATTGTTCATCAAATGAGGAACACACAAGACATCCTAAAAAGTGTTGTCCCCAATGCTAATAGATCCCTACCCTATTACACTCATGTATGCATTGTTTCCCATTAAGATAGGAGACATAGAACAAGGCTGAAATGAAGAGAAGATAGTCTATGAAGATTCCATATGATGTGATGCTCCTGAATCTAGAAGCCATCTCCTTAATCCTGGAACTGAAAGAGCACAAAGAGCCTTAACTTTATATCCTGATGTTTGACCTTTTTCCTTTTTAGACTATTTTAAAGTAGAAGGAGAAGAAGATTCAGAAATTCTAGAAGGCAAATCAATGTGATTCTTTTTTAGAAGATTTTTCAACTCATTAATATCCTTCTTATAACAATAGTGTTCTTCATGTCCATCCTTCTTGCAATATGCACAAAAAGGTCTCTCCTTCTTAGATGATTCTCCTTTTGAAGAAGATTTTTTCTTTGATTGATTTACTTGATTTGAATGTTGATTATTCTTTTCTTTCTTCTATTTCTTATATGATTCTGATTCTTTCACCCAACTAACCAACAATACCTGAGATTTAGAAGTCTTGATGAGACCCATTGAGATAACCTTTTGTTGCTCATGTATCAACATCTCATAAAATGATGTAAATGAAGGTGTAGTGTATGCAGACCCCATAGTCAATCTATGAGTATTAAAGCTAGACACAAAAGAAGCATAATCAGGACCAAGTTTTTTCATTGTATTGTAGACCAACTGGATGTCCTTCTTATCAATTCCACATGCTTTACATTGCTCTCTTAGATCATTAACCTTAGTGATGTAGTCTTGGATGTTGTCAAAGTTCTTAAGATCAAGATTCATCAAATCATTATTAATTTGATAGCCTCTTACTTCATCTGTAGTACCATACAATGTTTTCAATTTTTCCTAAGCTTCATGAGAATTTTTACATTATTCAATTTAGAACAAAAAATCTTGAGAAACTAGTCTACGAGGACACCCAAGAGCTTTGGCATGTTTGATCATCCATTTTAATTTTTTATCTACATCTGTAGGTTCAGGTACCTTATTTTCAACATATAGAGAGTGACCTTCTGTCATTAGAATATTCCATGCATTTTGATGCCATGTTGAATAATTATATGATGTGAGCAAAGGAGTCTTAGAATGATCCATGAAAATGAGAGAGAAAAAGAAAACGGATCAAAGAAATGCACCAAGATAACCCCCCCAAATCACTCAATCAAGAAACCCCCAAAGCAATATCTAATTTGGCACTTTATATTTAGTGCATTTACAGTTGCTAGATGCCAAAAAGAACAAACTAGACTTGATCTTAGTGCTTACAAATGCCAAAATAGGCCATAGTATCAAGTACAATTTTTGGTACAAAATGAGATCAATCTAATCATACCATTTAAAAGTACAGGAAAAATCATGCACTTTCCAAAAAAGGCACCCAAAAATGTTACTGTAGGAGCAAGATATGAGCTCCCAAAGTTCCCAAAATGAGGATGAAGCAACAACACCTATGAGAATCTGCAATTTCTGGAAAAACCAAGTACCAAAACCAAAAAATGATTGCACTAATGCGTAGAGCATGAAAAATTAGCCCAAATAAAAAAAAATTGCTTAAAAAAGGAGTCAAAATGACTGAGTTATGAAGCATCAAAGTTTGACTAAAAAATTGAAAAGCCTAATGGTGAGGTGGGCAATTTAAAAAAAAAAATTGATGATGTAGTACTAATGCGTGGCTAATGTCAACAAGTCACGATCTTAAATTTGACATTCACAAGC
Source organism: Sequoia sempervirens (assembly GCA_007258455.2). Classification (NCBI taxonomy): domain Eukaryota; kingdom Viridiplantae; phylum Streptophyta; class Pinopsida; order Cupressales; family Cupressaceae; genus Sequoia; species Sequoia sempervirens. Next base: position 839,094,579 of record VDFB02271358.1, read on the forward strand.
CCGTTGCAACAAACTATAGGTTTAAACTTGATGGTTGAAAGGTCGTCACTACTCTCAGTGGTCGGTGGAATATTTGGCGAATATACTAATCGTCGGGTTTGATAAAATTTACTGCCGATGAATAGAAATTTGCCAGAATTTTTAATTGAAGCATTGCTGAATTTTGAAAATCCCACTACTAGATTTTTATTTGATAGACGGGGATTTGAATTTAATGCCAGAATTTTTAAATGGAGGGCCCACCGACCCAATATGGAGGGGCCACGTGGGCTAGGCTGTAGGCCACGTGGACTAGTACCTGGTACCTGGTACGCAGGTACAGAGTACTCTACGGAAAGTCATAGTCTGCATAAATTTTCTTTTTGCTTTTTTTAATTTTTCTAAAAAAAAATTTACAATAAATATTTAAATTGGTACAAAATATTTTTTTTTGAAATTTTTTAGAAAATATTTTAAAAAATTGAATAATGTTTTTTTTTTAAAAACATACCGACGCAATAATGATGACCTAGAGGGCCATACGACTCTTCGAGCAAAATTTTTTTGCCTCACTGGATGACTTGCTCCAAATTGGACGAATTGGCAGTCAATCTTAGGGTTTTTGGCCCTTTTGGACACAATGTCAGGGTCGGATTTGACCCAAAATGCTCCAAATTCATAGCTACCTTTTAGATCTAGCAACCACACTTTAGCTTCAAACCCTCCTAGATTTGGCCTCGTATGTTCGATTTGGATGAAACAAAAGGAAAAATAGACTTTCTCGAACCTTTTAGATGTAATGGTGAGCTTAGATTTGCACCAGCAAGCTCCAATATGAACCTGCAACAAAGAGCCATGAAGTGCAACACTTCCAAATCTGAGTTCTCTCTTCAGAAAAAAGTCTCTCCAATGGCACCCAACCTACTCTGATACCATGTTAGAATTAGCTATGGATGCCAAGATCTATTGACCAAATGGAAAGCACAAAAAGAGAGAGAGAATATGACAAGAATAAACTATATTCAATGCCAATGATATGAGATGATTGTTGATTGATTACAAATGAGAGAAACCCCTTGGTTATATAGCCAAGGTGAGAACATAGAAGGGCATAACATTATGACAAGTGTTGTAATCTTATGACATGAGACAACTATGAAAAGCTATCACTCCACTTAAGGTGAACAAATAATCACATGACGTGTCCACAAAAGGTGGAAGTGATAAAGTAATGACATGTCAAGTCCACCAAAAGTGGAAAATCTCCAACAACCTCCTATGTGGTCCCTAAGTAAACTTAACCAAGGTGTAATCATGACCTAGGACAAGGTACAACACATTTAATTACACCAACACTAATAAACCACACTTGATCAATGAAACATTACACCAAAGAGAATCCAAATAACAATCTATGAGAAATTGAAACAAATAAACTCTCTAAAAATAGTACTTACCTCTTGCAATTTATTGTCTTTGTTAGGTCAGTATCCTCAATTCTTGAAGGAAATTTAGCCAAATTTCCACATGTCTCACAAATTCCTTTTATGCAATTTATTTGAGGTCCATTTTCATAATCACATAATATAGACTTTATGAACAAACTTGCCTATTTAGGAGGTGCATTTTTAAACCCACATTTTTCTTGTCTCATCTTTTGAAACACCTGATAGTAGAGATCAAATTCAATATGATAATGACAACAAGTTTCAAAAAAATTGTTTATCTTCACATAATATGGCTTTAACCTTTGAAACATTGTTTGCCCAATCTTTATATGAGGATATACATTACAAAAGTTCATATACATCTCAAATTGTGTTATGTCTAGCCAATGTTTGATATGATTTTCATAAATACTAGGTCCAATCCTGTGTCTCATAACATCTATAGTATTTGATGATGGATAAGTCTAATCATGCCAAAAACCTAGGACCAAGTTCCTAACAATATATTCAATCCTGTCAGAATGGGGATCTCTACACATAATTTCCCAATTTCCTTCTAAACTCTCATCCAAAAACTTTCTCTTTTTCTCATTTTTTATCAATGCGATTCTACTATAACCAATTTCAATTGAAAGTGCAAACATTTTTCTTTTTCTTTCTATATCTTGATGTACAATAGATATCACCATCACCCTTCTTATAGTGGCCTTATCCACTGATCAAGATCCTTTCCCAATGGAATCTAAACCCTTTTTAACATTTTGAGCAATATCCTATTGTAATCCCATGTGTTTCTTCTTATTTGATGTCGAATGTACACCCAACAATTGTAATGACCATTTGAGCTCATCACGAAGAAGTAAACGTGATAGCAATTGGGTTTTTCCAAGTGTATCAAGATGATTGAAATGATGATTGATCATTCCATTTATACATTTAGTCATTGACCTCTTTCTCTTATTATAAGGCTGGTTGGCATAATATTTCAGTTTCTCCATATCCATTTCAAGTAAATGATCTAAATTTCTATGAGAAATTTGTTTCCTCACCTTCCTAGCTAGTTTTATATGCTCATCCATACCAGTAGGAGGAAGTGGTCCCAACCCCTCTCCGACATGCATTGTTTGAACTTGTGCCTCCTCCCTATATTCAAGGACCATGCATTCTTGAGTGGATTCATTTGATCCAATGTCTAGATTTGGCTCAACTTGAGCATGAAAACTTCTTGCTTGTTGAGCCCTTCCTACATGTCACAAAATATTTTGCAAACAAAAGTGAGAGATGATGAACTATAAGTGAATTTTACGTATGCAAGAAAACAAACTGATAAAACATGATGCTATAAGTGAGAGAAGTTTGTGCTAGTTTTATATGCTCATCCATACCAGTAGAAGGAAGTGATCTTGACCCCTCTCCAACAAGAATTGTTTAAAATTGGGTCTCCTCCCTAAATTCAAGGTCCATGTGTTCTTCAATGGATTCGTTTGATCCAATATCTATATTTGGCTTGAATCCAACTTGAGGAATCCCTAGAGCATAAAATATAAAAATAATTTGACAACATTGAAGTGATGAGAATAAAACACCAAAGACACAAAACACAAATATTGAAACAAAAAAAATTGGCTTAAGGAATTGGAGCCAAGGATCATATAAACATTGCAACTTGCATGACCAAGATGACTTGAGGACATTTAAAAGTATTTATAGTCATTCAAGTGCAATGATGGTTAGAAACCTTCAAAACAAATGTGTGTTAAGACATAATTTAAATAATAATCTATCATATATAACTATTATTCCTTGGCACCATATAGCTTGAGTTTTGATGTATACATGTGTTAGTCTCTAGAAAACTTGGCATTGCATTGGATTTAAGTATAATTTGAGTTCTAATTTTCAAATAATTCTAGAGCTTAGAATTGGGCATTTATTAAAATATTTAAAAAATATTTTTAAGGAACTATTGATCATTAGATTAAATTCAATGGGAGTTTAGAAAATTTTTAAGCTAATTAGATGTTGCAATGTAGATTGGATAGAGGATATTGATCACCAAATATCAACATTAGAATGCTACTTCATTGTACATGAAGGTGTAGTTTCATGAATAATTAAGAAAAAATAATGGTTTCTTTCAAAAGTGCAAAGTTAGAATATATAGGAATTTGCAAAGCCATAAAATAATTAATGTGGTTGAAAAAATTATGAAAATCAAAGTGGCATAGTGAGGGACAAAAAATTTAAGGTTTCATTGGAGAACTAAGCATGTATTGAAGTACACTATCATTTTCTTCATGAACAAAGTAAAGAGAAAATTGTGTAGATGCAATACTCAACAATGATAATGTGATGACAAAAACATTAAACAAAGGTATTGGTAAAAGATAAGTGTAAGGTTTGTAGGGAAGGATTTAATGTACAATATTTTAGTTTAATAGTACATTTTAAGTTGGGGTATTGTAAGTTGAAAAATGGTCATACATTAAACATTTATAATTTTATTAAGAAAGCCAATGCAAAATGTATGCACATACAAATTTATGTTTAGGTGTACTAACCAAATTATTTGGTGGAGTAATGCACATTATGGATTCCATCCCATCAAATGAATACTCATGTTTTTTCAAAGTAAAATTCCTAAACACACACTTGAGAGTGAGAGAGAGAAGAAACAAGCATGTACCTTGTTTCTTTCTATAATAATTTTCCAATTTTTGTTCACGCCTCTTTTGTTCTTCTTCTTTTGACAATTTTTGTTGAGACGCTTTGTTTTTTCTTTGTTGTCCCATTTTCTTCTTCAACTTAAAGATGAATCAAAACAAGTCCTCTACCAACTTAGTTAAATTATCCTCCAAATTTTTCCTTGATTGATAAAAATGAAAAGTTGTCGAGCTCCAATATTTGCCTCCTTAATAAATGTGCAAAAACTTCTCCAAAATTTGTGCTCCAAGTGATATAAATGAGAATTAATCTTGCAATTTGATATCTAGAATAATGAAAAATATTCTTCTATTTATATGCATATGGGATGGGAAAAAAATTATTCTAGTATACATGGAATAACTAGATCATAGTTTAAACGAATCAAGTAGTAAACAAACAAGTTATTTCATTATGGAGTTTGTTGTTATTTAATTCATAGGTATGCCCAACACATCTAGTAATTTTATAATTTTGTTAAACTGTCAAAATGTATATTAGAGGTATAATTTGAATTGAATTTTCTTAATTATATTTGAATTGAATTTCAAGTTAGTTGTCAAAAATGTATAATAGAGGTATAATTTGAATTAAATTTTCTTAATTATATTTGAATTGAATTTCAAGTTACTTGTCAAAAACATATAATAGCTCGGTATAATTTGAATTGAATTTTCTTAATTATATTTGAATTGAATTTCAAGTTACTTGTCAAAAAGATTATATCTTGTTCTCAACTCAATGGTTCATGTTGCTTAAGTCATTTTTAAAAAAATATTTATTGTGATCAATATGAATGAACTTAATTATAAAGTGACATTGATTTCCCTAAAATTCTACTAGAGATCAAATGTATATTGAATATAAGGAAATGTAAGTTGTAAGAGATAATAAAATAATAAAACATGTATGTATATTGAATATTTAAAGAAAATGCATACATATATTATGTGTTACAAACATGTTTAAACCATAAGCAAACACATGTACATACATGTAAAGGGATTCAATATATATAAACATAACACATATTATGAGCAAAGAGGCAAATGTATGTATATATCATATAAGAAAATATATGTACATATCATATAAGAAAAATATAAATTAAATATCATCAAATGTCAAATACTAAAGATCAACAAATAAGCAAATGTATGTATATCATATAAGAAAATGTAAGTTAGTGATCATCAAATCTCAAATACTTATCATCATATAATCAAATACATGTGGTAAAGATCATAAATCTAGTGTTCATGGCCTAATATGAATGTATACTCCTAGTCGAATGGCCATTAGAATGAGAACAATCATACTCTGATGGATGTGCTGAGCCCTGCAAATAAAATTGTGTACAAGATGTGTTAAATAGATTTAATTTATATTAAATAAATTTTATGAAAGTTATTTTTAAATGAGCTTTTATTTTAAAATATCAATCTAGATCTATGCATACATAAATATTGCATGTACATATACACATGTGATTATATAAAAATGTAAAACTCACATGTCCACTAGTAGCAGATTCATCCACAGAGTCACATCGATCATGCACATTATCTGGACCAAGGCTAGGAGTGATATGAGGTATGTCCACCTATAACAATATATATACATATATATATATATATCAACTTACATGAATATCTAGTTAAATAATAATAATAATAATGAAAAAAGAATTGAAACATGCACATGCACATCATTTGATATCAGATAACCTAAGTCCTTTGAAATGGTCACCTCCACCATATCCACCAAATGGTCAAGTGACAAATCAACATCTGCATCCATCTGATTCTATCCCATGTCATGCCAAATATGATGAATGTAGAGGACTATGAAGGTGATATGGCATTAGTGATGATGAACCTAAACCAATCAACATATCAGTAAAACCTATAGTCTATGCAACTGTCAAATGAACTGTAGGTGGATCCTAATGCACACTAGTTCTTGGATGAGAGTGATGGGATCCTGGAACTGAACAACCTCTACATCTCAAATGATCTCTAACATGCTCTATATTGATCCCATTATCTGATGCAATGTGGGCATATTCCTCCAATAGGTCCTCAACCAAACAATGCAGAGTCATGCATGCCATATCTCCTATAAGTGCATCAAGTTGTGTAGGAGTAGGGATGTTGACCATTGTAAAAGGATCCATGGTGGTCCACTATGTTGAAAATGGCATGGATCGGGAATGTTTGGACATCAACTACTAACCTACATGATCATTAGATATCCTAGTGGTGGTCACCACAGTGTCACCTACAATGTCAATTGCATCCTTTTGGGAAGCAAAGACAACCTCATCTATTATGGGAGCTAGAGTTGGGGTGAGAGAAGGATACCTCTCACCAACCAATACCCTAAACATTGGGGGTGGTTTATCTGCTCAACGATAGGTGGGCCTATTAGCAATCTTGCCATGCCCCTGACCAACATATGGTGGAATGTCTAGGTAGTTAACTTTGAGGCCCAAATCGACCTCAACATACAACTGTTGAACAAAATACAATGGAATCTAGTCATTGTTTGGGTATAGACCATGTACTACGAGAAATCGTGGGTAGATCAATGAGGCGATAAAATGATCAACACATCTAGTGACCTGGTATCCCCTAACCTTACGCACATTTTGATAAAATGGAAAACAAGTGGCTTTTATCATTTCTTTGGTGACACTATCCTGTATTTTTTTAAGAGGAATTTCACCATGTACTTCTTCCTACATGCTGGAAAGAATAACAACTACTCTATTTGGGGAATATGCACTAGTCCTCTGAAGTTCATCTTTTAGTTTTTCTAGACTATGCAATATTAACATGCATGGTCCACTATATATCCTCGAGTTTGCACCCTGTGCTAATGAATCTCTCAAATTTTTAATCTCATTACTGGTATTTGCAAACAAAGAATTTGGCATAGGTGGAACATGATCTGCATTTTCCATATATATATATACAGTACACCTAAAAGAGCAATGAGACTTTGGTAAATAATATATCTAGATAAAAGGAATACAAATCTAAAATAGTTGTAATAATTCATCTAATCATCAATAATATTTTCATACCATTAACAATTTAAAAAGAATTGGAAGACAACTATAATCTATAACATATCATCCTTAAATGGTTCAAATTTTAAATGAAACGATGAATGAAAGAATAAGAAAACAAAGATTAGTATAAAATTATTTGAAAATAATTGGGGATAAAAATATTTAATCTAATAGTTGTTAACATATATGAACTTCAAAATAGGATTATGTAAGCGAAAAAAAAGTTCTATTGCCTTCATTGAACCTAAATTTATCTAGTTAAGATATGTCTAAAATTAAGAATTCACACTAGAATATCAATATTCCATAAGAATCTCATAAAGAGGATGAATTTAATGGAAGATAATATAAAATCCTCCATATGAGAATGAATTTTATCATTACAATATGAGTGAATCATCTCAATTATATAGCCAAGAACATCAAAAATTATAGATTGGAAAGAAAATAATCGACATTTATCATATTTTTATATGTATAAAGTTTAGATACCATCAAACTATTTAAACTTATAGATTGCATAAAGCTATAAATTGAATTGTTAAAACTAATTTATTAAGAATCAAATCTAATAAATTTTGACTTCATATTGCATACTTGTTATAAATATCTCACTAATTTCCAACCATACATTTTATATATGTTAAAAAATATATAATTGTTATGCCCATAATTTTTCACTAGAAAAACCCAATTTTTTTTTTTTAATCCTCTAATTACGCTAATTAATGCTTTAAGTGTTTATGATGCAAAAATAACCATCTCCAATAGAATTAACATCCTTTATTTAATTAATTTGTTGGTTTAACTTGCTAATGCAATACTATTATTAATGCATCTCTCACTATTAACTATACTTTAAATATTAAATTTGCAAGTATCACAATTTAATGGTTACACTAATAATATTCTCATTATAATGGTTATGTCATCGTAACCCACAATGAGTTTTTCCTACTTCTATTTCTTGTTGACAGTAAGGTCAATATGGTATTATGATTATTAGGATAGTTCCTCATGACCCAATGATGGCATTTAAAGTACTAAATATGTAACTTTTATGGTAATAACAACATAAATAATTATATGGTTTGCATTTATTTATTTACTTTCCTCTCATATTTCAACATCTATAAAAGGTTTTTCCAAAAATGTTATCCAATTATCGATGAGCATTAATAAGGTTAATTATGCTAACATTAGTATTAAGGTAACTATCGATATGAATATTGATAAAAGTATTAACAATACTCGATGATATTAAGGATCCCTCTACAATTAATACAAACATTCTATCAATTTTATTACTCACAAATATTATTAAACTTTACTCATAATAGAAATGTTAATGTGATAGTGATATCATCTTTACATAGCACATAAACACTATTATTTGTCAGCTCATTGTTGCTTACAAAACTATTTTTCTTGCTCAGGTGATTTTATTTGTGACTTATTTTAGTATGACAAACCCCCTTTATATTACCCTCAATAATAGTATCACTATTCTTTATTAATATATTTAATTTTAATTATTTTATCTAACTCTTATATATTGTTATAGTATTTATTTAATTATTCATCTCTATTACAAAAATAATTATATGATTAAATATATTGCATACTTGTTATAAATATCTCACTAATCCAACTAAAAAATAATTTGTATCCCATCCAATGTAGCCTATCTCTTAATTGAGATCCTCTACCAAAATTAAGATCAAATCTTCTAAGTTTTATTTCAACGGAAGCAACCACTCATTGTAGAAAAGTTATTAGTAAGTACTAAAGCCAAAACAAGTTTTTTTTCTATTTAGATCCATATTTTTTTTCCATTCTATATCTCTTTCTAGCAATATTCTTATTGTAAGATCATAATAAGGTAGTGCAATAGATTTAATTGCATCATTCCACAATTGTATCCACTTACCATTTTGATGAGGTATAGGAACATCAACCAAAGTGATATTAGGGAAGCAAGGTGATCAATTTGATTGAGGTGGGAAGTGTTGAGCTTGAAGGATAAATTATTAGGTATGAGGAATAAGAAGTTTGAAAAGTTTAAAGAATTGGGAGGTGATATGTGAGATAGGTTTAATAGAATCTACTTAAATAAGGGTGTTTTGTAGATATGGACAATGGAATGAGAAATAACTAAGTTTTAATCTATCAATACAACTAAGTTTCCCTTAGTTCACCATCTCTTTAGTTGGTCCAACTGAACTAGTGATCAGTATAAGAATATTTTTTGTCTAAAATGGGATCTAAACCCCTCATGGTATTTCTAGTTAGGATGTAGGAATTCAAATATTTTTTAGAGAGTTTATGATAACTAAACGAAATTGTATCTTGGTTTTTTCCACCATATCATATTCACCTCCTTGTAGCCATTTAGTCATAGGGAGGGCATAAAAATCCATTCCCACAATTTAACTTGAGATGAGGAGTCATTAGGCATACAATAAAGAAAAAATGAATAGGTATTCCTTGGATTAGTAGTAAGCACTAAGCACAATTGTTGTTGGGATCCACTCCTCAATAGATGATCAACTTAGCCAAGTATTGGAAAAGGTGGGTCAACCTTGCATCCTAATATTTTGATTTATTATTTTTTCCTCATATTAGGAAATGAGGCATCTCATTTTGTGTTGGTAGTTATTTGTCATTTGTTGAATGCTTCAAGGGAGGTGTCTAAGATGTTCTAAGAGCATATAATATTATTATAGCTTTATAAGATGAAACTCTCTTATGACATATTCTTATGACATTTAAGAGCATGACTATAGAATATTTACAGTAAACTATTGACCAACATTATGAAAAATCATAAGAAAGCTTTTAAGAAATAGAAACTATGTCAAGGAAAGAGATGTGGACATTTACAAGAATTTTTTTTAAGCAAAAGTGGGAGACCACTTATAATTTTATTTATATATAATATTTTACATATAGCTGGTTCAGGCAGACATACTAGCAGGAAAGAACCAACAAGAAAACCCCCAGTTGCAGTATGAGTAACAAATTTTACAAAATATCAAAAAGACCAGTGAGGTCCTAGTACAAATGACCAATTGTCTGATTACAATGTTACAAAAGAACATTGGTTGAATACATCAGTACATATGCGCATTCTCTTATGCACCCAAAATACCCAAAAGAAGACATCATACTAGATATACCCGTGACTCGAATACACAACACAATGGAGATTACAAAAGCTTACTAAACATAAGACTGATAAGCTAGGAAGCCACTTTCAAAAAGATGCAGATTTTCCATGCCAACATGCTGAAAGCCATTAACCCAGCTTTTTTTTTTTTCCACTTGTTTACCTTCGTGTTGGTGATCATGCTCAAATGAAGGTTTTGATTTGTTAATATCAGACACATAACGATTACAAAATTTCTTTTTGGATGAAGATGGAAGTTGAAAATCATGAATGCAAACATGACTTCTCAAGAAATAAATGGCATGATATTTTCTTTTTAAATCATCAATCTCCTCCATGGAAATGGTAGATCTATATCTGTTTAAAACTTGGTAGAGATGTGAAGAAGTCTCATGCATTGTAGATAATAACATGCCTTGGAATATGTGAACATAGGTCTCTTCTTATGAAACAAAACCTTCTTTGAATAATTAACATTAGAAATTAATATTGTTTGGTGAGAATATTGTATAATCACACTAGAAACCAACAATGGAAGATTGAGAGTCTCAACTAATAATTCCACCTTATAGATAACATTCATACTAGAAGCCAAAAACTAAAGACCAAATTTCATAAATAAAGTTTATGTGTTATATATCATGCCTTTGAGGGGTCCACAAGTACCATGAGCCTTTTGAAATCCTTCTCCATCTAAGTGCATCCATTCCAAGAGGTCATTGGGAGGTGGATATGCAATATGAGCCAAGTATTAATTTATAATGTTAATTATTGAAAGAAGGTATATAAATTATTCAAGCATCTTAATTCTCATATAGAGTTACATCTTAGTCAATTTCTCAATGTATGAGTTCCATATATATTTGTAAATTTTTCTTAATATAAAAACATATTTTATTTCATTAAAATTAACCTATCTATTCCATGTTACAAAGGATTCTCTTATTTTAAATTATAAGTATATAATTCAAAATTAATTAGTAATTTTCAAGATAGGGTACACAAAATTTATTTAGTTAAAATAAAATAATATTCTTATTTCCATGCGAGAGTTATGTAGAATGGCAGTTTGATGTCTTGAAAATATTTCTTTCATATATACTAAATTTTTATCATTACATTATGAGTGAATCATCTCAATTATATAGCCAAGCACATAAAAAATTTATAGAGTGGAAAGAAAAATAATCACACATTTATCATATTTTCATATGTATAAAGTTTCTACCATCAAATTATTTATACTTATAGATTAAATTATTTTTGAATTTGGTTATTTGGGCTCAACATGTCATGCTATAGCATTTTCTTGTGTTTTCACCATGTTGTCATGTGAAGATAGCTATGTATTTTATAGGTTTAGGAATTCTAGAGGAAGGCAAGGTTGAAAAAAATGCATAAGGATGAGATGGAGCCTTTTTTACCTTAGGATTTGGTTCAAAGATCTAACAACATCTACATTTTTTGCATCGAAGATGTAAAATGCATTAGGTGGGGTGGCATAAATGCTTTGTGTCAAATTTTATTAATTTTTTCTTCAATGGATCTTAGATTGTCATTGATCTGAGCTTGTAAGCAAGCCTCATTAGATCTTGGGTGTGGAGGTGGGGGGTTTTAAGGTGGAGGGGGTGGAGGGGGTGGAGGTGGAGGGGGTGGATGTGGGGGATTGATCAAATCCTTGACATCAAACTCATCCATGATATAAAAGTGAACCTACATATATATAAATATACAAACACGTACAAAATTAACTTTCAAGAATCTATGTTTAAATTATAAATAAACATATTAAAAACTAGATATTACACATGTTGAGAAATTACAAGAAATATTTAAATTAAATGTATGATTATTTAAAATAAAAATTAGGACACATACACATATACATTATTCAAATTGAGCATGTACAAATTTCAAAAATTAAAATCTAACTATGTAATTTTAATACATGTACATACTAAAAAATAAACTTAAAAGATACACAAAAAGGTAAATTTCTAGGTAAATTTAATCCCCTTAAACCATTCTCTTAAAAATCCCCTTAATCCATGATATAAATGACCTAACTACCTAACATGATATTCTATAATAATAACTTACCCTTTATATTCTCAAATTAATAAATAACACCTCCACCTATATTGGATCCCTCAAAGAAAAATATTAAGGTAAAAATGTGAGGAAAGAAGATAGTTGGAACCTAATAGTATGGGTTCAAATATACAAAATAATCATAAAAATCCTTTATAGGCTCCCAAAGCATATACATACTACTCAAAACTAATTCCCTACAAGGCCTCAAATTGTAGTCACATTATTTTTGTAAGGTGTTCGAAAAGACTAAAAGTTTCCCTAGAAAGACCTAATTAAGGAATAAAAAAAATTGAAAGTGTCTACCTCATTGTATGTTGACCTTTCCCATATAAAAAGATCATGGAAATGCTAAATGAGTTGATATAATAATTTTTAAGAATGATAAAATTCATAACACTAATCCTAAAAAACAAGAAAGGCAATGAATAAAATCTTCCTAGTTATTTTGAAAGAAACTTTAAAAGGTTATAAATCCCCTTCACACCCCTTTCTAAATGAAGATAAAATAAATAAGTTACCAAATATTTCTTAGAGTTTAAGGTGGTGATTTTAATATGATTTGAGAATAAATAAGATAAATTAGATGAAATCAAGTTTTGTTGTAAAGGTGATGAATTTTGGGGGAATAAGATGAAAATAATTTTGAACCTAGTTGACTCATTAAATGGCAATAAGATAGATTTTAAAGGGGCTTTATTTAAAATATGTAATAGTTAGATATGTATTAATACATTATATTCTCTATTAGATAGTTATTTCTTCCATAAACATTTCTTACAATCTTATAATTTATTAATAATAGTGATGTGTGCATCCCTAGAAACTCTTTGATAACCACACTATTAATGTTTCTATTTTTACTAGAGGATACTCTGAAGGGTTAGTTAACCTTGATATTAATGCAATGAAAGGTGGTAATATCTTGATGGTAGCAAAGTTATCTTAAAGATATATTGAAAGTTTTTCTTCTATGCATGAACACATTTAGTGAAATATAATGAATATATGTTATCCTAGAAAAATATGTATAGCATTAAAGATAAAATTTAGACTTTAAGTTGAAAGAAAATGTCGAATATTTAGAATAAAAATGGTGGGGATGGAATACAGGCTTCAAGAATCTCCTTGTAATAATTAATTGCAATAATAAATGATTAAAACTAAACACGAATGGATATGTCACCAATAATTTTTAGATAAAAGGACTAAAATTAGAGCCAAGATATCTTAGTTCAAGTATCAGGATAAAGGTATCAAATTCTTATTCAATGTAAACATAGCTGAGTTTGATAGATAAAAAGTTGGCCCCATTAATACTATGGGAGCATTGTCTAATGAGATTAATTTGATACTATTCAATTTTTAGAAGTTAGAACCCTAACATTTATATGAGGCTTGTAAAATAGAACCTTATTAGGAAGAGTAGGAGAGGAGAAATGAACCCATAATAATTATACTTATACAAATAAGAATAATAATAATGTTTAACCATTTCAAAATGTAAAATTTGTTTCACTATGGTGATCAATAGCTAATTTGTACAAGGAGGCCACAATTTATAGGGAAATGAAGACTACATAAGAGAAGAATTTATTAACATAGTAGCTTGGTTGTAGTTGTTTCTTTAGCATTAACTATTTTCTCTTTTTTCTTTTGTTGTTGAATATTTTATTTGATCTCTTAAAACTTATCAATGGTACTTGATCTTCATAATGATTATTTTCTTCTTTTTCAATTATCGTCATCTTAGAAGGAATAGTATTTGAATTTAGAGCAAGGAGAAATGTATTTTTCTTTTAAATTATTTAAAATATTATATTTATTTGATGGTTCCTTCTTAACCTCTTCCACTCCTTGGAAAAAATTATCCAACCGCTTGAATCTCCTTATATTAATCAATTTACTTCTATGAGTTATGTATGTGTTTTTAGTGATTTACTCTTTATCCTTTTAATTTATTCATGATATACTTTAATATAGTTATAACAAGTATATAATAGTTTTTCATAATTGGATATGCCTTAAGAAACTCTTTAAACATGAAATTATTTGATGAGGGAAGATATAAATTAAGGTTATTCTTTCTTACTTACCTCATGCTCATCCATGTTTTTTGTCCATAAATATCTCAAATCAAATTGGATTTTGCAAAGAGGATAGCTATATTTTAAATATTTGCTCTTAGTCAAAGTCATTTATTTCTTTGTTCAAATTTAAAATTGATTTATGTAATTTAATTTTTAATAGTTTGAACATGGATATATGAAGAATAGTTTTAAATATATATATATATATAGTAAAGTGGACATATTTTTATATTTTCCTAATGCTAGAAAATTTAATAATACCTTCATTCCTTCTAATCCTAATAGAACTATTTTATTATACATTTCATTCAAACAATCTAGTTTCTTTCCTCTAAATTTATTCTTCAATTCATATATTTAGTTCACCAACCATTTTTGGAGGAATGTTATAAGACTCAAAGGAAAAATATGAAGAATTTTATTGAAGTTTCCATTGTATGCACCCTAAAATTTATATCATGAAGTGTTTGATATAATTTCTCAAATAAATTTGTTAATGAATTGTTTAATATAATGCCTCAAATAAATTTTCAATAGTGTTTTTGATATAATGCCTCAAATAAATTTGTTAATGAACTGTTTGATATAGGGTGCATACAATGGAAACACTATTTATATCATACTCCATCAAAATCTAGCATGAACTATTTGATATAATGCCTCAAATAAATTTGTTAATAATTTTTTTGATATAGCATGCATACAATGGAAACACTATTTCTATCATACTCCATAAAAAATTACCATGAATTGTTTGATATAATGCCTCAAATAAATTTGTTAATAAACTTTTTGATATAATGCCTCAAATAAATTAGAGGTACCCTGGTAGAAATGTATGCAAAATGTGGAAGCATAGATAGGGCATGTTAATTTTTTGACAGAGTAGAAATGTATCATAGAAATAGTGTATGTTGAAAAGGCTTTAGAAACTTTCAAACAAATGTAGTTTCAATTCAACAAATTTGAAAAATTGCACATTTAGGGTTTAGAAATTTAACAAACAAGTGCAATTTGAATTCTATGAAATTTGAATTTGACAAATCTGGTGAGATATGCAAGTTGGGTTGATGAACTGTGGAGAGATGAAGTCGAGTTTGTCGTTCGCCGAAGAGATGAAGTTGATTTTGTTTGTCATTTGTTGTTCACATTCGTCATTCACTGCATGCAAAGAGCATAGGGAAAGCAAAAAAATGCAAAAAATGACAGTGACAAGTTCATTTTTTTTGTCTTATTTGAGGGGGTTTGGTCAAACCCACGTTCAACCGAACCCCTTAAAATATTAATTTTTTTGTTTATGTTTTGTGGGTTTGGTCGAACATAAAAGGTGGTTCAGCCAAACCATTGAGTTTGGGGAAAAGAAGAAAAATTGATGAGGGCGCAACCCAAGACTTAGAAAATAACCCACAAACAAGAGAATAATTTTATTATTTAGAAAATGGAGCTTCTTACATGCAGAGGATCTCAAATCCCCAAGTTCTACAACACATGCAAGTTACAGAAAACTACAGAATCACCCTTTCGCAATATGCAAGCTTGTCCTCAAAAAGTTACCAGAAAATTAGAAACCCGCCCATAAATAGAGCTCCTCTTTAGTTTGGAGCCAAAAAAACATTCAAATTTGAGTTTAGGCAGTTTGGCGCTGAAAAATTACAACTTGAAGTTCAAATTTCAAAGAACATTTGCAATTGTATCTTCTAGAAAGTGCACCAACTTCCCGGGGCCATAACTTTTGATACGAGACTCTAATTCGCGAACCATTTGAACCATTGGAAATGTCTCAAAGTCAATAACGCACTCAAAATCTGCTACGCAAATTTTGGAAAGTTTTGGGGTTGATCCAGGAACTCTAAGTGCCTCAAATCTAACTCAAAAGATTTTTAGGTGCAAATCTGGGAAACTAAAACTGTAATATCTTTCATCCCAAGAATAGAAAAAAAAACCGTAAATTGGGAATTTCATTATGATGAAAAGGGTATCCAAAAATGTAAAAACATCTAAAAACTAAGAAATTTGAAATTTAACTATTTTTGGGTGATGGAAGATTGCCCTTACACCACTGGATGCTCCTGCATCAGACACTGAGGGTAATTTGAGAAGTGACCCATCACATCTCAGATGGTTGAGGAAAACCCAACCAGTCAACCACTACCTTAGATAGCCAGGATTAATCTTCCATAGGCCTTCCTCTCCATTTCACTAGATATTCTTCATACTGCCTATTTCTGGTACTCCTTCCTACACGACTATCCAAGATTGTTTCAATCTCCTCCCTTTTTGAATTGGGTGCTGGAATGCCATATTGCCCTATTGCTGGTGCTTCCTCCATTCCACCTTCATGATACTCTGTCAAATCTGAAATGTTGAACATAGGAGACATGTTGATTCCATCAAGAAACTCTACCTCATATGCATTCCTAAATCATGCTTCTTCAAAATCTTATAGGGACTAAATTTCTTCATCTTCAATTTTTTATAGGTTCCCATGGGAAACCTTTCTTTCCTCAAGTGGACCATTACTTCATCACCAGTCTGAAACTCCTTATTCCTCCTTTTCTGATTTGCCTTAGCCTTATATTGCATATTCATCTTATTAATGTGTTCTCGTACCTTCTCATGTATATTCTTGATGTGCTCAACAAAATCTTCAGCTTCAGCACTTATTTTCTTCTTTTGGTCCATCTTCCTCAATTCTGGAGTTGTTCTGGGGCTACCTCCATACACAATCTGGAACGGTGATCTACCAGTGCTTCTATTGATAGAATTTTTGTAAGAAAATTCTACTAGGGTAAGATCAAGTCCCATCCCTTGGGTTTATCTCCTACCAAACATCTCAGTAGGTTACCCAGACTCCTGTTAACAACCTCTGTCTGCCCATCTATTTTTGGATGGTGTGTAGAACTAAACTTCAACTCTATCTTTAGCTTCTTCCACAAGGTCCTCCAAAACTACCCCACAAATTTGGTGTCATGATCTGAAAAAATACTCTTTGGCAGACCATGTAGCCTCACCACCTCTTTGAAAAACAAGTTAGCAATGTGGACTGCATGATGGGTCTTCTGACATGGAATGAAATGTGCCATCTTCGAAAACCTATCAACCACCACAAAGATTGAATCATTCCCTCATTGTGTCCTTGCCAAACCAAGAACAAAGTCCATACTTATATCCTCCAATGGTCTCTCTGGTATAGGTAAGGGCTGATATAAGCCTATATTCTGGCTCACTCCTTTAGCCATCTGACATACCCTGTAGATTTGTACAAACTTCTTCACATCCTATGACAACTAAGGCTAATAATAATGTTCACTGATAATGGCAATGGTCTTATCCCAACCAAAATGTCCTACCATTCCTCCACTATGCTTCTCCTTTATCAGGTTCTCCCTCATGGAACTCCTCAGGATACACAATTGACTTCCCTTAAATAACATGCCATCCTGATTATGAAATCCACCACCTTGTCCTCATCCACTATAATAGGTTCCTTGCAAGCTTTCCAAGCCTCTGCAAAATCTAGGATCTTCTGCATACAGTGTCTTGAGCTCATTGAATCCAACCACTTCAATTTGCATCTTTGTCATCAATGTATGCCTCCTACTTAAGGCATCTACAACCCTATTTGACTTCCCACTCCTATGTTTCAAAACAAAGGTATAACTCTGCAAAAACTCTACCCATTTCATATGCCTCTAGTTCAATTTTCCCTGACTATTTAGGTACTACAAGACTTGATGATCAGTATATAGAACAAATTCCTTTAGCAATAAATAATGTCTCCATTTCTTTAATGCTTGAACTATTGCATAAATTTTTTGATCATATACAAAATACTTCCTCTTGGCATCATTTAACTTTTCACTGAAATAGGCAATGGGTTTACCTTCTTGGCTCAACACTGCTCCAATGGCACAACCACTGGCATCACAATCCACCTGAAACACCTTATTAAAATCTGGGAGGGATAGAATAGGTTGCTCTATTACCTTCTGTTTCAACAGTTCAAAACTCTTTGCCACTCTAGTGCTCCACTTGAATTATTTTCTATCCCCTCTCATTATTTTAGTCAGGGGTCCACAAATACTACTGAAGATTCTAATGAAATTTCTATAAAAATTAGCCAAACCATGGAAAGATCTCACTTCGGTAGCAGTTCTTGGGGTAGGCCATTCCAGAATAGCCTTCACCTTCTCTGGGTCCATCTTGAGACCTTCTGCTGAGACAACAAACCCCAAGTACACTAACTCCCTCTTCACAAAATTGTACTTTTTAGATTAATCAACAGTTTCTCTTCTTTAACTTCTCAAAGGCTCTCTGAATATGCATCAGATGCTCATCCAACGTCTTACTAAAAATCAAAATATCATCTAAATACACAATAACAAAACTTTCTATAAATTCTTTTAGTACCTCGTTCATGAGCCGCATGAATGTGTTTCTATAGCATTGGTTAGCCCAAAAGGCATGACTAACCACTCGTATACGCCCCTTTTGGTTCAGAAGGCGCCTTCCATTCATCTCTCTATTGAATCTAGATCTAGTGATATCCACTCTTTAGATCAATCTTTGTGAAGTACGGGGCTCCACTCAAACAGTCCATCAGGTTATCCATCCTTGGTAAGGGAAATCTGTACTTGATTGTTATCTTGTTTATGGCTCG
>VDFB02271358.1:839115252-839263742 GCA_007258455.2 Sequoia sempervirens
AAGTTACAAAAAGCTATAGAATCACCCTTTCACAATATGTGAGCTTGTCCCCAAAAATTAGAAACCCACCCATAAATAGAGCTCCTCTTTAGTTTAGAGCCAAAACAACATTCAAATTTGAGTTTAGGTAGTTTGGCACCTTAAAAATTACAAATTGAAGTTCAAATTTCAAAGAACATTTGCAATTGTGTCTTCTAGAAAGTGCGCCAATTTCCCGAGGCCATAACTTTTGATCCAGGACTTCGATTCGTGAACTGTTTAAACCGTTGGAAAGGACTCAATGTCAATAACGCACTTGAAATCCGCTACACCAATTTTGGCAAGTTTCAGGGCCGATCTGGGAACTCTAAGTGCCTTAAATCTAACTTGGAAGATTTTTAGGTACAAATCTGGGAAACTAGAACTACAATATCTTTCAACCCAGGATAGAAAATAAAAACCATAAATTGGGAATTTCATTATGATGAAAAGGTTATCCAAAAATGTAAAACGTCTAAAAACTGAGAAACTTGAAATTTAACTATTTTGGGTGATGCAAGATTGCCCTTACACCACTAGATGCTCCTGCATCAAAAACCCACCACCAAAGAGAAGTCACTTTATTCACAATAAAAACAATTTATAATAAAGTTTTAGATCCCTCCTTCATAGGTATTAGTTCTATGATATTACATAGCAATAATACAATCAGCCAACCATAGTCAATCTCAACACTATTACAATGTTCTTTGAACATACAGTCTTGATCAACCAACGCCAAAATTTTTCCTTCTCTACACACACAATCCCAATCGGTCTGCTCTTCTATATTTTCTTCGACCCTTCAATTTCTAGGAATCTACTATCCAAACCAATTTAGTTTTCTCAACCGCCAAGAAGCTCAACTGTCGACTTATCCCACATTGGTGCAGAATATTAAGATTCATTAGTTTATAAAAAAATCCTGGAGAATTTAAGTATCCACGAGTTAGCCCTTTTGATTACCAACTCACTCATACACTAATGATCAAACCAAACATTAGCATGGCCCCACCAAAGTGAACACCCATTGACACATCACTCAAAATGTTAACTTCATAACCACCGCATACAAGTTATGAATTTACCAATCCATGCGAAAAGTTGATACCATTGTCGCCCAGTTGGAGAAAACTAAAACTTCATAACCACCGTAGCAAGGTTCTTAAGTTACAAAAACCAATGATGACATGATAACATAGGAGATCAGCCAATTGGGAAGTTACGAAACTTTCAAACTTCATGACTTAGGTTATAGGTTATAGAAGTCACCGATGTTGCGACAATGAAGGAGATCGGTCAATTAGGAAGTTACGAAACTTCCAAACTCCGCGACAAGGTTACAAAACATCTAAACTCTATGACAAGAAGTCACAAAACTTCCAAACTCCACAACAAGGTTATGAAACCTCCAAACTCCACGACAAGAAGTTACAAAACTTCCAAACTCCGCGACAATGTTACAAAACCTCTAAAATTTGTGACAAGGTTATTAAACTTAGGAACTTTAGCGATCAATCGACAATGAAGATTGGAATAGAGTTACAAGCTAGCAAGTAGAGGCACAATTTCCAACACAAGGATCACCATTACTTGATTTACTTTAGAGCAATGAACCACTCTTAGTATTCATGGACTTACATGATGAAATTTTTGCTAGTATTCCTAAATCAAGGTTATCAGCAAGCTAAATGAAGGGGCCTATTTTGGGCAAGAGGAGTCTCTAAGTGACAAAAGTAAAATCAAAATAAAATCAAAGTTCCATAGTGAAAACCTCTCTGGGGTACTTTGAAACATAGAAAAATTTAAAATAAAGGATATCTCTTTAGTAAAAAACCTCCTTGAGGCATCAAAAGAGGGGGGACTTCCTCTTCCCCTCATAGGCATGCAAAGAATGAAGCAATCTACTATCCTAATTGAAGGGGGAAAATACATCAATTTGGGCACGAGATTTTTACTGAAGATCACCTATGTAGCTACAAAATTATATATTCAAGAATGGAAAATGTTTTCAAACATTGAGTTTGGCATCTAACAATTTCACATGGTTATATGTGGATATTCTTGGTTTGGATTTGTCTCTAGTGGTCCATCATATTGTGGTGCATCGTAATGCAAAAACTGGCAAGATGCATCCAAAATATCACTTTTGGTTAAGGTAGAACTAGAAAAGCTACTAGATAGGCTTCATTTGACTAATTAACTACCTTGAATGGGTGTCCAATGTTTTCTAGTATGTAAGTCAATTGGGTGCATCCTTAATTGCACAAACTTTAGAAATATTAATGAAGCAAGTCCAAAATATGACTTTCCATTGCCCTACATCAACATCATTGTCAACATTATAGCTGGTCATGCTATATTATCCCTCATGGATGGCTTCTTTGGCTATAATCAAATACACATAGTAGATGAAATAAATATAAGACCGCATTCACTATTCCATGGCATACCTTTTTTTATCAGGTAATGCCTTTTGGTCTTAAAAATGTAGGAGTTACTTATCAAAGAGAAATGATGACTATCTTCCATGATATCATTCATATCATCCTTGAGGATTATGCTGATGACATTCTTAGAAAATCTAAGAATAGAGAGGCTCATCTAAATATCCTTGAATGTATCTTTGATTGCCTTGCTCATTATTAGTTGAGACTCAATCCGAAAAAGTGTCTTTGGAGTCACTTATGGTAAGATATTGGGATTTATTATTTCATGTGGAGAAATTGATGTGGATCCTACCAAGGTTAAATCAATTATTGATATGCCCCCACCAAGGACACTAAAACAGTTGAGGAGTCTCCAAGGGAAACTACATTCTATCAAAGGATTCATTGCTCAACTAGTTGAAAATTACCATTCCACTTATATATTCTACAAAGATACTATCTTCTAGTGGGATACATCTTGTCAACAAGGTTTTGATAAAATCGAGGAATATCTAGCATGACCACTAGTGCTCATGCCACCAATCCAAGGAAAACTCTTACTGCTTTATATTTCAACTACATTAGTTGCATTGGAGGCACTCTTAGCTTAACATGATGAGAACAGAAAGGAGAGGGTCATATACTATATCAATTGCACCTTGGTTGGCTATGAGCTCAATCATAACCCAATGTAAAAATCATATTGTTTGTTGTCTTTAATTCCCATAAACTTAAAAACTATACGTTAAGCCATCGAATTAATCTCGTTTCCAAGGTCTATCCTCTTAAATATCTCCTTTTTAGAACAACTCTCACATGCCATATGGATAAATGAATTATGTGCTAATTAAATTTGATATTGAGTATGTGGACCACAAAGAAATCAAGGGATAGGTAATAACATATCAACTTGTTGAGGCCCCACTTGTAGGCACCTATCATCTATTACCATACTTTTTTGATGATATTATCTTCATGGTTTATGAGTATCTTGTATGAAATTTATATTTTGATAGGTCATACAACATGTGGTTTAGGGGTATGTATCCTCTTTATCACCCCCAAGGTGATTTCATTCCTAAGGCTTTCAAGTTGGCATTCCCATGCAAAAAATATGTAGTTGAATACAAAGCCTTAATCAAAATATTAAAGATGGTCATTCAATCGAGAATCACCCATCTACAACACTATGAACATTCCCAAATTGTCATTAAAAAAGTCAACAATGAGTACCAAACTAAAGATTACAAGTTTCTTCACTACAAAGGATTTTTGATAGCTTCAAAGAAAATTTCACTCAAATACAGTTTGCAAAAGTACCACACCTTGACAACAAAGTAACTTATGAAATGATCACTATTTAATCCTTGGTTAAGATTCTTATTCACAGTCATAGGTGTGAGTTCTTGGTTGAGAAACACTAATTCCATCTTATAAAATACTAGATAAGGATATAGTGTGTGAGATTGTTGGTCCCAAATCATGATGGTACCATGATATTCATACATACCTCCATGATCAAACCCTCCCACCAGATTAACCCACAATCAACATAAATTATTCATCCAATAATTGTCCTATTATACTATCCTAGGAGATAACTTATATCATCAAGGCTACAATGGTTCATTATTACAATGTTTAAACATAAGAAAATCATACCTTACATTACAATAAGTTCACAATGGTATTTGTGGGGCTCACACTAGTGGAATGGTCCTATCCAAAAGTATTATATGTATTGGATACTATTGGCCAATTATGGAGCATAATTCCTATCAATATGTAAGAAATGTTTGGCCTATCAAAAACATGGTGACCTTATTCATGTGTCATCACAATAATTGCAACCTATTACATAACCATGGAATTTTTCTCAATGTTGCTTTGAGTTAGTTGGTAAGATAAGTTCATCCTCATATAATCACAAAAAATTCATCATCACTGCCATTGAGTACTTTATGAAGTGGGTTGAAGCCATCCCCTTTACCCTCATCACTAACATCCAAATTTCCAAATTCATCCTATGCCATATCATCTTCATTATGGTATCCCCTCCACAATTATCACTAACAGTAGTCAACCATTTAAAAATTAGGATTCTCATAATCTTTGTGAATAATTTCACATTCAACATCATTGATCTACTACATATTATCCACAAGGCAATGATCAAGTGGATTCGATTAATAAAACATTGCTTAAAATCATAAAGAAGGTTGTCAATGAAGTTGGATGTGATTGGAACCTCCAATTTAATATGTCCCTTTTGGCTTACCACACTCCCATTCACACATCCACATGTGTCACTCAATACTCATTATTTTATGGCAGCAAAATTGTCTTACCAATTGATGTTGAGCTCCCATCATTGTAGATATCTATAAAAAATCTAATCAATGATGAGGATATAGGGATGTACAATTAAAAAAATTAGAACTATTGGATGAGAGGTGACTTGTGGATTTTAATCACCTCTAGGAATATCAAAATAGGTTGTGAAGAAGCTATAACCAAAAGAACAAGTGAAGAGAATTTTAAATTGGTGATCTTGTGTTTAAAGAGAATCAAATGAATCAACAAGATCATGAAAATAAAGGCAAGTTTGAGCCTAATTTGTTGGGTCCTTATGTCATCTTGACTAAATATAGATCATGACAATATCAATGGGCCACTCCAAAAGGTGAACCTTTAGATGAGCTTCTCAACATCATCCACTTCAATCGGTTCCATGGCTAAATCCACCACCTATCCCATATTTCAAAATTAAAAAATACAAAAAATAAAGAAAGAAAAAATGGAAAAATCAAAGAAGCAAAATAATAGTCAAGAAAAATAATTCTTCCTACAATGAAAAATACCTTGTGTGAAAAATTGGAAAAGTATTAACTTAGTGAAAACTTGACAAACAGACATTGTGTGTAGAAAGGCAAATCTATTATTCTACTAAGTCCTTGCCTCATCACATTCTAATAAATCCCCCATCTTATCTTGCATACCACGCATTCATCCCTCCCATTTTTCTTTCCTAATTGATCCCTTGATGACTTGAATAACAATCCAATTCTTGAGATTCATGCTCTAGTTTTTAGACATGTCCTACACAACTCTGGAATAAACTCATAATCATTGTTTTCTATTAAGAATTTCAAGAAAAATAATATCATGTAAATATTTTACATCCTCTTTATATTGTGTGTCCAATATATAAGGTTATTCTAGTGTCACCATATAGGTTCTTTCTTGTACATATGTGTCACTAGGTCACATCCGTGTGTCTTTTGTGTTGCCAAGAATCCCCTATCAAGATGATACTTCAACAAAATCCATTAGCCCCCTTTGGTTTTAGGTATCTTGATCATCTATTTTCATGAGAATTATAGGTCTTACCTATCCATCCTTAGTCTTTTTAGGATATATCATTACTCACATCAAACCACATCTAGTCCATCCATCATCCTTATGGAAAAATTACTCGAGATGCTTGTTATTTATTTGGTTCTTTTGGAATATTTGTTTATCTTTCTTTTGAGCTTCCAAATTTACCTACTTAGGGCCACCGTGATATATCATATCATGATGTGCTTTGAATGGTGAAGCTAGGGCACATCTTGGATTTTTATTTGTGGTATTTTCTTGGTCTATCTGTGTTTTTCTACCAAGATCCTTTGTGGCCTTGTGTTACACTACAAATTTCTTTCTATTTGTGGTTTTCCAACATCATGCCCACCAAAGTTCCTTATGAATTTTTTAGATGTTTGACTAACCTCCTTTTTTTTGAGTTAGTCCTACGCACATGATACATCACCCTAGTTCCTCTTACCTTGGTGCATTGTATCTCATTCTAAATAAAATTAAGTGCTCACTACATGGCAGATTTATATGACATTAAAAAATCCCCATTTTCATCTATCCTACTTATTTGTAATCCATTCATCTTATCAATCTTCCCATCTAGTTATCTACTTAATATATTTATCTCAAATCTCTCTTAATCATTGGTTTTGTGTGCAAGCATATCCCCCTAACCATCTACGTGATTTGGCACTATTATCAATGTCTTATAGCGTGTCTATTGAATTTGATCCTACATTTTTTCTTACACTTGTATTTGATCCTCACCATCCAATATCATTCTCATTTAGACTCATCATTGCATTTTAGGTTCATTAATTTTTTTATATTTGTTAATCTAATCATCTTTCTATCATTTTATTTTAGCTTCATTACATTATTTATATTTATTTGTCTAATCATTTGTTAATTGCATCATCCATTATATTCATTTTTAGCTAATATACATTTATTAGTCTAAGAATATTTTCATCGCATTAAATAATTTGAGATCTATTTAGTTGCTTATATTTTTTAGCCTATGCATATTTTTGTTCTCATATCACATCCTTATTACCATTTAGTTTCCTTATGTTATCATTTCATTACCATAATTACTTAGATTCATTAGCTATTAGTAGAATTTCACTAGTTCATTTGTATTAGATTCATCTAGAATTAAGTTGTAAACATCTATAATCATTCCATTCCATACATATATGTCATCCATATCCATTCATACATTGAAAAAAAATTAAAAACATTATCATGTATCCTAATCATATAAGAATTTCCATCCTACTTCACACACATAGCCACATAATTATGCATAATAATCATATAAACATGCATTCTAAATCACCATCATTAATGTTATATGAGTCATATAAAACCATAACATATAGGTCATCCATCATATCTATTCTCATGTACCATACATACATACAATAACACATTCATATGCATCCATCATCTCATCCATATATTATCAGAAGTCAAATGTCCACCATATATACATCATTTTCTATTGATGTTTGTCAATGATGTCAAAAGTAATTGTTCACTCGTTCACATGGTGTTGATTCAAAGGCGGTGTTGATAGGTACTTGTTCACATGATGTTGATGCAAAAGTGGTATTTGTCCTTTGATGTCAATTGTATGACATAGTTGCTTCATGACGTAGTAATTGTTGACCTTCACGATAAAGTGATCGTTGATAATTAATAGATATATTGAGATGGTGACTTGATAAAGTTTTTTTATTCATGGAGTCTTCTTTTCATAATAACCCTTCATCAAATCACAAGTATTCACCTTTCATAAGTTAGGTATTCAATGGAAGCTTTTTACATGCATGATTGATGAAGGCAGTGATACAAGCATAGATTGTTGTTAAGATCTTCTCTTAGTGTTCTTATGAGGATTAGGGTTGTTAGCTTTTATCACCTTTCTAAAATTTGGCTTTTTTTCACTTCTTATTATCTATTTTAGAGGATTACATAAGGCTATGGTGGTAATGTCATTTTAGGGTTTTATTTGTTGAAATATCTATATCTTATAACCTAAAACACTAAGCATAACTCAAACTCTATAACCTAAGAACCTTGAAGACCTAGGGTTTATATATTATGGAGTTATCTTTTTGTTATATTTTCTTGTTGATCAACTATATAAGGTGGAAAGTTTCTTAAGTGATGACTTGAGGGTTTATGTTCATTAGATAACCAGCCCCTACTTTTAGGTGTAATCAGCTAGACATATTAAAGAATTCTTTTTTACCACCAAATGTAAGATCAATGATCATTATTTGATTGATGAATTGGTGAGATTCATAAATCAAAGGTCCTTTTTAAAGCTAGATAACGGTTACTTCACAAGTCTTCACATTGATAGGCATATGGGTGTCATTGACATTGTTTCAGTTATGCATAGTTTTGTAATTCTATGGAGGCAACGTGGAATAGGTATGACTACTAGTGTATTGAGTGTGTGGTGTGGGCTTGATGAGAGTGTATTTTTTGAAGACTATTATACCATGCATTTTTTGTTAAGACAATAAACATAGAGAGAAACTTGAATATCAAAATGGAGAAGGGTTATATGGTGTCCTTATATGCCTGTGTTTATTAAATGTATTTTATTTGCACAATTTAGTGTGACCTAAATGAGATCATAGGTTATTAGAGTTTTTTTGGAAGTGAGGACATAATGAGAACTTGTATAACAATTCTCTGAATGTGCAAATTTTCATGTGACTATAGTATAACATTGTCTAGGGTTAATTATCATAACAAGGAACATGGTTGTGTAAAGGTCATTTTTGTATCATCTATTTGTTCATTCAAAGAAGGTTACAGTCAAGGTGTGAGAAGAGGTTGAAGGTTCCTTTTCATTTTTACATCAGTTTAAAACTTGTTTGTGTTTGTTGAGATCATGTAATTCTTGTAAATGGTTTATTATACATGTATGCAAGGAGGGATATGTGTTGAATGTTTGCAAGGGAAATTGATGATCTAGAGTATATTGTAAACAGATTAGTACTTTGTACATTTGTCTTTCATTTCTCATTAGAGTTTGTGCTCCTATTTTTCATAAGGAGTTGGTGCTCCTAGAAAAATTGTATTTAGTGAGAATTTGGTTAGTGAGACCAAATGGTGAAAAAATTGTGAGGATTATATTTGTTCTTCACATGCAACCAACACTCACATAGTTGTTTTTCCCTTTCTAGGGTTTTACAATTATAAATCTTGTGTCATGGTGATTCTTATGTAATTTCATTAAAGTTTGTACTTTTCAAAAGCTATTTCATAGCTTTGTTTTTTGTGCACCACTAATTCATCCCCCCTCTCAATTGTCTTAATTATTCCTACATTTTCATCATCATATACACAAAAATCAATGTGCTCAACACATATACATTATTACTGCCTATGTACATCAATCAAAAATTTCAAAATGAGCCCCATCATATGGCTAGTCTTTTCTTGCCCTCTTGTAATGTGTTGGAGAGATTGGTGATACCATGATGCTACTAGCCCTACCCTTCCTAATATTCCTAGTGACAATGATGGCCCCATAGGTTGCCTCCTTACAGGTCTCAATCATGTTGATTCAGACATATTCCTCCTCAATTTTCTCCTCTTTGAGAAGCTTAGTGCCCTATCCTTAGTTAGGATTTCCTGCTCATATAACCCTTTATAGTATTGAGTCTCTTGGCTCACCTCTACAAGTTGTAGTTCCAACTTTGTAACACTTTTTTCACCACTTTGTGAATTAGTGGTATTCCTCTCCTGCCAATACTTGTCTTAGTCCACTCACAACCACATCCTCTCCATATCCCAAACCCCTTGGGCTAGTCTCAATTTATCTCTCTTGGCCATCAATACTATTAGGTACATTTTTAAATTGTCCCTCAACAATCATGATGGCTAGATCACCCTGCATCAAGACTATCCTCTATTGTAATGCCACAACCTTGATCTCTACGATAGCCACCCTCACCTTCAAGCTATTCCTATCTCCCTATCACCATATTTTAATGGCAATGATCCTTACATAGGAACATCCTCTAATATTGGCATATCAAGTGGACTTGGGACCTTTATCTCCACCTCCATCTCCTCTAAGCTTAATGAGATATTGTGTCTACTACTCATTGTAGCCTCCTCTTCAAATACTCCTTCTCCACCTCTTCCCCTCATCTCTTGCCTTGACCACTTGATATCCCTCCTCTACATCTCCCTTTGGTTGCCACCCTGCCTCTCCTCCTCATTAGTGCCTCTCCTATGATAGCATGCATCCTACCCACTAGCACCACACTCGATATCTGGGTTGATCTTGTTGGATGATAACTTGCCTACCATTCATGATACCTTTCATCTTGAGGTCATCAACAACCCCATGAATATCTTATATGACCTCTATTATCCCCCTTGAATCCAATGTTTCTTTTATTTGCATAATTTGGTGACCCCCCTATGCTACCTCTCGGGTGAGGCATGCAAACACACATGACCCCTTTGTGATATATAGTGTAATATCAAACTAGTGGGTCACCTGATCTTACCTATACCTCTCAA
The DNA here is from genome assembly GCA_007258455.2 of Sequoia sempervirens. NCBI lineage: Eukaryota > Viridiplantae > Streptophyta > Pinopsida > Cupressales > Cupressaceae > Sequoia > Sequoia sempervirens. The sequence goes on from VDFB02271358.1 coordinate 839,125,614, forward strand.
TCAAGAATGCTTCTCCCTATAATGTAGTAGGAAGTCATTGTATACCACTCCTAGTGGTGATCCTTCGAGCCCATCCACCATCGACCTTGTACGAACTCCAAATAATGTTTCCCTCCTCAAGGTTGTCCAACATGCTCTTCTAGTGCAACATCCCTAACACCTCTTTATAATGAAATACCCCAACTTAGGTGAATAATATAGGATTTCCATCATCCCTATCCACCTTTTTCTCTATTAGATTGGTCACTATAATATAATCCTAGGCCTATATTTGTAAGTGTGGTATGTATCATGCTCTATTTGGCACTATAGAATATCATGCACATATCCTTGTATAGACGTGTGATTATATAGGGTACCCAAGAAAATATCCTCCTATGCTTGACTATGTTAGCCACAGACTACCTTAGTGTTAGCAAGAAATATCTACCACTTCTATCTAGTAATAGGATCCCACTCACAAAACCACATAAGACTAGTGTGATCCTTTAGACTACTAGCCTTGCTTTTTCCACCTATCTCCCTCACACTAGTATGTCAATCCTCCCAAAAATTTGTATACCTCATTGGTGTTATAGACTTTCCAGCTCCTAATCGAGACTCATAATATTTTCCACACATCCTCTAACATGACCATCATCTCCCTTGTCTAGAGATGAAGTGTGTTGGTCTTTCTCCTTCACTACTCCACCAATGATTTTAATAGGGCTCTATGTGCCCTAATCTTTGGCATTCACACCACATATATGGCACTATGTACTCCTCAAACTACACCTAGTCAATGTATGGAATATCGTTGATAGACCTAGCATGACTTAATATCTCTCTTGTGTCCTCATTGATTACAATCTCTACTACATAAGGCAAATCACTTTGTTAGCCATATTCTAGTCATTTGAAATTTTATTCTAATTTCTATCTGCTATCTATTTTCTCTCCTCACCTACCCTTGGTGGATTAGGTGCATTCACCTTTTTCAAGTTGCATTAACCCCTTTTACAAATTTTATCCCCTCATTTTATTTTCCCATTTATATGGTGCATTCACCTTTTCCCTCATGCATTCATGAATCCATTGATTTTCTATCCCTCTAGGAACATTTGCCTCTTTATATGTGTATTCACCTTTTTATTCACATATCCACCCTTTTAGAATGAATTTTCCCCTTGAATTGTGCATTCTCCCATATATGACTGAATTTTCCCATCAATGGGAATATTCTCCCCTAATATTTTGGGTTTATCTATTTATAAGTGGATTCGTCTATCTTTTTATGAATTCACCTTTGTTTTGGTGCTTTCACCCATTGGCTATGCATTCACTTTTTTCTAACCTATTTGATCCTTTGGGTGTGGATTCACCAAATCACAATGAGGGAATCCATGATTCATTCCCTTTCACATAGCATTTATTGCTCCCTCCTAATTTTGAGTTAGATTTAGAGTACACACTTGACCACCTTGTCCTCATTTTTTCCTTGCTCCTGTCCATGTGTCACTCCATAATTGTTACATTCACCATATTTTTCTCACTACTCTTATCTCTCTCTAATTTCTATTGACTTATATTATGATGAATAATAATCACCCCTAATCACCATTTATAGTTTCCTAATGATCATTTCTTCTCCCATTTCTTTGTCCTAACTTTTTTATTCATTCTCTGTTGATCCTTGTTTTTTCTCTTGAATCTATTTTTTCATCCCTTTCATCTTTCAAGAATCCACCTAGGCCCTTTTTTCCCATCCACCCTCTTGAGGGAAATCACCAATTCCTATCATTTTATTTAATCATCTCCAAATTGGGGCATCTTTTCACTCAGTCTTTCTTTATGTCGACTACATCTTATTTTATTTGAAAAAATATTATTTTAACATTATTTCAAAGAAGAAAAAATGTAGTGTAAAAGGAAGAAAATTTCTACCCTCGAGTCTCTAGGAATAGAAGATTCTATAAGGAGAAAATAGTCCTCAACTACCTCAAGGAACAAAGCTCAAGTGACAAGATAAAATGATGAGAGTTAGATATAAATGAAAAGTCACAAAGGTCTTCTAGACAAACTAACAAGATCTCAACCAAGGATGAAAGCATGACCCAATGATGAAAGCATGATACACTGGCATCTCAATGATGTGTTGGCATATCGTATGGAACAAAACCCAAGACTATCATAGAAAATAGAAAATTGATTACTAACAATCTGATTGCTAAGAACTCTTGAAATGCAAAGAAAATAACAAAACATAATAGAGAATAAAACAAATAAAACTAAGTGAAATTTAAATTATAAAGTGAGAATAAGAGAAATAAAATGCTCACAATGGAACAAGCTATAAACCCTCAACAAATAAATGTCTCCAATACCTACACATATAAGATCAAGAGAAAATGTCAGGGTTGTTTAGGGGCTTGCCTCAATCAAACCCATGTTTTGATGTTTCCACCTCCATGGATAGCCAAATAAATAGATAGATAGAAAGATAAATAGACAAGATAGTAAAATGCATTGAAAAAGGATGTGATAAATCCCAAGATGCCTAAAGACATAAGAAAATAGATAAAAATCACCTGCAAGGCTTTAGGAATCCAAAGAGAGAGAGAAATAAAGAGATGGTTGTGATATCCAAGAGAGATATAGAGAGTGTTATGAGAGATTGAGACTATTGTATAAAAAAAGAGAGTTGTGCAAGCTTGAGAGAAAGAAAAGAGAGTTCTCAAGAGAGAGAGAAAGAAGACCAAATGAATTGAAAATATGTATTTTAAAGAGAGAATAGGAAGGAAAAGAAGGTTCTCGAGTCGTTACAAGGTATCTCGAGCTATTTACACCAAAAAAGATAGGTGAAAAGTGGAAAAAGGATAAAAAAATGACCATTTTAACATTAAGTTGTATGGGACACTAGTGTGACATGCAGATGTCCACATGGAACGCTAATGTCCAAATATATCATGCTAAAAAATGGCAGCAATGATGAAAGCACAAGGTTTAGCACAAGCTAACATAAGAAGGTAGATGCCGAAAAGGGGTCCTTAGCATCCTAAGGGGTAATAGGTTGAGCAAGGGATAAAATTAGCCTATGTGAATACTAGGGGAGTGGACACTAAAGTGGATGTGAAATTGTAGGTGAAATTGCAAGGAGTGCAATTTTATGACACTACATTTTTCCCCCACTTTAGTGGGCTTATGAATTTGCATGAATATGCACACTAAAGGAAATATAGTAAGAATGAACAACATTATGGTGCCAAAAAAACTATAGAGGAAGCAAATAGTTCTCCAAACGAAGGAAATGTGCCCCCAAGATGAAGACCTAAAAAACAAACACATTAGGCAAGGAAGATCTACACAAGACAACAAGGTTAGAACATGAAAAAGCTACCAAATCGTAGGGTTAGAACATATACGTGGATATTAGAAATAAAAACATGGATAACACATACAAAAATGCACATAACAAAAAAACTAACAAGACTTGAGTCAGCAAAGTGAAAGAGACCTTGATGTGGAAAGTTGTTTCATTACTATGTGTCAATGCCACAATAAAAAGAAATAACATATGGAATAATTCTTAAATGGAGAGAAAAATATAAAAATTGATATTCAAGATAAGAATGCATCCAAAATACTTTGAAGCAACCAATGTTGAAGAGAAAAATAAATGAAAATATTAATCTACTCATGATGAAGAAGATGCAGGTCCACTATATAAAATTGTAAAGCTAATACAAGACATGAAAAAGGACATGGGTATTTTGTTCTATACAGATGACTATATGTTCACCACAAACATGTTTTCTGCAAACAAAAATGTTGGGACAAAAGAAAAAATGGAAAATTTCATAAACATATCATGATATAATCTGAAAAAATAAAATGGTCAACATCATTGATAATTATGGCTAGCAAGCTCCACTATGCTAGAGACCATACGACAAGTGAATAAAGATGTCACTGATAAGTATGGATAGCAAGTTAGAGACCATATAGAAAGCACACAAATACAATATTGATAAGTATGGATAGCAAGAGAGGGACCATACAACAAGCACATAGGCATGTGACTGTTGAAAACTATGTTGTAGGATAGTTAGAGAAAAGACAAGAAAAGTCTAGTCGGGCCGCCTCCAAGCTAGATGATGATACATAAGAAATATAGGAATATTTTTGAATTTTTTGAAAAATAAGTAGATATGATAGCCCCCCTTATAATTATTTGTGCTATGTAAAGGAGCATATGTAATTCTAAGGAGAAGAAAAAGAGAAAGAAAAAAGGGGGTCCTCAAGGACACACACCTCCAAAGAAATTTATCTTTTCCTCCAATGTTAAAGGGAGGATAACCATGCTAGATACTATTGCATTGCTACCATGAAGAAAGTATATTTTCATGCAATATTGTACCACCATAAATGGAAATGAGAAAGTAGAGATACAAATGCCACATTGTAGGGAGCAATGCAATAGAATAAGGTTTGTAATTTAGAATGGACAAGATAGAGGTAAACCTCGATATCACTTTTCACGTGAAGAAAATACAGGTGCATCAAAAGATGGAAGAGTGATGACACCAAAATCAAGAAGTTATATTTTATCTTTCAAGGCCTTGCATTCACTAGTGGAATGACTAGGCACTTGATGGTATGCATAGATATAATGTTTGATTGATCAAGCTTATGAAATTTATTGTGGAGAAGGAGGAAGAGTAATATAGTAGGCTTTGAAAATCATAAACAAAATATTCACTTGCTCAAATAAAGAATGAAGAGTAGGAAGCAACCCTTTCTCTTGTAAAGAAAATTTTGACTACTCACAAGAAGACATAAGGACATTAGATAATGGAGGAGGGGATGGAGATAAATGAGAAGGCTTGTAACCTAAACCCATTGTAAAAAAGTGAGGTTTCAATTCCAATGGGACCGTAACCCCTTATTCCATGCACCCAAGACCATTTCCTTTGTACCCATACTTAGAATCAATATTGAATCCAAATCCATAGTGTGATTGCAACTCCTTAGAAGTGGGAGGATCAACATTAAGGACATTACAATTATTGTTCACATTATTTCGTGATATAGAAGAATAAGCATCTTTGATAGTGGGTTTGAATGACATTGTCAGGATATCTAAGTGGATTAGGTTGACTTTATATCCTCCAATAAAGGATTTTGTGAAGTCTAAGTAACCCCAATCATCACCGAGATGAATTTTCTTCAGAAGTAGAAGTAGTAGACTTAGGATTTCCTACTTCAAGAGGATCTTCTTCAAGGAAATCTATCACAAGAGTATTATTTGTAACAGGTACTACTAGAGTAGATGTCAATGCATCAAAAGATAATGAAGGAACAAGATTTTTAAGAGTAGGTGCAACCAAAGCTTGACTAGTAGTTGTCATCTCACATAGGTGTACAACATCAGGTTCAACTGATTGTGTTAATTATTATGAATGAATTTTATGGATTTATGCAAGGTAGATAGGACTACACCCATAGTGTGAATCCACAATCTATCGAGAAGAAGATTATATGGTAATTTTTTTGGCATGACATATACCAAGGTGGTTATGGTAACAAGTTCAAGTTGAAAAGGTAGTAATATTGTACCTATAGCTTGTCGCCTAACATTATCGAGCCCACAAATAGATAAGAAATAAGCAGTAAGAGAGGTTGAATAAATTTTAATTTTAGGAAATAGATAAATACTACATATGTTGAGAATCAAACCAATGTCAATGAGAGTACATCTAATCTAATATTGACATTATTAATGTTAGCTATTATCATCAAAGGATTTTTTTGCTTCTACACTTCTGGGGTGAGAGTTCCTATAGATAGAATGTAATATTTGGTGAATCTACACAAATTGTTGAGATAATGGATGCACAGGGTCCTTGAAGTTGTAGTCTTCAATGGAGGACCTTTGCCAAGAAAGATAATCAACCGCAAAGAAAGTGTTGCAACTAGGCATGCACAATAGAGATTCTATTGATATGATTAATTGATATTGATATGTTACAAATGAATAAGTTGCCTGATTATATAGGCAAGAATAAAAACCTAAGATGCATGAGATGTTTCCATGTGTCAATATCTAACATGTGACAACATGTGAACCCTATCTAGGAAATTATTAAATGTTGAGATAAGTTCTAGAAGGACAACTCATCTTCTAGAAGGAATCTTGTCCCTACAAACAAGGGGACATTACCCCATTATTAAATGATTTATTAAAATCTAACCGAGGACTAAATGATGCATGACCTAAGTTAACTTCTGATAGTGTAATAATTAATTAATTACACTAACACAAATATGGTCTATCAACACATTAACATTTGTCGGCCTAGCAGAAGAAGGAAAGAGAATATTTTACAAGGCTTACTAAAGCATACCTTGGTAAATAAAAGCAATCTAAAGAAAATTCCAAAGTGAGATCTTGGCAGGAGTAACACAAATTTGATCGACAAGATCATACTCATTCAATCACTTAGTTATAGCTAGATAGGTGCTTGAGGAAGAGTTGGTTAAAAATATGGTAAAAAAGTAGGTTGATTCTATTGATTCCTTCTAGTGTTATAAGTATGGGATATCACTCTATAAGAGGGAGCCTTGGATTGAATGAGCTTTGTGTAAATATATGGAGATATGGAGAAATGCTATTAAATGGAACACCATGAATAGAACAAATCCTTTTAGGAGGACTAGCTAGAGTCACATAAATGACTGGTCTATTAGGCCTTTGAGGAGTGATAAAGACTATATGATTACATTTACGGATTCATCATGACTTGTACAAGTATTATTTGAATAAACATGCTCAACATATATCATTGGAGGATCAAATGTGAGAGGAGATTCATCATTCACTAATGCATTGTCTCTAGAAGAGAGTGCATTGGAATGAACAAAAGGCTGAGTAATATTAAGAAAAGTATCAATGATTTAATCTCCAGCAATAAAATATACTCTAAAACAAGATGAGTTTCAAGAGAAGGATCAAAGATACTGAGCAACATAGGTAAATCCAAATCACCATCACATGCATGGAATGGAATACCATTAAAATTTTGAATAAAACTAGAAATTGAACTAATAAAAGAAGATAGTAAATGTATTTTAAAAGTAACAAGCTAAATATAAGAAATAATACATAAACAATTTGGTCCAAGGTCGACATATTATTTCTACTTTGATAACATGGAATAGGGTTTGGGTAGCACCCCAATTTTTTCTGAGGATGAAACTTGGATTTTCCCTTTTTTAAAATTATACCAAGCAGTGTTCATGTTGAGTTCACCAAAATGTAGAGGGGTAACTTTGCTACTCTTGAGTCTTTAGGACAAGAAGAGTCTCCTAGGAGAAAACGGTCCTCAACTAGCTCAAGGAAAAAAGATCAAGTGATATGATAACATGATGAGAGCTATAGAAACAAAAAAATTAGGTCACAAAGATCTTCTAGATAGAATAATAAGCTCTTAGCCAAGGATGAAAGTGCGACCCAAGGATGACAACATGACCCAAGGACGAAAACATGACCCAAGGATGATAGCACAACCCAAGAATGACAATGCAGACCAAGGAAGACAACAAGACACATTGACATCTCATACAAAATGAAACCCAAGACTATTATAGAAAATAGAAAAATGACTACTGATAATCTCATTAGGAAGAACTCTTGAAATACAAAGAAAATAACAAAGTATAAAAAAGAAAAAAATAAAGTAAACCAAGTGAAATGTAGATGTAAAGTGAGAGAATAAGAGAAATAAAATGATCACAAAAAATTAATCAATAAATCCTCCAACAAAAAAATGTCTCCAATACCTACACACATAAGACTGAGAAAAAATGTTGGGGCTATTTAGGGACTTGCTCAGTCGAACCCCCATTTCATTTTTTCCACCTCCATGGACAACCAAGTAGAAAGATAGATAGAAAGATAAATAGAGAAGATAAAAAAATACATGGAAAAGGGATGCAATAAATCTCAAGATGCTCAAAGACATAATACAAGAGATAGATATCACCCGCAAGGCTTGAGAAAGACAAGGAAAGAGAGAAAGAAAGAGATAGCTATGAGAGACAAGAGAGCTATAGAGAGTGTTGTGTGAGCTTGAGACCCCTATGGCATACAAGAGAGTTGTGTAATCTTGAGAGAAAGAGAGAAAGATGTATTTTGAGAGAAAGAAAAGAGAAAGTTTCAAGAGAGAGACCAAGAAGACAAAATGAATAGAAAAGATGGATTTTAAGAGAATAGGAGGGAAAAGAAGGTTCTTGAGCCGTTACAAGGTTCCAAAGCTATTTCCATTGAAAAAGGTTGTTGACAAGTGGTAAAAGGCTCAAAAATGACCATTTGAATGTTAAGATGTCATGGGATGCTAGTGCAACATGTAGACATTCATGTGACACACTAGTGTAAAGAAAAATCATGCTAAAAAATGGTGGGAACAAGGAAAACACAAGGTTTTGTGCAAAGCTAAAATAGGAAGGTAGCTATTGAAAAGGGGTATTGAGCATCCTGAGGGGAAAGAGATTGATGCAAGGGTTAAAATGAGCCTACAAAATACTAAGGGAGTGGACACTAAAGTGGATGAGAAAGTGTAGGTGAAATTGTAAGGAGTGCAATTTTACGACACTACATGTAGACACCTAAAATTGACCACTTTCATTTGGTCAATTTATCCCTATTTAGATCAAGTCTATCACATGTATAATTAAATAATGTATTGCTATTTAATTGATATCCTCTATCTTTTGTCTATTTTTTGAGTTTTATCCTAAGGTAATTAATTTAAATAATTTACCTACCTTAGACTATAGTGTTCCATTCATCAATCAAATTAAATAAATACATTTTTTATTTAATTTAATTCTCTCATTACCTTTTTCTTCTAAATAAGAATTTAATTTAATGATTTAATTCCTATTTTTCTCTCACCTTGTTCTCATCCTTCAATTCTCCCACTGTCCCTCTAATCCTAATCCTAACCACTTACCTAATCCCCTCCTAATCATTTTCACATTCCTAATCCATGATTAAGAAAGTGTACCATCACAGTATCAAAAACACACATAACACCAATATTTTTTACGTGGAAACCTTGTTAGGGGAAAAACCATAGTGGAGGTTAATCCACAATATTATACCCTATTAAAAGTATAGCAAATAATAAATGGGAATGCACATGCATTCAGGCACATTTCCTAGAGCTCACTTCTCAAATACAACAAGGCTTACTGCCCAAGACTCACTATCTTACAGTCACAATCGGATTACATCCTCAAGATTTTTGAACTGAGAAAATAGCATCTGCTAATGCTTGATTACAATTTTGGTTAAGCACATAAACACTTCTTCACACTTTGCTTCTACCTTTGAATGATTAGGAAATTATTCACACATCTCCTATCAGCACTCACACTTTACATGGCACAAACAATTGCTCATATATATATATATATATCTGTAACTCAAAATTACAACTAGATTGCATCTCGGCTCCACAAAATATAAAACATGTACCAACTGTCAGCCCAAATCAAAATAAATAATTTTTCAATATGAACAAGGCATAGTTAGCCAAGACATAATGAGAACCCAAAACAATATTCTTGATCATGCAATACCTTCAAAAAATATTCATCATAGATCCACAACATGCTACAATCACCTTGTCAGTCGTGATCATGAAAAATGCAAACTCACAAAAGAGAATCGCCAATCACGAGCACAATGATCAATACAAACATGCAACACATATAAAGCATGATCTAGAAACATCCACGAGTATCATGAATCACCTCAAAAGCATCCACAACAACTTAGATTACTAGAATTGCATCATCTTCTTTCAAGAACACCAACTAAAGTAACAAAAAAATTGTCAAAACACAACTGCTCATAACTCGATCAAATCTTCATGTGGATCTCTAAAAATTAACATGGATAAACTATGTAAAAAAACCCTTTAAGCCAAAGCCTCTCATCATCAATATACTAAGCTATCCAATATATTGAACTTCAACAATCTATAACTTTTTTTATAACAATTTTCTAAATATCCTCGACATATACAGCCTAAAAGACATTAATGCTAATAGTGTTGACATTAATGACAACCATAATTATCAAAATCCAACACTAATTACCAAAATTTTTGTTTGACCAAGGAAAACCCCCATAAAAACAAATATTTTTTGTTGTAGATTTAGTGCATGTACAAATCCAAAAACCAAGATTTGCAGGAAAATGAGTAAAGTGTAGATAGAGGGCTATAATTTTAGTTTTTAAAGTTCTATAAAATCCTCCCAAGACCCATTTTCCCTAGGGATAACCTATCCTCCTATAGTGCTCATATCCAAATTTTTATGCCAAGTACTTGTGCTCATTATAGGTCATATCATCTCATCAGTGTAGTTGCATCAAACCATTTCCAATTAATTCAATTCTATCCATTGGCTCAAGGAAACTTGAGAAAGAATATCCAAGGTTAGGATTAACTCACATTAGGGTTGAGTATCCTATCTCCTTTGTGATTTCTATCTTGTTTCCTAAAGAAAATAGAGAATAGGGGACACCCTTTTGTTCCTAAGTTCTATGCATAAAGGACCTAGGACACCCTCATCTTCCCCCATTTTCTTCATTCCATTTATGAAATAATAACCCTTATTTTCTTTATTTCAGTACCTTTAAGGATTTTTTAATTCCTTTATTCCTTCCATCTCGTACCTTGGGAATGTGAGGACAATGAATACCTTTATGACAAGAATCCTCCACATCACCCAAGGTACTTCCCAAGTACCAATCTCCCTCTCAAGCCATCAAATTATGCAATTTGTCACAATATCATTTCTTGAGAGATCGCATGCAATACTAACCATGGATCATCATCCTTTCATCATATCCCTTCATCCTCTCTTCTCTCATTTGTATATCACTTGACTTAGTCATTTTCACAAGGATGAAACTTTAAACAATTAAGCACCATTATGCCATCATAATTTTGTGAGAACACATCAAAATTGATGATCTTCGGCTAATATACACAATGAGGGGTTCAACAAACTTCATTTTCATCAAATTTTATGTTGGGTTTACCCCTTTTTTCCTAATTTGAGTGTTGTTTGGGTTTGTTTCTTTTGTTTAATTTTATTGCAATTTTGTTCCCATTTTGAGGCACTTTTCCTTGAATATAAACTAGAATTTTAATACATGTCTGTGTGGCTATAATCCAAATTCCACATGAAGTCTTGTTGCAAAGAATATTTAGAAGCTTTCAATGAAGCAACTTTTAACTTTGTACTAGCATTATAACTATCATAAAAGAGAAGATATATTTCCTTTGTGCTTACATCAAGATTTGATACATGGGACTCTACAAACAAGCAAGATATGTCAAGTAGAAATTTCCCAATGTGGTAGATCTGGAAAAGTAATATCAATGTCCTAATGCACATAATTTTTGGAAGTAATGGAGATATAAAATTTGGATTTAAATGTAGCATCAATTGATGTGGGATATGATATCACAATACAAGCTATGGGGATCCATTGTTCATCCCTAAATGATGGTGATGTGTCACAAGATTTTTGAGAGACCATATGATATTTTTATGTGTTGGAATTAGTTCATTAGATAAGGCTATACCATGACTGAGAATATGTGTATTGTTTCATTAATTTGATGACTAAAACAATCTTTTGTTGTGTGCCTTTTCTTCTCACAATATCACACTTGGTTTTTGATTTATTAGGTGAATTATGAATGATACTCAAATGGAAAGAATTTAGTGTGAGAGACATGATCACTTGAGGAATAAAATAAAAAATATAAATTTAGTGCGAGAGGAAATGAAAAAGTGAAAAAGGACACTAGATAAGGCAATCCCCTTGATTCAATAAGAGATTCCCCCCCTCAAGAAAATTTAAATGATATGACACTATATTTAGTGCATTTACAATTACTAAAAAGTGCATTTGATGTACAAAAATTATTTTAAATACTCAAAATAGAGGTATATGCTAAGTAAAAATTTGAGATATTTTTGAGATGAACCAATTGAACCATTGTGTAGTTCTCAAAAAAATAGGAAAGTTCAAAAAACTACTCAATAATGAGTCTATATGTGCTTGAATGAGACATTTGAAGTTTAAAAAAATAGGAACTATGTAGAGTGACCTTTGATAACCTATGGTCTTAAAAACCCATACACAAAAATTAAAAAATAGTAGCACCACCAGATAGATGATGAAAAATTGCCCCAAATCAAAAAAAAATCTTGAAAAAATGATTCCACATGGCCAAGAGATGGGCCTCTAAAGTTGGAGTGCCAAAACTAAACTAGTGATAGAGAAGAAGTCAAATTGTGGGAGTGAAATTTGTTGATGTCAACATGACATCACAACCAAATTTAGATGTCCATCATATTTAGTGACACCTAGATAAAAGTGGATGTAAATAAATTTAACTACAGTTGAAACCTTTGCTAAATTTAGTAACCTACTAGATTTGGAGGAGCTGCCAAAAAATTACCAAATTACTTATTGGACAAGTTGTACTTACATAATATTGTTGTATAGTAACCTAGTACACCTAGTACACCACTTTTGAAAACCCCTTTCCTTTGTTTAAAAAAATAAATAAAAATAACTTTTTCATTGAACACAAATTTTTATATTTTTTTTGTAAATAAAAAATATGATTTTTTGAAATAAAGTATACTCTACACAAGGTTTTGTAAAACCATATGATTGTAAATTCGTCTGATAGCTCTTGGTTTGTAAATTCGTCTAATAGCTCTTGGTCACATGATATAAAATCGATGATTTGATAGTTAATTTTAAGGTTTTTGAGGCTTTTGGTTACAATGGTGTACTTTGTTTTGCTTTGTGACACTTCGATTATAAGGCCAATTGTTGGAGCTACCTTAATTTAGGAAGGAACATGTAATCATGGCTCTGATATCGTATTGGAGAAGGCAAAATTTTAAAGCACAAAATAACCTTCCACTAGTGAAACAAAATAAGCACAATAGGATATCTATCATATAAATGAAGAGTGTAAATGCACAATGAGAGCTTTGCATATTTATGCAATATAAGGGAGTAGGAATGTAGGGTTGAACAAATAACTATCGCTCCAAAGGTGCAACACTTGTATGATCAAATAGTAAATGTATGGGCATGTGTAAAGTGTACATGCAATAGGTGTCTCAAGAGCTAAGTACATGCAACTCAACCACATGAAGTGAGACAAAAAATAAAAATTTCTTAAGTGAAGACTTAAAATTTGTGAATGGATCCACCTAGAAAGGTAGATATGCTAACTAGATATGAAATAACCCTATTTACACTAACAATTATAAGTACATCCTTCTCTTTCAACTCTTGTTGTAACTCTTCAAGCCTCAATCAAATAGTAGATTTCTTCCAAAAGATATTAGTTTCCCCTATAACTAACTCATTGCTTTCTTAGAGATCTTCAAGATTCTTCATGTATTTAGTCACACTGATTCTTTACAACATACATACTTTAAGATTAATTAAAAGTATAGTTACACACACAAAGCGTATGTGTTACTAAAATACTCTACAAGGCCCCATGATCTTGTTTCTTTAATACAAATTATGTTGAAACAAAATTTATAATATATACATTGTGATATTAATGAGCACTCAAACATTCCATAGTTCTTAAACTTGCCTCTTTTTCTTGTCATTTCTATTTGAAACTACTCAAACTAAAAAATACCCAAATAAATACCCACTTAACTAACTATATTTGATTCTTATATCTAGATTATTAACTAAGGGGGTGTCTCACAAAAAGAAGCATGCCCCATACAATTATTTATTTTTAAATATATAAAAAATCAACTTATTTGGATCATAAGACTCATCAACCCTTTGATCCAAAGGGGTCTAGAGGATAATCTAGAGTGCATGATTTTTAATTCATTCAATAGTTTTCCACACCTAAAAAATGGTACATTATACATTATGGTATTGATAATTGATGTTGCTTCACATAGAAACTTGCTACACTATGATTTGACATGAATATTGAGCATCCTACTAGAATGATCATCTCCATAGTCATACTATGATACAAGGAAAATCATGGTTTTCTCAACTATGTCAATCTTAATGTATCAATGGCCATTTAGTATAGTGTATGTCACATCTATGCTAATGCCTAACATTATTGACCCACATTGTATTAATAATACTAGTGCTAGCAATTGTTATCAACTTGTACAATCATTTATGATTGAGTGAAGGCTAATGTAGTCCCTTCTCTCCCATTAGGTTAGAGGTGAGAAGTCCTTGTAGCAAAAAAATCTAAACAACTTATATATCCTCATCAAATATTAAGAATGAAAACAAAAAGTGAACAAACATAGCAACTATAACACCATAACACTAAAATTGAAAAGAAAAATTATCTAATCCTACCAAAAGTTCTATTCAAGCACTTAACCCAAACTTTGAGTGAATAGTGAATTGGAGTAGGGAATTTTCTCCCAGCATCTTAGTGGCTCCTCTAACCTCCATTTTGACCCTATTACATTCTATTCATCAAATTCAACATGTAAAATTCTCAAGGTCTTGTCATAATAAATAATTTAGGCATATTTGTAAGATCTAGAGAATATAAGACATCAATTTTAACCAAAAATATATCCTTATTACAATGTGTATCACTTTGAAGATAACCGTATTACTAAAAAATACGTGTTTTCATAGTCATGACTAAGGAAAATATCTTGAACACTTCTTTATTTTGACCCTAAGACCTATATTACAATCTTGTTTGACCACTTCACTTACACAATATTTTTAAAACAAAGAACAAATTCTACTTACATACTTGTGTTTCTAAATGTGCATTCTAGATAATCTCATGGTTTAAACTTAGATCTCTTTAATAACGCTAACATTTTCAAACTTGTTTTACAATCAACTCATCTATACTTGTAGTCTAAAACCAAAAGGATTTAAACCCATGAAATTTTGATTTATTTCTAGATACATCCAACTTTGTTTTTATTTTCAATACTTTTAGATATTCATGCCTCATCTCAACAAATATTTTTCAAGCAACTTCTACTAGTGATTTTGATTCTAAACAAGTTAGGATCAATGAAATAATTAAAAATAATTCCTTTCCTCATTCCAACATGATATTTTCAATAATATTATTTCATTTAAAAACTTCAATGGCATCTTCTTAGAAAATCAACACCTTTAATGCTATCAAAAAATAAATATTTACCTTTCAACTGCAATTTTTCCTTTCCAAAATTAAACTTTCAATGCTTCCCAATAGTTCTAAGACTTTTTTGGTATGTTGCATGTCATACTCAAGATTTTTAACTCTGTTATGCAAGTTTTAAACACCAAGCTAACAATAACACCTTTCTAGCAAGTAGATGCTCAAACTCCTTGAGGAAAAAATATATCAAGGCATCATTTTAGAACTCTCAATTGTTTAAAATTGCATCATTCATAAATTTTAATTTCAATTCAATGAATTTTCAAATTCAAAATATAAAGAACAATAATTTTTTATGTTATTATTTAAATATAGGAAAAAATATAATATCTTCCTTTTAAACATTGTTAAGTCTTTACATTCTTTATTTTCAAATATATTTTTCAGCATGCGCTTTGATATCACTATTGACACAAAATTTATAATATACATTAACATATTCATGAACACACTAAAATTATATTATATGTCATAAATATGAACATTACATAGAAGTGCTTAAGTAAGCCTCTTATTTTTAGCATTCCCATATACAACTACTCAAAATATTGTATTCCCAAAGATCTACCTACATACCTAATCACATTTAATTAACAATATTTAAATTATTAACTATGGATGTATCACACATAGAATAATTAATGGTGGATAGGATGAAGACCGTTGGAGAGAAGACTAGTTTGGTGGTGGGCTTGAGTGATTTTAATTTGAACTCAAGCCTTGGGAATCATGGTGATTTTTAGTTTGGTCAGTATACAGATTTGGGGCTTACTGAAGCGGCAACTTGGAAGGATAGATCGTGTGGTGTGGATGAGTTGCTTCCCCTTGGTGGTAAGGCTAGGAAGGATAGATAGTGTAGTGAGGATGTGGTCAAAGATGTTCTCCTTAAAGGTAAGTGTGTTTTTGAGGCCTTCAAGGAGTCTTGTGATGGTTGTCCATCGAAGGAGGCATTTCCAAATTATCATGGGGATAATGTGGATGTTGGAAATGATGTGCAGGCCCCATCTGGGGAATCATTTGCGGCTAATCTGAGTATTCCTTAGATTGAGCTTGCTTCGGTGAGAGGTGGACAACTGGCAAGGCAATTATCCTTGTTGGGGCAGAGATGGTCTAACCTTTTTGCATCCAAGCTTAAAGGAAAAGAAATAGTATATGAGTTTATGTCTTCTTCTAGCATTGAAGGTGGCTTCGTCTTGTCTATTATGGACTCTCTTGTTGACAAAAATATAGCTAAAATGGATTTTTCTTTGGTTGGAAATTTTTTAGGTCCATGACCTAATATTGAGGAGGTCCACACTTGGGTCCATAAGAAGTGGGCATTAAAAGGTCAGGTTGAAATTGTGGTTATGGCTAAAGGTTTCTTCTCCTTTTCCTTTACCTTCGATGAAGACTTGAGAGCAGTTTTTGCAAAAGGACCATGGTCATTTAGGCATCTTATCCTATTTCTTCATCCTTGGGAACCTAGGATGGACCTTTCCAAGTGCCTCTTTCATTCTACCCCTATGTGGGTTAAGTTACCAAACTTGCCTTTGGAATATTGGGATGAAGAAGTGTTTAAGGCAATGGCTAAATCTTTTGGGTGGATTGTTTCTATTGATGAGGCCACTCTCTCCAGGAATTGGTTGGTTGCAGCTAGATTTTGTGTCATGATTGACCAAGAATCTAAGATGCCTAAGTTCTTCCACCTGAACTCAAAGGGGGGATCTTGGAAACAATAGATTGTTTTTGAAAATTTCCCTTTTGCCTATTTCAAATCTAAAATGGCAGGTCATTGAGCTAAGGATTTCCCTGCTAAGGTGGCCCCAACCAAGGTTGTTCAATAGACTAAGATTTGGAAGGTCGAGGATACCAAGGAGAATCAGGCTCCTTTAAATCAAGGTGAGTCAGTTGTTGGCAATGGTGTGGAGGGTGAAGGTAAAATTGAAGATCACTTGGTCCCTCATCATGAGGTTGACAAGGAGTCTAAAAAAACTATGGATGTGGTTGTGGGCCAATCTTTCAATCAGGACATGGATCATGTCTTGGATACTTTGTGTTCCCCTAAACAGACTATTTTGGAGCCTTCTATTGCCTCATCTTCCCCTCTAGATCATGCATTTAGCTGGTGATTGGTGATGGTGCTTTGGTGGTGGTTGATATAGCGAGTAAGGATGAAGATGGTTTTATTCAGGTGTGAGGTAGAAGGAAGAATTCCTCTACTTCTCCTCCTCCTCAACCCCATAGGGTTGTTACCATGAGAAGGAAAAAAGCAGATTGTGGGTCAGAATCGAGGGGCCAGGGTCAACCCTCCCTATAGAAAAGTAGGAAGAGGGATTGCAAGCGAGATATTGCTAAAGTGGTTCATAATACCTTTTTTGATCTATGCTCAAAGAGCACCCTTTCATCGTGCAAATGAAGATTATTTCCTGGAATATCATAAAGTTTAATAATATGCACAAACAAGACCTCTTAAAGAATTTAGTTCAGGGCCATAATCCAGAAATTTTGTTGATCCAAAAAATGAAAATGTGGATTAATAAGTTGAAAGCTCTAAAGAATCTATTTTTAAGGATTGTGGTTTTCATGGGGTTAGCTCTGAGAGAGCTTTAGAAGGCATCACTACTTTTTGGAATGCTAATTTAATTAAAGGTGTTTTGATAGTGGAAGGTTTTAATCATGTGGAGACAAATTTTATCTGGATTAGGGATTCTTACTCTTGGGTTATTTCTAATGTATATGCTCCTAATCTGAAGAGAGCTAGGAAGAAGTTATGGGATGATCTAGGGGGTCTAAGGATGAATTTTTTGGACAGTTGTTGGCTTGTGATGAGAGACTTTAACACCCCTTTATGTGACAATGAACAAGTGGGTGGTTCACAAACCAATGGGAGATCCAACTAGATTTAAGATTGTTCATTGATGATAATGCTCTTATCGATGTTAAGTTTACTAGAGATAAATTTATGTGGTCTAGCAGGTGTATTGGTATGGATAATATTCAAGTTAGACTAGACCGAGCTTTAACTTCAACATCCTGGTTTGTGGATTTTTCTCACTCCATGTCTTCTATTACGAGGTGCAGGTCTGACCACTTCCCTATTTCTTTTTTTGTTGGTAGGCTTGGGGTAAGAAACACTCTCCTTTTCGATTTGAAGCTATGTGGTTAAGGGAATTGAGGTTTTTGGATTGTATAAAAAATTGTGGCAAGTGAACATTGATAGTTGTGTGATGTTCAGAGTTGCCAAGAAATTGAATTTTTTCAAGAGGAATTTAAAGAAATGGAATAAAGAATCGTTTGGTCATATTTTTGAATCTAAGAACTCTATCCTTTAGAATTTGGATTGTATTCAAAATTCCATTCATTCAAAGGGACTATCAGAGGATCTCCAATTGTAGGAGGATGGCCTTCTCATGTAGTTGCATGATATTGTTGCTAGGGAGGAAGATTTTTGTAGATAGAGATCTCGTGCTATTTGGTTGAATTTTAGAGACCGCAACTCTAAATTCTTTCATCTCACTACCCTTAGGAATAAATCGGCTAATAGAATCTCCTTGATTATGGTTGATGGCTTGTTGTTGGAGGATGAGGAGGCTATTAGGAGAGTGGCTGCTAGTTTCTTTGAGAGACTCTTGAAGGATGATTTGACCTAGGACCAAAATCATGTGGAAGCTTCTTTGGAGGTTATTCCTAAAGTTTTGTTGGGGGCTCTGAATAAGGAGTTCACTACTATCCCTTCAACACTTGAAGTAAAGGAAGTAGTTTTCTCTTTTGAGGGAAATAAGGCCCCTAGGCCTGATGGCTTTCCCTTTATCTTCTTCCAGTTGTGTTGGGAGATTGTTTTAGAGGATGTGATCAATACTACCATGGATTTCTTTGGTTCCAAACATTTACTCAAAGTGTTGAATGTGACCTTCATTGTCCTGATTCCCAAATTTGTTGATGTTAATAGCTTTGGTGAGTATTTCCTTATCAGTCTCTGTAATTCTATTTACAATTTTTTTTGAAAGTGCTTGTTACTAGACTGCATAAATTCCTTTCCAACCTGATCTCTAAGCACCAAATTAGTTTTTTTAAGGGTTGTCATATTCTTGATTCTATTATATTTTTTCATGAGCTTGCTCACTCTATTAATGCTTCTAAGAAACTGGGCTTCTTCCTGAAGTTGGACCTTCTTAAAGTTTATGATAGGGTGAACTGGAGATTTATGTTGAAAGTGTTGGATTGCTTTGGTTTTTGTAAGAAGTTTCTTCAGCTTGTTGAACAACTTATCTCTACTCTACCCTTTGTTGTGTTGGTGAATGGATCTCCTTCCCCTTTCTTCTAGAGATCGTGTGGGCTGAGGAAAGGAGATTCTATCTCATTGCTACTCTTCATTTTGATGGTGGAGGTTCTTGGAGAAAATATTCAAAAGGATTTATATTCTGGATCTTAGAAGGGCATCTCCTTCTTCTAGATGTGATCTTGTGACCCATGAACAATTTTTTGATCACTATTTTGATGGGTGAATCTTATGTTCAGGATGTTAGAGCTATTAAGAGGTTGATCAAGGACTATGAGAAGGTGTCTGGTCAAAGAACTAATCTTCCCCAGAGTCATTTTTTTCCTTAACACACTAGAAGCTTTGTAGTTAAATCTTGCTAGAATTCTTTTGTGCAATAGGAGTGATCTCCCAGTTTCTTATTTGGGGCTTCCATTGTGTATTTCTAAGATCCTAGAGTCCTTCTAGTTGGGTCTATTGAATAATTTTAGTAGAAATTTGGCAGGTTGGAAAGGTGCTCTCCTCAGTCAAGTGGGAAAGATTCAACTCATTTCTTCCATGCTCCAAAATTTTCCTCTGTAAGCTATGAGTCTTTTTAGAATTCTTGTCAAGTTTACAGAGAGAATGGAACAAATAATGAGAAGATTCTTATGGTTGGGTGTTGAATCCAAAGCCAAAATTCCTCTTGTGGCATGGGATTTGGTGTGTAGACCAAAGAAATGGGGTGGGCTTGGTATCATAAATTTAAAAGCTTTTAATAAGGCTCTCCTATTGAAAAATGTTTGGAGACTCCTGAATGGAGAAGTAGGGTGGGCCTCTTTGGCTAAAATAAGTACTTGCATGGTATTGGGAGACCCTAGAATTTGTTGACCTCTGATGATGTTCCCTCTGGTTTGTGCTTTTTGAGGAATATAGTTCCCTCCAAGGATTTTATTGCTAATGGTGTTAAATGGTTGTTGGGTGATAGTACAAGCATTCTCTTTTGGGAGGATGTTTGGTGTGATGTTAAACCTTTAATCAATTTTCCTTGGGCCCCCTATTATTCCCATCTGTAAACAATTTTTTAGAACTAGGGTGGCTAATTATTTTCAAGATGGGGAGGGGAAAAATTTTGAGGACTAGGATCTATCATTGAAGGTTTTGAAGGACTTCTTGTGCCATGTGTGTATTCCCACTTTTCCTAGGTCAAATAGGGTCGTTTAGACCCGCTATGCTAGTGGTAACTTCTTGGTGGCTTCTACCCTAGTGAGTTCAATGGAAAATCCCAACTCTCTCCCCTTTTGTGGGATGTTATGGAACAAGAAGTTGATTCCCAAAGTGAATGTCTTCTTCTGGCTGCTTATGCAAGGTAAAGTCTTAACACATGACAACCTTTGTAAAAGGGGGTTTGTGATTCCCAATATATGTGCTCTTTGTGAAGCTGATGGTGAGAGTGCTTATCATATATTCCTTGGGTGTGAATTTTCTTTTGCTCTTTGGAGTAAATTTCTTAGTGTTTGGAATCTTGGTTGGGTCTTCCTAGACTCTCTTGATAAGTTTGTTGACCAATAGAAATTCCCCTCCTCCTCCCATGTTCTTCTATGGCTTTGGGATCTTATGGCCCCACAAATTGCATGGGGATTATGGAAAGAACAAAATAACATAATTTTTCATGATTCTAAGCTTAAATTTGGCATCTTTTCATTAAGATTTGATAAGCGATTCTAGAGAATTTTGCTCTTATTAATTCTAATTCTTCTTGGTGTACCCCTTCTGCCTGCCTAGCTGGTTATGACCTATTGGTGACTACTAATTGGAAGGTAATATCAATTCCTACTTTGATTCCTAAATCCATTTTAAATGCTAGATTGAGCACTAAGGGGAAACCACCTCCCTCTGGGTGGGTTAAAGTTAATTTTGATGGGGCAGCGAAGGGAAATCCTAGGCTTGCAAGATGTGAGGGTTGTTAAGGAATGATGATGCTAGACTCCTAGGAACAGTGGCACTCCCTTTGGGAAACTAGAAAAATCATTGTGCAGAAGCAGAGGCTATGTTCATATGCATTAATTATGTTGCTAGCAAAGGATACTCTAAAATATAGGTCGAAGGTGATTCCCTAAACATTATTAACTATCTGTGTGGTACTCATTCTCCTAGTTGGAATGTGGAACAACTTACTAAAGATACTATAATCATGCTACGATCTTGTGAAGAGATTCACATCTCTCACATCTATCAAGAAGGTAACTCGTTGGAAAAAAAAAATCAATGAGGCTGTCAATTTAAAGAATTTTCGTGCATGGGAGGAGGGATCAATCCTTCCCGAGAAAGTTAGGATCTTATTGAGAAATGATGGTATGGGTTGAGATGATATGGCATTTAATTTCTAGTACCTTCTTCCATCTCTCATGCTTTCTGGGTTTCATTTCACTCTTTGGTATTCTGTTGAGAAATATTTGTAAGGGATTTCTTCTTCTGTTGTTGGATGAAATGGGTGGTGACAGAAGCATAATTGAGTTGCATTCTTGCACGTGTGTTAGGAAGAATAAGAAGCTATGGAATATACTACGTCATGGTAATTTTATACCTTTTTTAGAAAGGTTGCATGGGCATGACCCTAATGCCTTGACGAAGTTTGTATCATGCTAGCATAGTCGCAAGGTTAAGATAAAGGGCTTAGAAATGGAGGTGAATGAGGAGTCGGTTGCTACTGTTATTGGGATGTTGACAGTTGGTTGCAAATTTTACAAGGACAAGAAGAGTAACGAGGAAGTGATGGCCCATTTTTTTCAAAGCTGACAAGTGGCAGAAATTAATCAAAATGAAAAGTTGGGGTTACAAGCATAAATACCTTAAGAAGATTTGGGTGAATGTTGTTGAGGTGCTTATGCGCTATGTGACTCTGGAGGGTAGGTTTACTATTATCCTTTTTCACCACTGCATGCTTCTAAATCATTTCAAGCATGGTTTGTTTATTTCTTTTCCATTTTTCCTATTATCATCCTTGGAGGTTTCTATTTATGCTCATTTAAAGAATAGGAGGACCCCCATCCTCCATGAAGGTCTCATTATTTTAATTATGAAGCATGTTAAGGCTCTTCTTCCTGCCCCTACCATTAAGGGTTTGGAGAAGAATTTGAGTGATGGTTTTGGTTCGTTGGGTTTGGACTCTAGTATGGCTGAGGATGAGGAATGGAACGAAGAGCAAGAGGACATGTCCTTGGTCCCTGCAACTACTTCTTCGAAGAAGAGGAAGTTGGGTAGTTCTAAAAGCTAAAGGGTAGCTAAACACCTTGTTCTTTTTGACAACAAGGATACGAAGGTGGGCTCAAATGATTCCCTTCCTAGTACCAAGGAGGTGGTTGTTGGATAGGGTGAAACTAAAGGTGGTGGTAATGAGGCGAGGTTACAAGATAATGCTTTGTGTATGGAGGAAATGAACAAGCCGAGGAGGTCGTCTAAGCATATTTCCAACCTAAAGAATAAGTCCTTGAAAGTATTGACAAAGGTCCCCAAAGTGTCTTGTGAGGGAAAGGATTCTGGTGAAAAGGTGGTGGCTATTGAAGACTCTTTGAATCAAGATTCACCCAATGTGGAGCTTGATGAGGAGAATAAGGGTCATTGTGAGGAGGATTCTAAAAAGAAGAGAGCTAAACTAAAGCCTTTGAAGGTAAATCCCCTCTCCAAGTACCTTTCTTACCTTGATGATGATTCTACCTCTATGTTTGAATTGTTGGATATGGCTAGGGTTGGGGCTACTAGAACTTTTAAGTTAGCTAAATGGACTCTTCAGGAGTTCAATAAGATCAACATTAAAATTAGAGGTTTGAAGGAGAATCTAAAGAATGTTCCAAAAGGTTTGGTGTTGGACATTCTGATTGGTAGAATTGTGGACCTTGAGGGTTCTTTCCTTGACTTCAAATCTTTGTGTGAAGATCGTCTGGTGAGTTTGGAAGCCAAGGTATTGGGAACGAATGTGGATATAAAGAAGCTTCTTCATGCATGTCACATCTATGTGAAGAATAGTGCGGAATCTCAAGAAGTCTTGTTCCAAAAAATAAGTGAGCTCAAGGAGGACCAAGTTTATTTTTCTAAGTTAATGGAGAAAGAGCACTCGGCTAAAGGAAAAGGAAAAAAAGCTGCAAAATATTATGACATGGGCCCTACTGTTAGAGGGTCAACTCAATGGAAATAGTCCTTTGATGATGAGAAGAAGGAGTTGTTGGACATGATTGAAAAGCACAGAAACTAGGAGCTCGAGGTGGCCAACACCTTGAGTAGTTTGAATTAGTGCTTGGAGTTCTTAATTTTTGTCTTTTTCCTATTGGGTTTCATTGTATTTCCTATTGTTTTGTTGTTTTGATGTTATTGGGTGTTATTGTTAGCTTACTGTTTCACCTCTTAATCAACACCCTTTTTTGTCTTGTTTTTTGGCTTTTGGTATGTTGTTGGTCTCACTCTGATGGTTTTTTTAGCAACAT
Organism: Sequoia sempervirens; assembly: GCA_007258455.2. Classification (NCBI taxonomy): domain Eukaryota; kingdom Viridiplantae; phylum Streptophyta; class Pinopsida; order Cupressales; family Cupressaceae; genus Sequoia; species Sequoia sempervirens. The sequence continues at coordinate 839,149,580 of VDFB02271358.1, forward strand.
TTTGTATATTTATTTGCAAAGGGTTTCGGGTCCCTTCAAAACCTATTTTCCCCTTATAATCAAAACTATGGATGTATCTCACAAGGAGATGTATGCGCTAGACTGTAGACACATAAAATATACCACATTAATTCATTCACCATTTCTAAAATCATGTTGACACCACAATCATGTCAATTAATTAATTCCATGCTAACAACTCCCTTTTCACCCCATTAATTATACATCACTAATTGGCTAAATATTGTTTAATGCTTAGTTAATTAATCTTTTTCTCTATTTATTCCAATTGAGTAAATAATTTTATTACTTAGTTAATTAATACATTTTCTTTATTTATTCAAAATCAATAAAAAAATTAATTATCCACAACCATCCACAATTGAATTAAAAAATCCGTAATTATTAGATAACAATCTAATCACTTACATCTCAACCATCCATCCAATGATAAATCTCATATATTCATAAATCAACCATAATTAAATAAAAATTGACCTTAATTGAATAAAAGTCACCTAGTATTAAAGGCATACAAAATCATCTTAAAAATTCATCCAATAGTCAATATCAACATTTCACATCCCCATATGAACACCTATAAATCCACCCTCCATTCTTCATCAATATATCATCATAATCTTGACATGTAATTTCTGCTAAAATCCTTCACGAAGCTTGAGCAATCATAATCCATGAGAACATCCACTCAACAAGGGATATACTCAATTGGTAAGTGAAGGTAAAATCAGTTGATTTGGTCATATTTATATGCTCACTCTAAGGTTATGTTGGTTTAGAACAAAGAACTTTATATTATTTTAGTTTCCTCTTTTATTTATTTTAAATTTTAAGATATACATTTTGGCAATGCCTAATGGGACATTAGTTCGTTCTAGGGTTTAACATGCTTGATATTATATATTTCTTGTATTATTTGACCATTCTTCACATGTTGGCAATTTTTGTTATGTAGAGTGGCAATTATGTATCCAAAAGGTATTTTTTTCAATCTGTGTTTGTAGGTCATGGTGTTTTTATACTTATTTGTAGAATCTTTATTTAAGGTTATGACATTCTTTCACCTATTGTAGCATTTTTGTTTCTATGTCACTTATGTGCCTGCTATAACATTTTATTTACTTTGTAATGTTTTTGCACCTACTATAGCATTTCTATTTGATCTATAGAGTTTTTGCATCTATTGTAGTGTTTTTTTTTAATATGTGACATTTTGTGTCAACTATAATTTTTTTTACTATGTCTTAGCTTTTATTTTTCTATAAATTAAATATTTTGATTCCACTCATCTTATATCTTTGATTTTAACATGCAAGGTTTGTATTTCTATTTTTGCATCATACTAACTAAAAATGTTCAAACTATTAACATTTTTTGTACAATTTTATTTGGTTGAATACTTGATTACAAACAAATTTAAATGTTTAATCATAATTAAGGAATTAATTCTAGTTTTAGTTCTCATTTTTGTGTGTGCGCTTCTTGTGTATTCATGATCTAGCCACATATTTTCTTATTTTATGTTGTAAGATGATCTTGAGAATTATGGACAATTTGGTCACATGTGTCTCCCAAGGTCAATCATATATGCCTTTTCTCAAGCCGCAAGGTGATCTTAGAAATCACAATTAGTTGTGCCTTTTCTTTTTTCTAGTTTTAGTGGCTCACCCTCTTGGTTACATCACCAAGTTTTGACCAAATTCTATGTCCTAGTGGGCTATATAAATTCCTTTGAGGAGTTTTCATTCTTGGATAAGTAGTTATGAGTTTTAAGTGCATCATGAAGTGAGGTGGTTTCATCTCACTAGTACACAAGACTTGAACACCACCTTTGTATCATAGATTTGGGCTTGACATATTAAAATTCATATCAAGAACTCCCCTAGATAAGCTTGTACAAGCATAAATTAAGAATAGTAGCAGTTACATAGTTGTGCCCAAAATATAACATTCTCTAAGATCACCCATACCTTCAAGGTGTATTTATGGAAAACTATTTGGTTAAACTCCCACTTGAATAATATATGATGTTTGTACATATTCTTGTGCCCTATTTTCCAAAGAAAAAAAGAAAACAAAACTTATGTCACCTATAATGATGGTGATAAACTAAATTTAAATTCTAACAGAGAAAGTCCATTTGAATAAAATTCATTGATTGACTCCCTCAATCAAAGTCAACCTAATAGTTCATTTGATATTGATGATAGTGATAGCCTTATGAATTAGAGTGAATATAACAAATTTGGAAATGACTTGTTTAAAATTGAACATAGTCGTGTCCAAGTTTATCAACTTATATTTCAACATAAAGATGAAAAGAAGAAAACAATCCCAACATAACAAGACCCTTAAAGACAAAGCTAAGTTATTTTTGACCAGTTGCAATTTCTAAGTAAATAATTAGAAACTTAGCTGCTCATGTTGGTCCTTTATCAATGAAATATTTAAAACATCATCAACAACCCAAATTTATCCTACTATTATCACTACTTTAGGGTACACTATTTTCCCAAGAATGTTAAGCAATGAAGGATGCTCTCCAAGGAATACAAGTGGGGAATCATAATAAAGAGGACAAATTTGAGGAGTTTCTCCCTCATCTATTTTGTTGGTTTTTTCTCCTGCAACCCTTAATTCTAAGAGAACATACAATGCCTAAACAAGGGGAACAAGGATTAAGACAAATATTTTCCCTATAATCAAATAGAGGACAAGAAAATCCAATGAACAAGGCTAGACCCAACCTTCTACACTTTGAGCTCTACAAGACTTAGGAGGGCAATCCTATTATAGGTTATAGGGAACAATAAATGCCACATGCAAAAAAAGCTATAGAACCTTAAAATGTAGATGAACGATGTAGTCTTAGATGTATGAATAAAGGATTTTTTACATTTCATCAAATTTAAGTATGATCCCTTGCACTTTGAATAATATTTAGAACTAATAAATTATACAAATATGTCTTCATCTCAAACACTTGGAGGAGTGATAAATGAATGATTCCTAGGAATTCACCATACACTCTTTGAACTCAATGAAAACAAACAAACCCTAATAAATTAAACTTAAAAGAAATGTTCATTATTTAAAAGATTTATCAATTGTGGAAAAATTTGGAAGAGGAGATTGCAAAAGAAAGACTAATACCTACCTTGGGCTACAGAGTCACAATAAGCCACACTTTCACATCACAACACCAAAACATAACCTCATGATCTTCTTAAACACTTATCACCTTGTGACAGTGAGATCCTCATGAACCTGCAATATAATTCTACTTAACAATCCATTTGAAATAATAAAACCCTTGTTAGTCTTAGGAAAGAATTTACACTATTAATTAAATAGATAGAAAACCATAAGAAAAAAATCATTACATAAAATGTGCATTGATGAATTTGATAATCCTTGATTATTTCCTTCAAAAAAACATTGCATGCCAAATTTTGAGACAATTACACTATAGTATGTATTCATATATTCAATATAGATCAGGTTACAACATTACTGTGATGAAATGGCTAACATCTATGTACTACACCCATCATAGACTTAGCCTATTTTCCTTCTACAAATTATCCTAACTACAAACATACCCCTTGGACCTTGCTACTTTCATAATTTCAAAACCTTTTCAAATGATAAGTGATTACAATATAAAGAATGAAAACCCATATCTTCCACTCAGTTGAAACTTGACACAATGTGATCCCTTTGATTTGGCATTTGGAATATGTCATTTTATCCTAATCCTTATTTTGCCTCTCATTTGCAATTGAAATTTGCTTTGTCATTTTGCTTGCTTTCATTCTTGTGCATATCTTTTACCTGTCCATAAAAACATTTTTACCACCTACATTTTACTTTGAAAGTGAAAATTTCAAACTTATGGGTAAAAACTCATCTGAAAGTAAAACATACTTTTACCATGATATTTTAACCCACTGAACCCTTCAAAATACCCTTGTTTCCTTTGCAAACTAATTTAACATTTTAAAACATATTTCAAAGAAAATATTTCACCATCAGATCCTCTGTTTTATTTGACATTTTTCCAAGTAATTAGCAGGAAACCCCACCTTTTTCATACTTTGTCTGCAATCATATTTGAACGTTATACCCATAATTATTTTTCCTTCACTCCTTGCTCAGATATTAAAAATTAGCATAGATCACTTCAACATGTGGTCAAAGGCTTATAAGAAACTGTAATATCATTAAAATTGCCATAGAGGCATTTTGAATCATGTTGGGTCATTTTTGTGCTATGAGAAACAAAGATCCATGCCAAATATTGCCCAAATCAATGCTTGCACATTGGAATAGCTCAAGGAAGTATTCTGGAAATGAAAACAATGATTTCACATCTACAAAAAAATCTCAAAATCTTTCCCCACATCCCAACATATGAACAATTTTATTCCATCATAGTTTTGCCTCTGATTTGGCATTTAAAAATTCTCAAAATACAACGCAAAACATTGCCCAAGCATGAGAAATATTATAGAGTTGTGTAGAAATATTGTTGGGTCGTGAAAATAGATTGTTGGAGTTTCAAGGCAATAGAATAGAATATTTCCTCAATTTAAAAGCTTCAAAACCTCCCCCAAGCATCCAAACATGGATGGGAAACATCCTTAGCCATAACATGAGCCCTAAGAAAGCTTAAAAATGCCAAAAAAGGGCATTCCACCATTCCGTGCGCCTTTAAAAATTGCCCTTATTTTGCCTCGTGGAATCATAGAATTCACCTTGAATGGACATTTTCAAACCTTCAAAACTCAAATAAGCATTTTAAAATACATTATAAGTCCCCCCTATTTAAAACATTTAAAATGCTTAAAATATTTGCAAAATTTAGGCATTGTAAGATGGAGAGTTTAATTTTTGAGCAAGCCAAATGATTGAACCAACGCCACGGATGCACATGGCCTCTAAAGGTTGTGAAAACTTTCAAGGAGCCATAATCAATTGTTTAGACCAATGGATAATTGTCAAAAATTGGAAAATTAAATTTGTTCACTTCCTTTGTAAACTAGGCCCTCTAATAGGGTGCTTAAAAATTTAGTTCAAGCTTCAAAACTCCTATGACGGCCATGGAAACGGGGATGTAGGCATTTGAAGACAAAATAACATTTGGGTCATTCCCAAAAATGAGGTACCTGAAACTTTGTATGGGATTGCTTAGACCTACTCCAAATTGGCAACACATTAAAATTTTCCTCAAAACTCATCTAGAAGCCATGAAACTGAGTTTGCACACTCATGATGAATTAAATAAAATTTCTACCAACCATATTTTTATAACGATCCTTGGACTGGGAAGTTTTAATGTTAGAAGTTTCAGACAAACTAGTTGCCATAGGGCCTAAATATTAGATTTTTGTTACATTGGTGGTTGTCGTTGCACCAAAAGATTGACCTATTAATGTCTGATACAACCACCATATTTATACAAGATCCACAAGAGGTAATTAAGCCATGCCACAAACCCAAGTGTCGCGCTACATCAAGGAGACCAAGGGACACACCATCTTGCAACAATCCTCTGAGTGCAAGTGAGGGGTTCAAACCCATGATCTCAACTCTGATACCAATTGTTACATTGGTGGTTGTTGTTGCACCAAAAGATCAACCTGTTAATGCTTGATACAATCGCCAAATTTATACAAGATCCACAGGAGGCGGTTAAGCTATGTCATGAACCCAAGCACCACACTACACTAGGGAGACCAAGGGACACACCATCTTGCAATAGTTTTGTCACCACCTAAAAGGTTACCAAGCACTAGAAATAAAGGAAATTTCTAGGTGCTAATATTGGCTCTTGTTCAAGGATCTATCCTTCAGTGAAGTATAGCGAGATTCTAGAGATCTCTAGGGTGCAGACCATGTGCCAAATCCATTGTGTGTTGTGTAATTGCTCATTTGTGTTTTTTTGTAAACCATCCTTTCAAACTTCATTTGGTGGCCTCAAGCCCCAAAAAATGAAGAACCGGTACTTACCTTTATCAAACACTTTATTTTCCATCAATTGACCCAAGCCCAATTTGGAAGCACTATCACAAACTACCTCAAAGCTGTCATTGCCATTAATCCTTGTTACCATATCTCTAAGCTTGCCACTATCAATATTATCCTTGTCAATCTGAATTTTGCAATCAAACATTAACTAAAGCACATAATCATTTAAAGCATAGATGTCACATTTATCAATTATGTCATATCCACAACCACTGTGACACTTTACCTCATCCAATTCACTATCATGTTCCATTAAATGCCTACCCAACTGAATTGAAAATTGAAAACATTCATATTCCATCAAATAGCCAACGTCATAAAATTTGACATCACATTCAGTTTTCACATCAAACTTGAAACTATCATAAGCACTTTGTTCAACAATCCCATTAACAAATATATTCTCTAATTTATTGAAGTCAAATTTTGGCTTCAAGTCTGAGAAATCAAATTGAATAAAAGAATCATATAAAAAATGGAGACATTTTCTACAAATTTTCCCATGTCTAATGCGCACTCACTTTGTATGATGAACAAAAAATGTTCATTATAGGCATATGCTCAAACTGAATTGCACCACAAACAAATTTATCTCCATCTAATCAACATAACTCAATCACATTATTACATTCCCCAATGATCTAAAAACAATATTTATCAACATCCATAATATCATTATCTATATTCAAATCATGGCCTTAAAAAAAACACCAGCATCACATGCATAAACAAATCTTTCCATCTCAAGTTCAAATACATGTTTAGACTCAGTATTCAGATCATCACACAACCCTATGTGAAATGTTTCAAATGAAAACTCAAATAACTCAAAATTTAGTCTTGAGCCAAATTCCTCATAGTGACTATTCAAAACATATTCACTTATGAACATTTGAATCATTTTCAACACTAACAGCTTCAGATTTAGTATGATCAGTAGAAAGACATTAGTTTGTGTTCATCCAAATACCAAATATTTATCATAATCTAAAAAGTTGTTCTCTCATATAGGTGAACACATGCTTTCATTGGATTTTACAACAATGCATCCCTCATTCAACAAAATCATGTCCATTTCCATATACACACTTCATTTGATCAATCTAAAACTTTTGGATAACAAACTCCACCTGAACGTAATCCAAGAACATCCTAGAAACCAACTAACTCCTTCACAACAAGTCTCACCTAAAGATTATAAACATATTGTATATCCAAAGAACACTATCAGACATTTTGTTACTGTGTAACTTAGAAGACCTTCTTTCGATATGCCTAACCACAAATCCTCTTGACACAAACAAGGGAACAACACCATCAACTCTCCTTCATAACTACAAGTCCTAAAAAGCAACTGCAGAGAAATGAGGAGAACATATATTTATCCCAAACACCTCTGTACACAACACTGCAAAAACCAATTCACACACTACTAAACACAACTTCCTCAAACCAATGATCTAGAAGCCAAAATTTTGGATATAGAAACTCTTAACATCTCTAACCATCATATCCAAACCACAAAAACATATCTTCACCCTAGAAGAAATGTGAAGAAAAACTAGAATACCTCTACAAACCATAACACCTATGCAACACCCTATTTCCTTATTTTATCAAATTTCTTACTCTTCAACATCTAATCTATAAATAGAAGCTTATCAAAGCAACAATCTCTTCTCAACCATTGTAATACTATCACTAATGACAACACAGACTTGTTGACATCAACATGACAACACCTTCATACTTGCAACAATAACCACCTTTGTCATTGATGGAAACACAAGATGTGAAAAAAACATCAAAGACACAAAAACTCTAAACATACTTATTTCCTTTTCTCTTTTCTCCCCCTTTCATGGCTATCTCATTACACTTTCTCTCTTTCATGATTTTCTTTTACTTTTTCTCCCCCTGTGTAGATAGACTTTTTCACATGATTCTTTCTCTCCCCCTTTGACATCAATGGCAAAGGATAAGGTATTTTTCATTGTTCTCCCCCTTTGACATAGAACCAATATACTTACAACTATTCTAAATAATCCCCCTTAGGAGTACACACCAATCAACTCACCAACCTCTGCATCATGACAACATAAACTTCATACTGTAACAATGTTACTACGTGCCCCCCCTGAGAAGTAGCCACCAACATCAGTCCAAACAAAGAATGGATCCATAGATCCACTAGACAAATGCATCTCCATATGCATCTAATTCAAAGAAGGATGGGTAATAACCCCTAACTTCTCCCAAAGATACTCAAAAGTATCCTTAGGAAGAGCCTTAGTGAATATGTCAACAATACATATTCCAGCCTCACCTCATTCTCTATAACTTTCTCTCTCAAAAAGTGATATCTGATTGATATATGTTTTGTCCTTGAATGCATAATGGGATTCTTTGAAATGTTAATTGCACTTGTATTATCACAAAATGAAAGAAATGGACTCATCATACACTACTCTGATATCCTTGAATTTCTATCCCATCCATAATACTTGTGTGGAGCAAGATGTTGCCACAATGTACTAAACCTCTACAGTGAATAAAGAAACTAAATCTTGCTTCTTACTCAGCCATGACACCAATCTACATCCAAGAAAGAATGCACCACCACTTGTACTTTTCCTATCATCAACAAAACCAACCCAATTTGCATATGTGTATGCACTTAATTTGAAATTAGTATCCTTAGGATACGATAAGCCATAATCTAGAATTCCTTTTAAATACCTGAATATCCTCTTCACTGCTGCAACATGTGTCATTTTAGGATCTTCTTGAAATCTAGCCACAAGATAGACTACATGCATGATATTCGATCTAGTAGTAGTTAGATATAACAGTCCAGCAACAATAGATTTGTACTTCCTCTAATCAGCCTTTGGTGATTCATCATCCTTGCTTAATTTTCAACCAGTCACCATAGGAGTACATACCAGTTTGGAGTCATCCATCCCAAAAAAAATTAGCATTTCTTTAACATACTTTGACCATGAAATGAATATACCTTTATCTGTTTGATTGATTTGTAGCCCAAGGAAGAAATTCACCTCCCCAAATATCTACATCTCAAACTCTTTCTACATCCCCTTTACAAATTTCATACACATCTTCATTGTACTGTCATCCACATAAACAATCACTATCAAGATTCTATCTTCCTCAAATTTAAAGTAAAGATTACTGTCTGCGGTACCCTTGTTAAATCCTTGTTGTATCAAATATTTGTCCAATATTACATACCAAGCTCTAGAAGCTTGCTTCAATCCATATAATGCCTTTTTCAATCCGTAAACCATGCCTAGTTGAACTGACAACTGAAATCCATCTTGTTGATCCATCTAAACCTCTTCTTCCAATTCACCATTCAGGAAAGAAGACTGCACATACATTTGATAAACTTTAAAGTCTTTATGTGCTACAAATGCAAAAACATTCTGATTGCTTCCATCCTAGATAATGGGGAAAATGTCTCCTCAAATTCTATTCCTTTTACTTGTGAGTAACCCTTACACACAAGCCTTGCCTTATTTCTTACTATTTCTCCATTCTCATTCAGTTTGTTTCTAAATACCACTTAGTTCCAATTATGTTCTTATTTTAAGGTCTAGAAACTAATTCCCAAGTCTGATTTTTCTCAATTTGTTCTAGCTCTTCTGCCATTGCCTTCATCCAATATTCATCTCTGTATTCTTCACTCACTATTTTTGGTTCAGTTTTTGCAAGTAAACATAGATTTACCTCAACTTCAAAAACTCTTCTTCTTGTCAATACACCTTTTCTTTTGTCTCCAATAATTTTTTCTTCTTAGGGGTCTTTTTCAGAGCTTCTTCCTCTTCATTCTGCATTTCTTTTTCCTTAGCTTTTTCTTCTTCTTCTTCTTCTTCTTCTTTGCAAGCAGTTTCATTTGAAACATATCCATCTATAACAACTGAATTCTACAAATATTTATCAACCTTGACATTTGCACTCTCAACAATCTTTCTTAACCTTTTGTTGTAACATCTATAAGCTTTGTTATTAGTAGAATATCCAAGGAAGATACCTTCGTCAGACCTTGCATCAAATTTTCCCAATTTTTCTTCGTCTCTTCTGATATAGCATTTTCTTCCAAATACTCTAAAGTACTTGACAGTATGAATCTGTCCATGCCACAACTCACAGGGAGTCTTTGTGATGTTAGCTTTGGCTTGAACTTTTTTAAGTATGTAAATAGTAGTATGAATCGCTTCTCTCTAGTAGAATTCCTATAGTTTAGCTTCTTTCATCATAGTCCTTGCAGTTTTTTGAACAGTTCTATTTTTCCCTTCAACAACTCCATTCTGCTAAGAAGTTCTAGGGGTAGACAAGTGCCTCTTTATTCCATGATCATAAAACATGTTAAACTCATTGGAAGTTAATTCCCCACCTCTTTCAAACCTTAAATATTTGATTTTCAAATCCATTTCATTTTCAACCATAGCTTTAAATACTTTGAATTTATCTAGATCTTTAGATTTTTCTCTAAGAAAAGTAACCCATATCATTCTAGAGTAATCATCAATTAAAAGAAAGTAATTCCTATCACCTTGAAGACTTCTCACCATTGTAGAACCATAAATATTTGTGTGTATTAATTCCAATAGTCCAATAGTAGATTGTTCATTTCCTTTGAAACTACTTGTTCATTTTCTAAATTGACAAATCTTTACAAACAACATTGATAGGTTTTGTGATTCTTAGTAGGTCTCTCACTGTATGAACTAAATTGATGCTAACCATATTGTCAAAATGCATGTTACACATCCTTCTATGCCATAACTAACTATCATTAATCTAAGTCATAAAGCAATGACCATCAACACCCTTAAGCTGGTAGATATTTCTATCTATCCTTTTATCAACAACAATCACAGTTCCAGATGCTTTTCTAATCTCACAAATTTCATCCTTAAACACAAGATTATATTATTTGCTACACATTTTTCCAACACTCAAAATATTATGCCTTAATCCTTTAACATAGTAAACATCTTCAATAATATGCTTTCCATCAAAAATGATTGAACCTATTCCACAAATCTTAGCTCCTAAATCACCTCCAAATTTAACTAATCCTCCATCATAATTTTCAAGTTTAACAAACTTACTTTTTTCTCTAGACATGTGATTAGAGAAGCCACTATCAACAACTCAATAGTTCTTATCATGTCTACCATGAAAAGTAATTACCAAAGTACCTTCAATTTTATCCTTCTTTTCTAGAACACTTTCCTTCACACAAATTTTAGAGTTAGTAGAAGTAGATTCATTTTTAAAGATAAGAACAAGAATTCATCATCATCTGCATAATCGTATTTATCATCAAAAATACCAACATCTTCTCTAACATAGTAACTTCTCTTAATCATCTTTCCTTTTTACTCCTTACTTTTATTGTTTACAACTCTATTTGGACATCTTGAAGAATAATGACCTATATTTCTATAGCTAAAACATTTGAAAGGTATTTTACCTTTGCACTTACCAGTGCTCTTTTTCATCCTTCTTAAAAAATTAGCTTCCACATCATCAAGATCTTCTCCATTTGAATCTTCAATCTTTTCTAATTTTCCAACCTTGAAAGTGGTCTCCACTTTTGTACCATTTTTCAAACCATGTTTTCTCATCTCAAATAAAGTTAGTGTACCCAAAAACTGATCTCTAGAATAAGTATTAAAATTTACAACTTCCTCAAAAGCAAATACCTTTTCATTGTAAGAATCAGGAAGAGATTTGAGAACTTTCTTTACCACTCTAGGTTCTTTAACTTGTGCACCAAGACCTCTCATTGCACTTACCATCTCATCAACTCTTTGCATGTAGATTGTAATTGTTTCATATTCAAACATTCGCAAGGTCTCAAATTGTTCCTTCAGATTCTACAACTTCATTTGTTTAACCTTATCTCCTTAATAAATGCTCTCTAGCTTGTCCCAAACTTTTTTAGCTGTCTTAAGATTCATAACTTTTACTAATTCAAAATTTGAAAGATTGTTCACTAGAATAAATCTTGTCTTACCATTTATTTAATGTGCCTTGATCTCATCATTGTGCTCAAACCATTTTTAGGTGCAACATATTGAGTCTTTATTTCCTTTTCAATCTCATAACCAAAGGATGCTAAATATCCTTCCATTTTTTCCTTCTAGAATGCATAATCTATACCATCAAACTTAGGGGAATCTATCTTGTTCGCCATCCTAGATCTACCTCAATTGGTTAAGCCTTTCTCCAAGGAACCTTGATCTAATACCAATTGTTGAATGAACAAGACAAATGAGAGGGCGTGAATCAATTGTACCAAATTAAAACATTAAAAACCTCAATAGTAGTCAAATCCACATGCATTCATTAAATCCTTAATATGTTATAATTTTTTAACATGAAAAGCATATAACAAAAACTAAAATAATAACACCATACACAAGAGAACACCAAATTTATGTGGAAAACCCAATGAGGGAAAAACAACAGTGAGGATTAGCTTACAATATAAGTAATTACAAAACTAGTCCAAGGGCTCATTGCCAGAATAGGATGCACTATCCAAAAAGGTTCATAGTTAGGGCTCACTACCACAAAAAGAAAAAGAAGATAGAAGAGAAATATTACATAGAGAACAAATTTTGAATGTAACATAGAATCCACCACAATAGTTCCAAAACCTTTGAAGTCTTGTTTGAATGATTGTGGACACCTTCAACTCACTGCATTTAGAAGTCCAACACTTTGAACTTCACACTACTTTGCTAAAACTCACAATCTAATCTTTGGAAATTTGCATCACTTGCATCACACACATATATTCTTTCTATCTTTTCAACCTTCAACATCTCAAATCATACTTATACCATCCTCAACCTTGAAAACTTTCTCCAAGGTCAGCAATACATGATTTACACTTTGCAATTTCAAATTAGGTCAGCACTAAACATTCAAGTGGTGGATAGAAACGAAAGTGGACCAAAAGAACACTTAACTAGGACCCAAATTAAATCTCACATGCCACGCTATGCCTTCATTAACACTTAAACATCTTTGAATGTAGTGTAAACAACAAGTCAACTATTACCCATGAAAACACATTAAAATTTGAATTGCATCCCTCCTTTGATCTGTTTGGAATAGGATGACATTTAATTGCGATCCTAAACATATTTCATGTATCTCCTAAGTCCTTGGAAAGTGTTCTTCAACACTACAATTAGAAAGAGATTAAATTTGAATGAAATGAACATGTAAATTGACATTTGTAATTATTCCTAAATGATAGGAACATATGGGGATGCCCAAGAAGAGCTCCTACAAAATAGGAGAACATGGGGTGCTCACATGGAAGGTGGGACCCACCTAGCTTAAGTTAATTTTTTGGAGAATTGATAACTCTTATGTAATGCATGTCTTGTTCCTACAAAATAGGCATTGATAATTACAATGTGTGGAGTGGCACTATCAATTCAATTCAGTTTAGTTTATTTTAGTTTAGTTCAGTTCAATTTTAGTTTAGTTCAGTTTAGTTATGGTTCAGTTATCTTCAGTTGCATGTAGTTAGTTTGAGTTGCATGTAGTTGACTTAGTTGACTTAAGTTGCATGACAGATAATAGGTTGATACTTTCAGTTAAGTGGGATGATCAATCATGCATGATGTTTGCATGAATGGTGGAGAGATATGTTTTAGTTAACTCATATTGACTTGGACCCACCTTGGGCATCCAAGTTGCAATCTTTCAATTAACACCTTTGCATGAGAAGATATTTACAAGGTGGCACAACCACGGTAGGAGGGTCCTCAAAGTGAACAATTTGGACTGTGCAACAAGAGTCACACAATAGAAGCAACACAGAATATGGGGGCAAATGCAGATGTAAATATTCTCATTAACATAAATCTCAATTACATTTGGCCAAAAACATTCGGGTTTACAAATTTGACTCATAGGCCTAATACGACATGCTAAAAAATAAAACATTCCAACATGCTCCTATATGCGAGCATAAATCTTACATATCATATCTATCTTAATCTCCTTAATCAACTGTTTCCCTTCTAATGATATATTACAAGCTTTATATCATATCCGTAGGTCTAGAATCATCTACATCGGCCAAAGATCATCATAGTCTCCAATGAAGAAAATGTAATGTGCACATGAAATAGGTTGTCCTCAAATTTGAATTACTCCATTGACAGGTTCATAAGATGAAGTGTGGACCTATAATTAAGGTCGGGAATACTCCACGAAACCATTAAAACCACATCGTTAAGATCTACAAGCTACGGGGATGATCCACCAGTGATCAAACTAGCTGATAGGCTTGAAAATTATTCTGGTACCAGTTCAAGAAACTACCACTAAATCCAAAAGCGATAACTTTCTAGAAAAAGATCCAATCACACTCAAATCTTGGAATAAGGAAAATGAACATGTACACAATGTAAACATAGATCCATAGCGTTTGGTGAGAAAATATGATGAATCCACCAACATGAACTGAGCAAGAACAAGAACAAAACTGAAAGAAAATATTTTTGGTTGATGCAAGATTGCCAAGAACCAAGGATGCTCCTACATCAGACATCTGAGGTTAATGAAAAGTGAGTCGCTCACTTTGCAGGGGCCAAAGGAAAACCAAAATTGTCTACCTCGGCCTAAGAAATCCAAGAAGAATCCTCCACTAGTCTACCTTTCCACTTCACAAGATATTCTTTATATTTTCTTCAACACGTTCTCATCCCATCTCTGATATCCAAAATCTCTTCTATCTCATCTGACTGTTGTTTAGGAAACTGGTTCTCCAACTTTTTTGTACTATCCTCATTGAATTCTGCTTCATGGTACTAATGTAGATCTGCAATGTTGAATATAGATGATATACCCATGCCATCTAGTAACTCCACTTCATATTCATTTCCTGAATCAAATTTGCTCAAAATATTACAGGGTCCAAACTTCCTCATCTTCAACTTATTGTATGTGCCAACTGGAAATCTTTCCTTCCTCAAATACACCATCGCTTCATCTCAAGCTTCAAATTCCTTATGCCTCCTTTTCTCATCTGCTCACTCCTTATACTTTTGGTTCATGTCTTCCAACTATTGTTTCACTTGAGTATGTACTTTCTTCATGTGTTCTACAAATTCCTCTACTTCTGTACTCCTTTTGTCTTCCATACTGATGTCTCTCAACTCTGATATACCTCTAGGATGAACTCTGATAACAATCTAAAAAGTTGTCTTTTCGGTACTCCTATTCACTAAATTATTGTAAGAAAACTCTGCTTATGCAAGGACTAAATCCCATCTTTTAGTCTTCTCTCCAACCAAACATCTTAGCAAATTTCCCAAACTCTTTTTTACTACCTTCATCTATCCATTAGTTTGTGGGTGAAAAGTAGAACTGAACTTCAATTTTTTCTTTAACTTCTTCCAAAGTACCCTCCAAAATTAACCAATAAACTTTACATCTTTGTCTAAAACAATACTCCTAGGTAATCCATGCAATCTGACCACTTCCCTGAAAAAAAAATCTGCTACATGTACTGCATTTGTTGTCTTCTTACAAGATATGAAATGTTCCATCTTATAAAATCTATCCACTACCACAAATATAGAATCATTACTTATTTGTGTCTTCGACAAACCAAGTATGAAATCCATGCTAATATCCTCCCAAAGTCTCTTCGGAACTATCAAAGGCTTATACAATCCAACATTCAAACTACTCCCGTTTGCAACTTGACAAACTCTATAACTCTATAGAAATTTCCCAACATCCTTATGAATCTATGGCCAAAAATATTTCTCACTTACCAACACTACTGTCTTATCAATTCCAAAGTGTTGTAAAAATCCTCCACTATGTTTTTCTTTCACCAAGTTATCCCTCATTGAACTTCGGGGTACACACAACTGATTCCCTCTTAATAGCATATCCTCCTAAATGAAATAATCTAGCCATTGACTCCTATCCTCCAAAATTGGTTATTTAAAAGCTCTCCAAGGTTCTGCAAAATCAGGGTCTCCCTCATACAAGTTCTTCAATTCCTCAAAACCTAGCACCTCCACTCTCATCTCTGCCAGTAAATTCTTTCTCCTACTCAAGGCATCAACTACTCTATTTGACTTTCCACTCCTATGCTTCAAAACAAATTTATAACTCTGTAAGAATTCTACCCATCTCATGTGTCTTTGATTCAACTTACCTTGACTATTTAAATATTGCAAAGCTTTCTGTATACAACAAAAACTCTTTAGGAAACAAGTTATGTCTCCACTTCTTCAAGGCTTGAACTATGGCATAAAACTCCTGATCATATACTAAATATCTTCTCCTAGCATCATTCAACTTTTCAATGAACTAAGCTACCAGTCTTCCCTCTTGACTCAATACTGCTCCAATTGCATTTCCACTTGCATCACAATCTACCTGAAATACCTTGTTAAAGTATGGTAAAGCCAACACAAGTTTCTCAGTCACCCTCTATTTCAACAACTCAAAACTTCGGTCTGCTCCAGATGTCCACCTAAAATCCTTCCTATCTCCTCTCATTGTTTTTGTCACAGGGCTACAAATAGAACTAAAATTCCTAATGAACTTTCGGTAGAAACTAGCCAATCCATGAAATGATCTTACCTCTCCAATTCTTTTAGGTGTAGGCCACTCAACAATTTCTCTCACCTCCTCAAGATTCATCTCCAATCCATCCGTAAATATCACAAATCCTAGATATACCAATTCTTCCTTCATGAAACTACATTTCTTAATGTTTATCAACAACTGCTCTTCTCTCAACCTCTGCAAAACTTGTCTTATGTGCAACAAAATTTCTTCTCTAGTCTTACTAAAAATCAAGATGTCATCCAAATATACAATCACAAACTTACCCAAGAATTTCTTCAATAACTCATTCATCAACCTCATAAAGTACTCAATGCATTTTTCAATCCAAAAGGCATCACCAACCACTCATGCAATCCTTCATTTGTATTGAGTGTTGTTTTCCACGCATCTCCTTCTCTGATTATGATATGATGATATCTACTCTTTGAATATATCTCTATAAATTACTTAGGTCCACTCAAAGAATCCATAATGTCATCCATCCAAGGCAAAGGAAATCTATACTTCACTATGATCTTGTTTATGGATCGAGTTTGTACACATCCTCCATTCTCCATCCTTCTTAGGTGCTAGCATAGAAGGTACTGCACATGGACTTAAGCTTTCTCAAATCAATCCCTTCCTCAACAATTCGTACACTTGTCCATTCAACTCTTCATTCTTTGTCGGTGTCATCTAGTGTATTGCTTTATTAGGAAAACTAGCTCCAGGAATCAAATCCATGCAATGACTAATACTCCGAGTCATAGGTGGTGATCCATCTAGTACATTATCTAAAATGATCTCTTCATACCCTATCAGTAACTCTTTCACCTCATCCAGTTTTTCTTCTACATGCTTCAAGTCTTCAGCCTTCTTAGAAACCAAGGCATAACACATTTTCTCATGTCTCAATCCATCTAGAAATCTCCTTCCATCAACCAAAAAACCTCTAGCATTTGTACAAATATCAACTTTAGGAACATCTTCCAATGGCAACAAATTATGTTTCATCCCATTAGCAAAATTGGTGTATATATTCTTCTTTCCATCATGAATAGCATGTCTATCATATTGCCAAGGCCTTCCCAACAAAACATGGTATACATGCTATTTGATAGGGCTTCGAGTGTTTCAACCTTTCCAATATCTTATGCTCATCTTGAATCCATGCTATTTGATAGGGCTTCAGGTGTTTCAACCTTTCCAACTACAATTTGGTTACCATTTCTTCAGAAAATAGGTTCTCAAAGCTCACACTATCAACAATCACTTTGCAACATTTACCAGCTACCTTACATCTGGTGTGGAAAAAATTCTTTCTCTGCAATGGTTCCTACTCCAAGTCACTTTGACACAATACTCTTCCATTCACCAACACTTCTCCCTCTTCTATTTTTTTAGACGATCCATCATGATCCTCCTCAACAAAGGTTGTTCTTCTATTGTTTTCTTTCTTTCTACTTGTCTCTCCCTGGTTGCATTCAAATGATCTATGTCCTTTTCCACCACATTTATAACAAGTTCCCTTAAATACTCTTTTCTCTTGTCCTCTATCATCTCTTTTATACCCTTCATTTTGGTAACCACCATATCCTCCTCTTCGGTAAGAATTTACATAATCTCTATGGTATGAATTCTCATTCTTACTGACTTCCTTATCTGTGTTTAGATCTTGAAAAGATCCTTTTCCTCCTCTAGTAAAATTTCTTCCTCATTGAAATCTTCCACCTCTTCCTCTTTGTCTTTGCTCATGTCTTTTATCTATCTTCTCTTCTTCTTTTAGGGCACATTGGTATGCCACTTCCACACTCTACAACTTGATCAAACTAATCTCATCTTGTATAGATGACCTCAAACCATTCACATATCTAGCTACTTGCTCGAACTCATCCTCTAAATGTATGGATCTGATATTCAACTTGTAGAACTCCTCAATATACTCTATCACACTTGATTCTTTATGTTTCAAATTATACAATTTTAGGAACAAACTAATTTGGTAGTCTGCAAGCATAAACTTTGTCTTTAACTTGTTCACCATCTGATCCCAATATTTTATCTTCTCCTTTCCTCTTCTTTGTCTATCTATCTACAAGTGTTCCCACCAAAGGGATGCATGTCCTCTCAACTTTGTACAAGAAAATTTCACCTTCTTGTCTTTAGTGGTACCTTCAAAATCAAAATAATTTTCCATCTTTGTTATCCAATCAAGCAATACATCTGAATCCAACTTACCATTATAATCTGATGGATTGAAATGGGGTTTAGTGTTTTCTCTAGTTAGGGATCTTATGAACCTCTCTTCTCCCTGATCTAGGCCAAGTTTCTCTTCTCTTCCTCTTTCTTCCTGTACTTCTACCTCTTCATCACTCACATCATCAACTAGTTGACCTCTCCTCTGGGTTGTTTCAACTGTATCCAATCTAGTAGAAATTCCTCTCAACATCTCCATTAAAGTTGGGATTGCATTTCCATGCACTCCGTTTCCTCTACCATTTCTTCTTCCCACCATCTTTACACAAGTCTTTTGTAGCTACAATTCAGATCCTCAATCCGCCCCCCCACAACAAATCTTCAAGAGGACTCCATGAAATCTAGTGATCTCTCAAGGAATGAATCTTGCTTTGATACCAACTTGACGCAACCACAATAGGAGGGTCCTCAAAGAGAACAATTTAGACCATGTAGCAAGAGTCACACAACAGAAGCAACACAAAATATGGACGCAAATGCAAATGTAAATATTCTCATTAATGAAAATCTCAATTACATTCGGCTGACAACATCTAGGTTTATAGATTTTTCTCTTAGGCCTAATACGACATGCTCAAAAATACAACATTCCAACATGTTCCCATATGTAAGTAGAAATATTACATATCAGATCTATCTTAATCTCCTTAATCGACTATTTCCCTTCTAATGATCTATTACAAGCTTTATACCATATCCGTAGGTATAGAATCATCTGCGTCAACCAAAGATCATCACAATCTCCAATGAAGAAAATGTAATGTGTGCATGAAATAGGTCAGCCTCAAATTTGAATGAATCCATCAACATGTGCATAAGATGAAGTGTAGACCTATAATTAAGGTTGGGGACACTCCATGGAACCATTAAAATCACATTGTTAAGATCCGCAAGCTACGGGGATGATCCACTAGTGATCAAACTAGCCGATAGGCTTGAAAATTATTCTAGTATCCATCCAAGAACAAGAACTAAGCATGAAAGAATAAAAATGAAAGAAAATATTTTTGGTTGATGCAAGACTGCCAAGAACCAAGGATGTGCCTACATCACAAGGCTTAGTTAAGTGGGGCCAATTCTTGGGTGCCAAGTTTGAGGAGATGCTTACAAGATATCTTCCAAACCAACAATTAGTTAAGTCTTTAGTTTGGGATGCCCAAATTGATGAAGGACTTGGTTTGAGTTTTTTTTTCATGGAAGAACTCTACTTGCACAATAATGGCATAGATATTTGTGAGGAGCTTTATCCTCTTGTAATTTTCAACTCTTTGGAGTTAAAAATGCTCATAATTATCTATTTAATTGCAACAAGTTGAAGAGAGTTTCATAAGCAGAATTGCAAGTTTGCAGGTTGAGCTTGTGCATGTGTGAGGGTTTGAAGCATGGCATGGGATGTGTGGATTCATGCTTGGTCACATGGAATGCATGGATAGCTTGTGTTGTAGAAAGTGTAATGAGAGTTTATTACAGGTTGTGAAGAAGGATTGTTGAAGGTAAGGAAGCAGATCAATCAAGGATTGATACAATATTATTGTAATCTCATTCTAAGGTTAAATAATGCAAGCACTGTTGATTCTGGTGGCAGAGTTTCTTCCCAAAAGGGTTTCTCCATGTATATGTTTTGTCACTTTTGTATTCTTGTCTAATTCTTCTACAATATTTTGTCTCTTTCTACAATTGGTAAAATGAATCTAAATAGATTAATCATTTACAAAGAATTGTGACAAAGAACACTTAATTAAATCTACATTCTCATACATTTACAAGTTTTAAGCTACAATTTTACTTTCAATTTTTCAGAATTTGGTATTAGAGCAATGGTTGGGTATAGTTTGGGACATCTTTCTCTTAAAAGTGTGAAGGTGTTTGGTTGTAGTGGGAGCTTTTACTATTGAGTTATTACAAATTTGTAAAAGAAGTGTGTTTTATCTTCGTGGTATGAGGATTGTGGTTTTACTTTTCTTTTTGGGAGCTCTTGTTATATTTGAGTTCTTTGATTATGTGAGGGCCTTTGGTTGATCTTCATGAGGAGATGGTTATCACGATGTCATGGATAGTTCAGTTACATGTTTCAGTGGGAGCTTTTGATAGTGATGGTTTGATGTTTATCTTGTTGCCATGTATAGCATGGTATCATATTTCAATGGGAGCTTTGGTAGGATATGTTTATCTTCATGTGATTTGAAGAGGTTTTAACATCTTGTTTCATGGAGGACCCTTAGAGTTTTTGGTAAAGCCGTTATTATTCTTCCTTTGGAGAGGATGTAGTTCTTTTTATTGGTTTTGAGTATTAATCATTTTCTTGGAGCTTCATTATTATGTAGGTTGCATTTAAAGTTAGCATGGATTGATTGGTCGGTGCTCATGGATACTAGAGAGACGTGGATTAGGCTGTAAATTTCTTATGTGAAGAGATATATGTTGGAATGGTTACTTGTTATAAAAAAAATTAATAGTAAAGACCGTAAAGCCTACACCTGGAAATGGATGTGAGTCCATCATAGACTTGATGAGAAGGTTGTCTTTATTGAAATCCTACATTGCTTGGTGTTGTATGCACAGGACAATCTTGTATCCCACTCTTGGTCTACTCAGCAAGTAAAATGATCTAAGAGGTGTTGCCTGCCTAATTATTAGATGCATTATTTATATGTATATTGTCTTCTCTCATGCATTAGTCTTGGAAGTTAAGTTATGAGGGATTATTGAGAATTAAATGCATGATTTTATGTATTTATGTTTTTCTCCTTGCAATCTTGAACTTAAGTTAGTTTTGAGGATTTGGGTAGGAGAGGTATAGGAGATAGTTAGTGGCTTTGGGCACATTCCCTTATGTTGTGGGAATGTTTGGCTAAGTTTGATCTACTTTCTATGAGAGGTTTACATATAAGCTCTACCATGTTTCATTATAAGTTGAATGGTTAGATGTTGATATCCTTTCAGTTTGGGAGTGTTGAAGGAGATCTTACTTTAAATAGTTTGGCACATGTTAGTGTGGTATAATAACATGGTTTGATTTGTAGGTTCTCTCTTTGTGGGAATATTGTCTTCTTCTTGAAGGTTCTTATGTTATGAGAGATGTATTTTGTATATCATTATATACTTCTTTGAAACTATGATAGAAGAGTTAGCCACATTCTCTATGTGAAGCGTTATAGGAGGACTTGTTAATGTTGTGATTTTGTTTTCATATTTCACATTTCCTATGCAGTGGGAGTTCTAGAAGGTATATGTGTTGTATATGAGAGGAGCACCTCTCTTGGACTAGTTACACTTTACTACAGTGAGTTACTTCAGAGGTTTTTTTATCACATGTCTATGCTTGTTGTTACCTTGGAGGCTTATTCTGTAGGATGGTGGATATATAGGGACTTGTAGATTTGGGTTGTTATGTTGATAGCATGAAGTTCTACCCATGTTAGTTTTTTCACCCTAGTTTATGGTATGGATAGTTTTGGATGAGCTAGCAACTTGCTATGGTTTTTGTTCCAATTTGGTATGAGTGTGGAAATCACTCAGAGTCTTTTTTTATAATTTGAATTTGATGCTTGTATTCATGTATAGATTAGTGTAGGTTTCAGTGATAGAAGAAATGGTTACATAGACTTGGGAAAGGTATTGATTGAGAAAGTTGACACTTTGATCAATACTATAGATTATCTTATAGATAAGTTCTCTTGGTGCAAGAAGGCCATTGGCCTTAATAATGATACCTTCTTTAGACTAATTGCAATTTATAATGTCAAGTGGGAGAATATTGGGAATAGGATGCCATTTAATTGCAATCCTAAACATATTTCATCTTATCTCCTAAGTCCTTGGAAAGTGTTCCCCAACACTAGGATTAGAAAGATATTAAATTCAAATGAAATGAACATGTAAATTGACATTTGTAATTATTCCTAAATGATAGGAACATATGGGGATGCCCAAGAAGAGCTCCTACAAAATAGGGGCACATGATGTGCTCACATAGAAGGTGGGACTCACCTTGCTTAAGATAATTGTTTGGAGAATTGATAACTCCTATGTAATGCATGTCTTGTTCCTACAAAATAGGGATTGATAATTACAATGTGTGGAGTGGCATTGTTAGTTCAGTATCAGTTCAGTTCAATTTAGTTTAGTTTAGTTTAGTTTAGTTTAGTTTAGTACAGTTTAGTTTTAGTTCATTTTTAGTTCAATTCAATTTAGTTCAATTATGTTTTAGTTATCTTCAGTTGCATGTAGTTAGTTTGAGTTACATGTAGTTGACTTCAGTTGACTTAAATTGCATGACTAATGACTTTAGTTGAATGATAGAATATAGGTTGATACTTTCAGTTAAGTGGGGATGATCAATCATGCATGATGTTTACATGAATGGTGGAGAGATATGTTTCAATTAACTCAGATTGACTTGGACCCACCTTGGGCACCCAATTTGGCATCTTTCAATTAACACCTTTGCATGAGAAGATATTTACAAGGCTCAGTTAAGTGGGGCCCATTCTTGGGTGCCAACTTTTAGGAGATGCTTACAAGATATCTTTGAAACCAACAATCAGTTAAGTCTTCAGTTTGGGACACCCAAATTGATGGACTTGGTTTGACTTTGTTTTTCATAGAAGAACTCTACTTGCAAAATAATGGCATAGATATTTTTGAGGATCTTTATCCTCTTGTAATTTTCAACTCTTTGGAGTTCACAATGTTCATAATTATCTATTTAATTGCAACAAGTTGAAGAGATTTTCATAAGAAAAATTGTAGGTTTGCAGATTGAGCTTGTGCATGTGTGAGGGTTTCAAGCATGGCATGGGATGTGTGGATTCATTCTTGGTCACATGGAATGCGTGGATAGCTTGTGTTGTGAAAAGTTTAATGAGATTTTATTGTAGGTTGTGAAGAGGGATTGTTGAAGGCAAGGAATCATATCAATAAAGGATTGATAAAATGTTATCATAATCTTGTTCTAAGGTTAAATAATGCAAGCAGTATTGATTCTAGTGGTGGAGTTTTTTCCTGAAAGGGTTTCTCCACATATATGTTGTGTCACTTCTATTTTATTGTCTAATTCTTCTACAATCTTCTATCTCTTTCTACAAATGGTAAAATGAATCTAAACAAATTAATCATTTACAAAAAAATTTGACAAAAAAAATTTAATTAAATATACAGTCTCATAGCTTTACAAGTTTTAAGCTACAATTTTACTTTCAATTTTCTAACATTTGGTATCAAAGCTAACGGTTGGGTAGAGTTTGGGACATCTTTCTCTTAAAATTTTGAAGGTTTTTAGCTGTAGTGGGAGCTTTTACTATTGATTTATTACAAATTTGTAAAAGTGTGTTTTATCTTTGTGGTATGAGGATCATGGTTTTACTTTTCCTTTTGGGAGCTCTTGTTATATTTGAGTTCTTTGATTGTGTGAGGGCATTTGGTTGATCTTCATGGGGAGATGGTTATCATGATGTCATGAATAGTTTGGTTACATGTTTCAGTGGGAGCTTTTGACATTGATGGTTTGATGTTTATTTTATTTCCATGTATAGCTCAGTATCATAGTTCAGTGGGAGCTTTGGTAGGATATGTTTATCTTCATTTGATTTGAAAAGGTTTTAACATCTTGTTTCATGGAGGACCCTTAGAGTCTTTGGTAAAGGTGTTATTGTTCTTAATTTGGAGAGGATGTAGTTCCTTTTATTGGTTTTGAGTATTAATCATTTGCTTGGAGCTTCATGATTATGAAAGTTGCATTTAAAGTTGGCATGGATTGATTGGTGGGTGCTCATGGATACTAGAGAGATGTGGATTAGGCTTGATATTTCTTATGTGAAGAGATATATGTTGGAATGCTTACTTGTTATAAAAAGAAATCAATAGTAAAGACTGAGAAGCCTACACTTGGAAATGGATGTGAGTCCATCATAGACCTAATGAGAAGGTTGTCTTTATTGAAATCCTATATTGCTTGGTGTTGTATGAATAGGACAATCTTGTATCCACTAGTAGAATTTGGAAAATAAATGACTACATGACTAAAACTCTTAGTCGCATGACTAAAACTTTGTCATGTGACTAACACTAGTAGTATTTGGAAAGTAAATGACTATTTTGGTCATTTATAAGTGACTAATTTGGTCATTGGGTAAAATCACAACTAAATGACTAAATAAATTACTAATATCATACAAATAAAAATGACTAAATAAATGACTAATATCAGACAAATAAAAATGACTAAATAAATGACTAATATCAGACAAATAAAAATGACTAAATAAATAACTATATAAATTTGCTCATTATTAAAATCTTGGCCATAATTTTCATTTTAGTGTGAGAATTATGTTAGGGTTAGGGTGGAATTATGGTTAGGGTTAGGGTTTCGATTATAATTTGGGTTAGGGTTAGGGTTAGGGTTAGGGTTAGGGTTAGGGGTTGGAATTACTATTAAGCCCTAATCCAAATTGGACCTTAGTTATATCCTAACCCTAACCCTAATTAAAATATAACCCTAACCCTAACAAAACCCTAACCCTAATTGAAGAAACCCTAAATCTAACACTAATTGTAACCTTAAGTGAACACTAACCCTAATTGAATTGTAAACTTAACCATAATTTAATAATAAACCTAATTCAACCATAACCCTAACCCTACCCCTAACCCAAATTGTACCCTAACCCTAATAGTAAACATAATTGAACTATATACGTAACCCTAATAGTAAACCTAATTGAACTATATACCTAACATTGACTAAACCCTAAGTATAATCTTATTTGAACCCTAACCCTAACTAAACCCAAACCATAACCCAAACCCTAATTGACCCTTAACCCTAATGCTAACTCTAAGATTTATTTTAGAACCCTAAGTACCTAATTAACTTTAACCCTAATGCTAACCACAAGATTTATCCTAGAACCCTAATCAAACCCTACCCTAATTGAATTTTAATCTTAAGATTAAACGTAACCCTAATCATAACCCTAATTGAACTTTAACCCTAAGCTTTATCCTAATTCTAACCCTAATTGTAGAATGCTAATGTATGCTAACCCTAATTAAATCCTAACCCAAATTGCACTCTAATCCTAATTAAACCTTGATTAAATGCTAACCCTAATTGAATCCTAAATCTAATCCTATCTCTAACCCTAATTGAACTCAAATTCTAATTATGACTTTAATTCATCTCTAATCCTATTTGAACCCTAACCCTAATTGAATCCTAACATTTATCATAATAAAATCTAATTGAACATTAACCCTTTTCTAATCCTAATCATAAGAATAATTGAATCCTATTCATAACCATAATTCAATCTTAATTAAACCCTAATTGTAATTTAACCCTAATATTAATTAACCCCTAATTGCACCCCAATTTTAATAATCTTGATCATAACCTTATATGAAACCCAATTGTAACCCAAAGCACAAGCTTAATCGTAGAACAGTAACCCAAAACCTAATTAACCCTAATTGTAACCTTAAGTGAATAGTAACCATAATTGAATTGTAGCTTTAACCCTAATTTAATCCTAAACCTATTTCAACCCTAACCCTAACCCTACCCCTAACCCAAATTGTACCCTAACCCTAACCCTAATAGTAACCCTAATTGAAATATATACCTAACCCTAATTAAACCCTAACTAAAGTCCTAATTGACCGTTAATCCTAATTGTATCATAACCCTAATTGAGTTGAAACCATAGTTGGATCATAACCCTAATTGAGTTGTAACTTTGATTGTACTCTTATTTGAACCCCAACTATAACCCTAACCCCAAGGTTTATAATGAAACCTAACACTAATTTAACCCTTACTCAGACATAAAATGGAGAGGGAGATATAGATAAGATATAGAGAGGTGGATAGAGAAAAAATAAACTGAACTCTTGTAATAAATTTACTAAATTACAAATATATAATTTTTTCTAATGAAAAATTATATTTAAAATATATATTTATTGAGTGAATGCTAATTGAGACCTTTGTTACATAAACATCATTTTCTAAATGGCCTACCAATTGACCTCAAGTACTACACATATGTCTAAAAAAATACACCAAAATTTTCTCTAATTGACCTTTCATACCTCTTCGCCATACCTATTGCACACCAAGGTTCAATTGCTAATAATATATATATATATATGTCAAAATGTGCTTATTATTAAAATGGCCATAATTTTCATTTTAATAAACATACTCTAAAACCTTCCTCAAGACCTTATTTTCAAAGCCTGCCAAAATGGAGAAGTGAGTTGCATAGCCCACTAAAATGGCCATAATTTTCATTTTAATAAACATGCTCTAAAACCTTCCTCAAGACCTTATTTTCAATGCCCACCAAAATGGAGAAGTGATGCAAAGTGAGCAAGGGAAGACAACAAACTCAAATGATAAAGACTCTTGGTTGGTGCTTCTCTCAAATACTGTTATATGGACTTTTCCAATCCACTATTCCTTTAAGGAAATGACCCAAATCACCTAGGGTTCTTGTACTCAAACAACTAAGAGGGATTAAAACCACTTATAACATGTTTCATATGACTAATCCAAAATACAACACCCTAACTTGCACTTAGGAGACTCCATTTTCTCATCGATATAGTCTTTAGGCCTCTTTCCATCCATTCCTCACAATCCTAAGTGCCTTCATTGAGAAAAATACTCTGAACAAGCAAAACTCAACTTTTTGTTTTACAAACTAGGCCTGTCACATGAGGATTCCAGGCCTAGAAAAATGCATAACTCCCTCCACACATCTTTTTGTTCTCCAAAAACTTGTGAACATGAAAATATGTACAAACACCTTCCATCCCACCAAGATTGAGAAATTTTACACTGTGGAGATGGAAGAAAGAACCATTTTTCAATCAAAACCCTAGTTTTGAGGGTTTTCAAACCTGCTCCTGCTAAAATGGAAATATCTCCTCTTATACTCAATGAAAATATACCAAATCACCTCCAAATGAAATTCAAGTCTTTCCTCTATCCATTCATAATAGGTTTAATCTCGTACAGAATGTACAGAGGTCGTACCATGCAAGAAATCATAGAATTTTTAAGCATAATTTATAGAAAATAGTATGTTTTTGCATTAGAACATCAAATGGTTCAACAAAAACCATGCCTCAACCAAGAGAGGCTTATTTCAACCTTCAAAAACCCTTCCAAATCTCCTACAATTGAAATTTTAATTAGATGGACGTTGGGAACTAACGAAACTTCACTTAGACACCTAATTTCCTAGTTAAGGCAAGTTACACAACTTCCCACAAGCCTGATTACATTGATCCTTCAAGAGGTGTAAAAAGACATCACAAACCACTTCAAAAATCAAGGAAACTCCCCTCAAGTACCTGGTTGCATCATGGTATCTTGATTATTTAATTTTCCTAGATGCACCAAGTTTACATGGTGTGGAAGGAGACCTTGCTATTACATGAAAACTCAACACCAAGCCTAAAAACCTATTACAAGTCATTGAAGATGGTCCTGAGGACCTTATTACATTAGTCAACTTGACATCAAACAAAAAAAAAAAACAAGGCCTCAAAGAGGCATGGAGACCCCAAGGTGCCCCTGCACCAAGAAGTGAGTTGCATAGCCCACTAAAATGGAGAAGTATTTTCAAGGTAGCCTGCCAAAATGGAGAAGTGAAAGCGCCTGATTTTGGATTGCCACCTTTGTCCATTTTTTTGCATTGGACACGATTCGTGCAGAATCTTGTGGTAAGTCACTTTCCATGGTTTCAGTTAATTTTCCTTTTCAAATTTGTATGTGGTTAGGCCATATGATCCATTCGTTTTTATCTTTCCTTCTATGCTTCAAGCTTGGTTATCCTACAGATGGAGCATGTTCATCATGCTTTTCAAGTTTTTGTAATGAATTTGGTCTTCATCTAATTCTACTTGTCCATATGCTTCTTTTATCTATCCTTGCATTTTTATTCAATCTTTATGATAGAAGACCCACAGCACAGTAGTCCCTGTCACATTCAAAATCCCAATGAAGTTGTAAGCAATAGCAGAATATTCTTACATCGTAGCAATAGCTTAACTGTTAATACAAATTTGCATAACTGGGAACTAAATGCAGACTCCAATAACATATATGACACCACAAGCAAGAAGCAACTAGCTTGTAATGTCCTGAAAAAGAGCCAATATCTATTTTTCCCCTTTAGCATTAGATAGAGCTTTCGTCATTACAACAACACTACATGTAGAAAAAATAATCATTTAAAATCAATTTACTATTGTTTACAAATATGGTGGTGTAGGATCATGCATCTAGATCATCACTATTTGGGATGAAATTGTATTTTGACATTTTGTTTAAAAATAAGCATATACTAAACATCAAGTACAAAATTTTGATGTAAAACAAAAAAAACTATTGGGATATTAAAATGAGAAAGAAATTATATTATATAGCATGTCTTATATCTAGTTCATTATATTAGTTCATCACACAAACCTTTAAGATTTATTCCAAGACCCCCCTTACACAAACCCCAAGGTTTGTTCATAGGCTGCCATTGTTTGGCAATCATTATAGTCTTTTAGAGGTTCTCAATGATTAGAGGTTTTATGAGACTTATATCTTTTCTTTGTAAGAATAGTCAAAATGATTTTGAATTTTTCCTAATTCAAGGTTCTGGCTACCAAGCTATAGAATTCTCTTTAAATGATCAAATCTTCATCTGCATAAAAATCTAGTTAACAACATCCACACTAAGTTTTTCAACAATAGCGAAGACCAAAAATGGCATCATCCTTTTCAAGTTTTCAATTTTCATAAGTTGATATACCTAAGACACCCGCTGTAACATCCTCAAGATGATTAGTCTTTTCAATGAAAGAATACATTATTCCATCTCCACTTCTGAAACAGGATAGTTGATGACAATTTGTCACTAAGCTTTGTAAGCTTCTTAGAAAGACCGAGCCTTAGATATTTTAACTCCTCTCCTTCTCATTCTCAATTTCCAAATCAAGGAGCCTTATGCTTGTGATCATAGGGTTTGATAGAAATAACAGTTGGTAGTACAGGTAAAAAAAATAGTAGCTAACAATTGCAAGTCCTTCTGGGTCAGGTTTTATTGTATGAGTAGTAAATTGTCATCACTTGTGATTTAGGAGTCTTCTTCATCATGCACATAAGACCATGAATGTCCTCTATAGAAGAGGAATCAGTTCACTTTCCTTGTCTATGCTTCCACATTTTAACGTATGTCTAGTAGGGCACTTGTAACTACAACATATGACAAAAAATTCCTTGTTGTTATGCTTTGATGGATGTCCCTTAGTTATTATTGGATATCTGATGTAGTGCACATTATTATAGTGCAAGCCTATTTTTCAAATTGTTTCATTTAGCACCACCAATATTCTCCACAAGAACATTTACCCTGTTTAAATTGATGGAAGTGGTTCACATCTCTTAGAACAATTTATCTTGCAATTGTTATCTTGGGCTCACATATCCCTATGATGGGACTCCATCCAATATTTGTACTTGGAATTCTATTACATCCATATATGTAATTGAACATAGAAGATTGTTTCATTTAGCTCCACCAATATTCTAGAATGAAAGTACTAATGCAATTCTAACCATACAAGAAACTGAAAAATCACTAAAAGTAGTAAATTAGGGTTCTTGGTTTGATCGGTGATTTACCATATCAATGAGACTTCCAATTTGAAAGGATACTAATTCATGTCCTCACATATCCCTATGATGGGACTCCATTCAACATTAGCACTTTCATTCTAGAATCTTTTAAATCCTTTATAAAATGTCAATTAACAATCTATCAAAGAAACCCAAAGGAAATCAAGAAAAAAGTTAGTGTTGCATCATGCAATGTGCATTAACTTTTCTCTTATTTGAAGGTCCTAAACATCCTCATCTAGATACCTTAAATGCAATTGTGAAGATAACCATATTGTAGGAGTTAGCTCATCCTTTTATCCTGCATCAAATCTTGCTATTGGGAAACAAATTAGATCATCTTCTTGTATAGACCAGACACTCTTCTATAAACTAGAATTTAATTGATTTTTTTTTTTATAAATTAGGTTGTATATATTCTACTAATTACATTGGGACTCTTTTTGCAAAGTAGATAAGTATTTGCATATGAAACTAGGAACTACTTACCTTCTCAAAATATTTACAATTTGAATGAATTGCACTTCTCATAAATTACAATTATATTAAATTTAGCTTCATTATATGCTTTAAATATAGAGCAATCCACATATCTTAGGTGAAGAGACAATGCAAATACAACTGTTTTGGCCTCTTTAGACTCCCTTGAGAATGCATGGAAATTTTATTTTTCTACAACCAATGGAAAATGTTGAAGAATATTTAGTACAAATTATACTTGATTAGATGTGCTTTTGGGATTGAATCATTCTTAGCACAAAATTTTTCCCAAATCAATGTCTCGACTAGGAAGGTATATTGTTCTTGACATTTTCTATTTGGAATTTACGAAGTGATATGAATGTTGTCTAAAGAAGAATGAATTTTTAGCTTTTGGATTTAACTGTATTTTCCTTTTTCCATCAATATTTTGGATTGTACTCAATGATCCATCTTTAGGATAAGGATAGAATAGCGATTGGAATGTTTTTTGTTTGATAGAAAGATCCTGTGATAGGATTATGGCATATGTTGTGAGGGTTAGCTACTTTTATTTCTTCAACACTTTTGTGGATTTTAATTTTTAAAATCCTAATTACAAGTACAAAGAAAGAAATATTATAGACCACTTATATAATAGAGTATTTTCTTGCTTTCTAAGGAACCAAAGTCCAAATTCTTCCTTGTTTCAATGATGTTTGAGAGAACATGTAGGTGTGATCTATGGAAGTCAATGAAGCATTCAAACTTCAGAAAGAAAAATGGATATGGTGTTTTGGATGTGTGTCAAGAGGTAGAATTAAAAGAAGTAGGTACTTTAAATGCCATTCATGCTTCTTAGAATTTTGAGGATTTCAAGTAGTTTTTAATCTTAATAGAAAATGTCTTATTACTTGTTTATGTTCTACCTACACTTGAAGGAATCATCACATTATCTCATGGTGCAGGAGCACCTGTTTGATTACATGCCTCCATGAGGCAAAAATTTAATAAGTGTTTAAGGAGTGCTAGGGGCTCATTTAATAAGGTCTTTCAAGACCATTATAATGCATTCGAGTCATTTGATAGGCATTAGGATGAGTTATGTAGTCATTTTTGTCTAATTTGCAAAAAAATGGAAAATGTGTTAAGTAACGTCCAAGGTAGGTTTTAGATGTTTTGTCATTTGAATAAGGTCAAGGAGGATCCTTTTATCATAT
Source organism: Sequoia sempervirens (assembly GCA_007258455.2). Lineage (NCBI taxonomy): Eukaryota > Viridiplantae > Streptophyta > Pinopsida > Cupressales > Cupressaceae > Sequoia > Sequoia sempervirens. The sequence goes on from VDFB02271358.1 coordinate 839,181,881, forward strand.
AATAAGTCAATTCATGTATCTAGAGGCATGGAGGGATTCAAAAAGTGAAAGAGAAAAATCTTGTAAACCTTGTTGTTAAGGGAGAAGAGCAAAAATTAAGTACATGACAAATCAAGTGGTTAGGAGGAGGTTAGAATCAGTTATAGATGTTGGATTTGAGTTATTTTTTATTTTCCAGGCATAAATGGGCCTCACAAAAGTTGATGTAGGAGAGAGTTTTGCATTGTAATGAAGAAAACATGAATAAAACTTAGAATTTATGTGTTTTTTGTTGGTAAGATAGAGTTCTTGGCTCCTGTACGGCCATGTACAACTTGATATTGAAGGGGTGATCATTTTTTTTTATAAAGATATGTGTCTAATGCATTTTTATTTTTATTTCATTCATTTTCATGGTCAAATGAGAAAGTTATGGTGTTTTGATTGCAGACTAGGTGAAACCCTCATAAGGGCTAACAATGAGCATTAAAAATGGCATTTCTCACATTTGGGAAGGTTGGGTCTTCTAAGAATTGGTAGAAAGGTCTCTTTGGTGTGTATGATCATGTTTCATAAGTTTCAGAGTGGAAGATTAAGGTATGCTAAGATTTCATTGATGCTCTCAACTGTATTTGTAGGCTGGTAAAAGTTTAGAATACATAGAGTTATTGAAGTTTGCTATTAAGAATGATACCCAGTAATGGTGTAGAGGTGAGAGGAGGATGTCAATGTAATGTGTAAACCCTGTTTGGGTCAAATTCATCAGATAAACCATGGTAAATATGTAATATGCAGTCACTATCCTATATGGCTAAGTGCAATCATAGTCCAAGCAAATCATGGTGTCTTTTGAAATCATTTGCAATCACGTAGCACCTTTGGAGTCATGTAATTGAGGACCATGAATTTCTATCAGAGTTGTGTAAAAGTATTACATGAAAAATGTTATGATAATAAAGGAAATATGTGTGCATGTGTTGTTATAAAGACAGTCACAGTCAGAGTTGTGAACAAGTGTCAATTTGAAATCAATTATGCCAAAGAATAGTGAAACCCTTGTGAAAATCATGTGAAAGGGTGTGTCTTGAATAGCTAATGAAGTTTAGTGGGGATTTTTCCTGATATATGTATGGTGGAAGGAGTTGGGCTTGTGTAAAGAGCCCTAATTAGGCATAAAAGGTAGAGCAATAGTCATGGTCTAACAGTTGATTGTACTTGTATTTTTGTATTCTTGATTCTAGTTACTTTCTTAATGTTGGTTGCAGAAGTTGGTGGTAAATTCTTATTAACGTGCACTTGTTCCTCATGTTTCTGATGAAGCCCTTTTTTTCAGTATCATCCAGAAGGAGCTATAAATGTGCAAATCTATAGATTAATAAAAGAGTGGATGACATGGGATGTTGCTAGATGTGTTGCATTTGCATTCTTTGGGATTTTTCAAGGAACTGAAGAAAATCCAAAGTTTCTTGAAGTTAAATGTTTTCTAACATTGGAAATATAGGCATGTTAATTAACAACTCTATTAAGAATCTATCATAAAAGAAAGTCTATTCAAATTTTGAATACTATATCTTAAGAAAAAATTTTGTACTTGACAAAAGTGAGATCAAAACTAGATAAAAACTCCAAAATCATAGTGTAATGCTCCCAAGGTGGTACCTTGAAGCCTTCTTCAAATTTTCCTAAAGTTTAGCAATCAAGGTAGAATTTCTTCTTTCTATATTATGGTTGATTGGATGCCTTTGCTTCCTTCTTTCAGTTGTTAGAATAGAAAATAAATGAGAAGTAAACATGGGAATTCAAATTTATAACTAGTGAGGTTCAAAAGGAATTATTTTAAGTTTACCAATTGCCAACCTCCAACACTCTAGTTGTGGCTATGCAAAATATCAACTTATCATTTCCATTTTAACAAACTCAATCCATGTTTAGTTTGATTACTCATATCAACTTCTTCTTTCCCTTTCCAAACACTCAACCCAACACAAACATGTGCAAGTAAGATTCCAAAAACACTAAAAACCCTTCAAGACACCTTGTTCAACTCTAACTTAATAAAAAACAATCAATTACAACATCTGGCCTTTCATATTACATCACCTTGTTATGACTGTCCTCATTGTGCCACCATGGTACTTACAAACCTCAACCCTCAAATTTTATTTTCATGACACAATTATCTATTTCAACACCTGAGACACCATTACTAGACTTAATTTAACTTGATTAAACTCTTTCCACACCCTAAGACACAGAGCCTTTCAATTTGATAGACAAACGTTAATGACCGATTGTACTCCTTGTAGCCATGCATCACAGCACTGTCAAAGATAACTTCCCATGGAGACCTCTAATACTAACTATAAGAAACAATTAGGATCCCCCTTTTCATGTACCAAAACATATCAAAATCTTTCCTTAGGTTATTTTGGAGAAAAGGTGTACAAATAGGCTGTCTACGCCTCAAAACAGGGCTAATTAGGTTTGTAGCCAAGATAGGGATTATTGGTTATATAATATCCACACATAAAATCATTGTTGCAGTGCTTCAAATAGAGGTATTTTGACCTTTTGATGCTTAATATAACTTTATATAGCCATTCCCATACTCAATTTACCAAACCCTAGGCTAAGTTCCATTGAAACTCTAAGTTTTATTAGTCTATAACAAAAAATTCAATCAAGAATTCCAAATCTCATCACCTTAACTTTGTTTTTTGATCCAAAAATCATTAGAATATGGATGAACATACATGTAAGAGTAATCTCATAAATAATTAGAGGATTTCACTGTTTGGAAAGAGAGGAAACAATTTTTCTTAACCACTATTTACCCTAATGAGGGTTCCTAACTGATTTCACAAAAAATCAAATAACTTACACAATACCTGATCAATCTAGATGAAACAAGGAGAATGTGGAAATTTATTTAAGGCTCTACTATTTACAACCAGTTAAACATGCTCTTTAGTCTGTACTAGGCCATATATGGCTTGAAAAACAAAGATTTTCTATAGAAATATGCTAAAAATCAGTATTTTCATTGATCTAAATATATTCAAGTCACTTGGATGTCTACATGCTACAATAACTTAGCTCCAAGTTTATTTTTAAGTGGAGCAATTCTTAAATATTGTAGATGAAACCATTATTCAGCCTAACTGGTGTAGGGGGACCCTTGACCCCCCTTTTTGTCAAATCATGAAATTAGTGTCTAGGCTTTAGTATCAATGTTTTTTTTTTCTTAAATAAGGTCCATGAGACCCAAATTATGATTTAATAAGCACAATGTGCCACTTTAAATGTTTGGAGTTATGTTTAGAGGTCAAAAATGCAAACTTGTCAAAAGTTGCTAAATATTGTAATGTTATTTAAAATATGCAATTTTTGGAGGTTTGAGGTGGGTTAGAGTTTTAAAAGGTGGTTATAGCCATTGAAGGTAGTTGGTTAATTTTTTTTCCAATTCAAATAAGCCTTTAAAGGCTCGAGCAAGGGGTTGGTGGTAATGTAATTGAAGAATCAATAGAAAAGCAATGTTCTTTCTCTACATTTTCCCTATTTTTCCAAATTTTCTCACCATTGTATAGACCGGTACAGGTCTTTGATGGTATAAAAGTCACTTCATTTGATGGTAGTAGGATTCTTCTCTCTTTTGAATTTATTTTGAGGGCTTGACATTCCCATTTGCGAGAGTTCTTTCTATTTTTCTACAAACTACCTGTGAATGCAAGTTTTAAGAGTTTGAGTGTCTTCAAAAGATGAAAATATCCATCCACCCACTGTAACTCTTCTGTAAATTGGTGGATGTACTCTATTAGGTTTCTTTGATATGTTCATGAGGTCAAGTGTGTAGAGATTGAGTTCTTGGGGGGGTGTATGGTAAGGTTTGTAGGAAAATTTGTATGGCTTTTCATGAAAATTAATCGAGCAGACCTATGAGAGGCGAGTGTAGCATTAACAAATGGAATGTAAGAGATTTTGAAGATTGAGGGGGTCTAACTTAAGGTGTCTAAGCAGTTGGTGTGGCTTGAAGGGGTTGGCAGTATGTATTTTTAATAAGGGTGCTTTAAAACCCTAAGTTTTTAGGCTACAAAGAGGGTTTGGGAATTAGAGGCTAAGATGAACACTTAGGATCTTAAAACTTGGAAATACTGAGTTTTGAAGCCATTCCTAAGAATTTTTTAGGTTACTTTGGTCTGGTGGTGATATCTTAGAGTGGTCTCTTTGGAAAATGGGCTAATTAGGGCTCCATAATAGTGAAAAGGGTCATTTTGGGGAAAGTGTTCTAAAAGAGTCATATGAAATTTTTAGATATGTTTTGTAACTCTGTAATGGGTTTCTGAATCATCTATTTTCTTGTCAAGTTATTTGGAAATTTTTGGAGTTAAGGGCCTAAAACCATGTTTGCACTGCTATTAGGTTTTGTAAGGGTGAAAGTGGGAAATCCTACTTTTGTTTGATTTCAAACTTTGGGAGTTGTTTGGATTGGTCTAATAGGTCCATTTAATCTTGTTAGCTACCTCTTGGATGCAAGTTGACACTTTGAGTGGGTTTGGGTCCCCTATTTCTGCATCACTAACTACCATCATCTTGTCTACAAGGATCTTATTGACCCTATGATTATACACAATATCTTCAATTTGGAGACATGGGATAATTGAACCATGTAATTTTTGCTAGATTTATAATCATGATAGAATTTCCTCCAATATTCCACTTCACTATCTGGTGTAGGAGCACCAAGCATATGAATTTCACGTCAAGAGGTCAATTTGCTAAAGTCTAGGTGTTAAGGTCTTTAGGCATTAGATGTAGTTTTTTTTCATTAAATAAGGTCTAATGAGACCTTCTATGATGTAAATGGGGGGTTTTAGAATCATTTGTGTCATAAGAGCCAAATTTCTAGCAACAACAATAGGTCCTGATGAGCCACATATTGCAAGCACATCATGGCTTGATGATGGATTGATGGACAAGCAAGGTCTGGAATTTTGCGAGCATGAAATCAAAGGAGCTAATTTGGAAGGATTCTTAATCTCTAAACTTCCATCCCATCCAAAGCTTTATTGAGACCAACTTTAGAATGGACTCTGATGTGTTATTCTCCTAAACAAAGTTCCTCCTAATAGGTAGTTACATTGGGAGGTATTATTTTGAGTAAACATGTAATATTGTATCATTTCATGTAGATCAATGAAATTTTTTAAGCAGTCTAATTTTTTGTTGAACCAATTGTTGATTTGTGCCATCCCAATGGATTCTAGTAGACGATAGAATTAAATAGGAACTTTATTCCTCTTCAAGTTTAGTTTTTTTGTTCACATGAATAAACCTGACAATTTCTTGTTTTTTGTTTATAACTTATGCATGCAATTATCAACACTAGAATTGTAAAATCGTTTAATCTGAGTCTCCCTGCACCAAGAAAATCTTTGCAAGTCTTTGTTCTTTTCCTCCATTCAAAACTTATTTTCAACTTAGGTTGCTCCATAGAGTATATAATTGATTGTTGAAGGAATTTGTTGCTTACATCCTAATCTTTCAAGTGTTCAATAAGCACTTTATAGGCATAAAAGTTACCCCTTGTGCATTTTGCTTGCTTATATCAATGAAACATATGAAATTCTCAACATATCGATGGGAAGGAGTTATCTTTTCAAATCTAATTGAACTAAGTGAACAATGTATATTTTCTCATTTTTTGTGTACAGATGTGCATGTGCATGCCCCTGTGTATCTTTCATGGATAGTTTCTATTACAATTATCAACTAGCTGACTGAATATATGGCCAACTTCAAGCCTACAAGCAATCCACCCTCAAAACAAAAAACTAATTAACTTAAATTGAACAAAATGTAGATTTCCCCATTTGATTTGTGTATATATGTTCATATTTAGGATTATGATCAATTGTTGTGATACCTCTTAGCTCTAATACAAAGATTGTGCATAGTTCTCAGTTTATTCAATTTGGTTCTATTATTTTTATCTTGTGATTTAGGCTTCAAACTTAACCCTCTCATTAGTATTTTCCTTCTAGAACTATCTAGAAGAGGGTAATCAAAATCAGTACTGGAATATCTAAAATATGAAGATCCTTTCCTTGAAACTGAAGCTTTGTTCTCGACAAACCAGAGCTGAGATGAGCCAAGAACTTGATTTAATTTAGGATTTAGACTAATTGCATAATTGAATGCTTAACTTGAACAATTTAATGGAAACTCAAAAACAAGTGTACATTATTGAAATTATGCATTAAAAAATCAAGGTGATAACAAGAATGTGAGAGAGAAGGAGAGAGAAAGTGCAAACAATTTGATAACGGAGTTCACCACAATCGTGACTACGTCTCCGGGTCCACCCCAATGGAGTGAGACTGATCCGATTAATCTCTAGAAAATGATTACAAGGTCTTCCACTTGTTACAAGGTTCTCATCTCCTCAAACGATAATGAATTACATAAGAAAAACCTTCTCACAAGCAACAAGCTTCACTAAGCTTCAAATGAATAAGGACGAAATTCACTATCACTTGGAAATCTTTCTCACAATTCTCCTGAGTACAAAACTTAGTTCTCAAAAATTCCACTTCCCCCCCTCCTACCCTTGTACCCCTTTTTATACCATAAATTCACCCAAACTGGCCTTTAACCAATTGATTTACAAAATCCACCTTATCTCTCCATTTTTACATAGATATCCCCCATTTACATATAAAAATCTATGATATATACCTTATAATCTTTAACAATAATATTCTAGCCCTTTTTATTCATTATCTGGGCTTTTGTTGTTCTAATAGATTGTACTAATCCTTAGAAAGGATTATTTTCTTACCATTTGGAGGGAATTGTTTTATTTTAAGGCATTTGGTTGAGAAACGCTCAACTAAACAAACGGATGCCACCTCTATGGTAAAGCCATCGAATGGCTCATTGGTGGTTTAGAATTTTGGTTGTCAACCCGTGTGGGGTTCAAGCCCCGTCGGGCACACATTTTCCACGAATTTGAATTGTTAACTCATCAAAAACAACCCACGACTATTCTTAGTAAAGCATTTTTTTTTTTTTATTCAAACAAACTAACTGCCGATGGTGGAGGGAGAGGCCACATGTAGCACCAAGAGGGTGCCACATGGCAAAATATAATTGTCCAATAACTCTAATGTGTCTGTCCACGTGGACGATGACTATGCAGTGACATGTCGCTAACAGGACACTAACATGTGTACAGATGACACGTTTCATCATCTGATTGGTTCGTACAGTGCTGACATGGATTCCACATGTCAAATTCTGGGTAGTTTGCTTCACTTACTGTACCATACGAAATGATGACATCAGCATTTCGTATGGTCAAAGTCAACCTTCCTTGCACAATCTTTGATTGCTCATATCTCGTGCAAACGGACTCCATTTTCCATGAAACAAACGTCGTTGGAAAGCTTGCAACGAGCTCTTTGCATTGACACCAAATTTTATGAATTTTGACAATGTCAAATTTTGACCCTTTTTTTTCTTTGTCCTAGGTCTAGGGTTGACCAAGGTTTGACCGAGCATATCTTGGCCTCTGTAGCTTCATTTGATCCCGTTCAAGTTGCATTGGAGTCATAATTATGACCACTTCCTAATGATGTTGATTCTAGAGAGAAATGAGAAACTTCAATTTTTTCTGAAGATCCTTTGGATCAGAACTAGTGGAAGGGAAGTTGAATGAAAACTAAGAGCAACTAAAAGCCTTCCTAAGAAAAGTGCCCTTTCCACTATAATTGTCGGTTCTAGTGTCTCCTTGTTCATTTTTTCTGGCATCTCCTCATTTTTCATTTCTTGATAGAGAGCTTCTAAAAGATGTGCAAGATGTTCTTCAATCTCAACAATCAATGTTGAGATAAAATGGAAGCATTGCTCTTGTAAATAAGGTAATAAATCATTTATCCTTGAAGGATATTTTTGTGCATGAAGAAAACTTAGGAGGTCTTCCAGAATATTCTTGGACCCCTTATCTATGGTATCTTTTATTTGACTAACCTCAGTTCCAAAATAAGTGTTAAGGTGACCAAACTAGTCTTCATCATTTGTCATCATAAATCTAAAACTCAACCCAAGTAATTTGACACTTTTTAGGTCCCCTCTCTTGAAAAGCCAACCCTCACTAGTAGTTAATTTGTGCAAATGGGTTTCAACATCTTTGTAACTTTCTAGAGATGTAACTATGGCTTCAAGGAATTTACCAACCTTAACTCTCTCACATAGATCTGCAAATCAATCAACTATTGTTTGTTTCATCCTACTAAAAAACATGCTTTCAAAAAGTTCATCCCACAGACTCTTTGAGTGCTTCAAAACAATCTCACACACATTTCCATGGAAACTCAAAATTTGAACCAAAATCCATTTTTAGCCACTCCAAGCTCCCTTCAAATGCATCCAGACTATCCATTGTTTCTCTAATCAATGTCTCATTCTCTACAAGTTCCTTGCCACTTTTCACAAGATCAAACAAATACTTTCCCCCAAGCCTATCTATGGAGAGAATATCATCTACACATGTCTTAAGCCATGCTAACCAAGACTCTAATATAAGTTCGCTTAGCAAAATCATCATGGTAGCTTGTAGCTTCTCTCTATGATATTTCCACAACTGCACCCAATTGTCTAGGTTTGGAATCCCACCAAACAACTATGATCCAAGGGGAACTGTGAACACAGTCTTATAAAAAAGAGGAAAATCATTTAGAACCTCCAAGAAGAGTTCCCCAGCCTGAGATAGTGTTACCTATATGATTCTCACCACATTACAAAAAATGGAACTGACTTCCCCCATCTTATCAGTCTATCAGTCATATGTGTCTTCTGGTTCGAGCAATGCATCAACGGTTCTATTTTTTCTTTGGTGTGAGGATCTTCTATCGGTGGGATGAGGTCTCCTGTTCTCACGATGGTATGATGGGGATGTCGTCAATGGAGGTCATGCCTATCGACGGGACTTGGGTGGTGGTTCCAATGACGGGTCAATGTTGTTGGTGCTCATGATCTAAATCAACACCAACAAAACCAAGGTTTTGGTATTCTTGTGTTGAAAGGATAAGAATTAGATAAGCTTCATATTTAGTTGAACCCACTTGAGATAGTCTTTGAAAACAATTTTGTGGGGCTTGATTTCACTAACAAATGGAAAATGAAGATGCTCATAGCTCAATTGAGGACCAAATCACACCAACTGAGATGTGAGACGGGTGTTGAAAACTAATCTAACAAATCTTTTTGTGGCTCTATGTGTAGCCTTGTTAAACTTGCTAGATAATTCAACCAAGAATGATTCAATAGGATTTGGTTTATTTGTGAGGAGTTCTAGAAACAAAATAATCTTCCAAGAGCCTTTGTTTGAAAGAATGTCAATAGAATGGTGCAATGGTTTAGACAAATCAATGTAAACACAAACCCTGATGAAGTTGGTTTGAGCACCATCATACTAGGGGTCAAATCTCACAAATTCAAATCATATTAGGAGTTTCCCTTATAGAGTTGATTTGATGCATTTGATATTTTTTTCCCCTTTTTAGCTCCTCTACAAGTTCAAAGAAAATAAATATTCTTATAAGTTATAACATGTCTTCTTTGGAAGCAATTTGTTGCAAACAAATTTGAGAAGATTGTTACAACAGATTTATTTTGCAAAAGAGAACATAAAAGCTTCTACAATACAGATTACTTTAATGGTGTCTTTTGATGTTGCCAATAGATGCACACATTTGAATTGCCAAGTTAAGGTCATATGCTCTCTAATGGTTTATGGTTTTAAATTATACTGGAGTATGCTTATGCAATTGCTTTTAACTTGATAACAACATGTGTATTCCTAATATTTTTATTATTGGACTTCAAAAATGTGTCAAAAAATAGAATTTGTTTGATGCTTATGTAAACATGTTTTGTTATTGCAGATACTAGCTTTGTTTCCTGGTGATTTTATGGTTGTTGTTAGGTATATTTTACTTATCATCCTCACTGTAGAGTTAGCTGCACTCTCATTATACAGTTTGAATATATGAGGCAATATAAAGATCTTTTTTTTTTTTGGTCTAAGCTTCACTTCAATAAATTTCATTGATTAGAAAGTATTTATTTGAGTTTATATTACTCAATTATAAAGCATTTAGTTACCAGATGCTAAGCATGTTTTATAGAAAAATTCAAATAAGACTAGAGTAGGTATATTTTTTATGTTGGCAGCCATTCTCAATAGGTGAGCATGTTGGAATGTAGGTTTACCTATCATCTATCTCAATTTTAAGTAATCAGATTTACAAAGCTTTATACCAGCAAATATTTTCAGAGCATCCTTGCAAAATCCATTTTGTGTATATCATGCAATTATTGCATTCCATGAGATGACATCTCTTTGAGGCATTCCATCAAAGATTTCATGTTCCTTGTGTACGTTTCCACATTTTGCATACATGTCAAATAGAGCATTTCCAACCATAATATCTGACAAAAATCCCCCATCTATTATGCTCTGATGGATGTTCATACCCTGCTCCAAAGCTCCCATTTTGGCACATGCAGGGAGGATGCTAGCATAGGCTGTGGAATTTGGCTTCACACCTACTAATTTCATTTTATTGAAATTTTCTAAAGCCTTTTCAACAAATCCATTTTTTTCATATCCCACAATCATCCTATTCCATGAGATAGCATCTCTTTTAGGCATTCTATCAAATAGTTCACATGCTTTGTCTATGCTTCCACATTTTGCATACATGTCTACTAGGGTAGTTGCAACTAAAACATTTGATAAAATTCCTCTATTATTTATGCTTTGATGGATGTTCATACCCTATGCCAAAGCCCCCATTTTGGCACAGGCAGGAAAGATGATGGAAAAGGTTGTGGAATTTTGCTTTATACCTGCCAATTGCATTTTCTTGAAAGTTTCTAAAGCATTTTCAACAAATCCATTTTGTGCATATCCAACAATAATTATAGTCCAAGAGATGACATCTCTTTTAGGAATTCTATCAAAAACTTCACATGCTTTCTCTATGCTTCCAGATTTTGCATACATGTCAACCAAATAATTTACAACTATAATATCAGACGAAAATCCCCCTTCTATTATGCTTTGATGGATGTCCATACCATGTTCCAAAGCTTCCATTTTGGAATAGGCAGAGAGGATGCTAGCAAAGGTTGCAGAGTTTGGCTTTAAACCTACAAATTGCATCTGCTTGAAATTTTCTAAAGCCTTTTCAACAAATCTAATGTGTAAATCTTGTAATTATTGTAGTCCATGAGACCACATTTCTTTGAGGCATTTTGTCAAATAGTTCGCATGCCTTGTCTATGTTTCCACATTTTGCATACATTTCTACAAGGGTTTTTTCCACTACAACATTTGAAAAAATTTCTCCATCCTTTATGCTTTGATGGATGTCCATTCCCTGTTCCAAAGCTCCCATTTTGGCACAGATAGGGAGGATGTTGGAAAAGGTTGTGGAATTTGGATTTACACCTGCCAATTGCATTTGTTTGAAAGATTTTAAAGCCTTTTCAAAAAATATGTTTTGTGCATATCCTACAATCATTGTATTCCATGAGATGACATCTCTTTTAAGCATTCTATCAAACACTTCACGTTCCTTTTTAGTGCAGGAGCACCCAATTGGTTTTATTTGAATTTGATCAAAATAAGGAGTGATAGGTTGTTCTAGGAGTTTAAAGTCATGAAGCAGGTCAATAAGGTCTAAAAGAGACCATTAGAGTGTGTGTGTAGCTTTGATCTATATGGAGTTTTCTAAGATTTCAATTGTATGTGCATAAACTCACCTTTCACAAGACGAACACACAAATAAGCCCAATAATGAATATAAAATTTAACCAAAACTTTTCAAACCAAAAACCTAACTAAACATAGCACACATAGTCCTAGGTGTCCCAAACTTCTGATGTCAATTTCTTGTGTCTGAGCCAATAGATGCATCATGGAAAAAATATTATTTTTCTTTTCTTCCATGGTTATTATCTGGAGGACCAGACCAATATTGTGGGCTCCATATGTATGTCTGAAATGAAAGTTCCTTTTAATTGAAAAAGTGGGAAAGTTCTTTCACTTATGTTGATAGCTTGGTATTCTAATTTTTGTGAGACTAAGCCTCTAATCTTTCTCCTACCATATGCAGCTCAGAAGATGGTTATGTTTAGTGCAAATTGGCCAACCAGTGTTCATCAACTAGCCAAAGAGTTTATGGATCCAAACCCTATAAAGGTATTTGTGTTGGTTCCTAAGGAAATCAAATTATTTACCAATATCAAGCATGTTAGTTTAACCTCAAATAACAAAAGAAAGATGGTTTTCAACTTTTACAGGCCACATAGTTTCTTAAACTGGTTTAATGCAAGTATTGCCTAAGTTTAATGATTTTTTGTTGTGTGATCATAATTAATACACATATTTGAAATTTGTAATTATTTCACCTCTCTAGTAGAATTGATTTTTCTAATTTTACCACAAATTTGATAATCCAAAAAAGTACACTTACATGAAGAACCTTTTGTTCTAGATGGTGGTTGGGTCCTAGGATTTTTCTACGAATCATGATGTCATGCAAATAGTGGAGGTATGAGATTCAACTCTAGAGAATTGAATCACATTATTGGCATATTATGGCAGTCCATAAGCTTTTGTTTATCATCATATATAAATTTTGGAATTCTTTTGGTTTGAAATTCCATATAAATTTTGAAACATTAATTTTGAAGCTTGAATCAAGCCAAGATATTTTTACAATGTTCTTTAAATAGCTCCACTTTCTCTTTTAGTTTTAGTGCATCAGATGGGAATGAGTATATCATGGTTGAACCCTTAAAAATTAGCAATTCAGATATAATTTAGAAGAATCCATGTTCTATTGTTCAACTTAACACAAACCCCCAATCTCTCATTTTCAAGTTTTGGATGACTGAGTAAAGGACACACGATTGGTTTAGTTGCTTGAGAAATACCACAAATCTTGCAGGTACTTTCTTGGTTATGTAGTGTTGGACATTTGTGTGGCTGGAAGGACTCAAAGAAATTTAGTTTCAGTTGATGTTATTTTTATAACTTCCAAAGCATTGAAATTGAACACTAGCTACATTACTCTTATGTCCTATTCTAGAGGCTAAGAAGTGTTTGCAAGATGTGAAAATGGCTTGCTCCCATCCTGAAAGAAGATAAAACATAAACCCTAACAACCAGTGCGGAAAAAGATATCAGGGAAGGCTTGATGGATAAATACAAAATACATAATTTCTTTAGTTGTAGATGAATGTCTATTATTATTTTGGGACATCATTCTTTTTTTATTTCGTTCATGTAACTTGGCTTTAAGGTCTAGGAGTCATCAAAATGGGCATAGCCCCAAGTCTTTGAGATCAACAAAGAACATGCATAATCAGACTATCTACCATCCTCCTATACTTTTATCTATCTAGATAGAGAGGCCAAAGCCCAAAACTATCTGTGTCATATTAAGACCAGACTAGAGATTAAAAGACTAAGCATAACTAGGGAAATTTACACGGTCCCTAGCACCTCTTGACATACAGAGTTATACTTTTACATATCCCTCCCTCCATTACTACTGCAACACTATCACATTCTAAATCACAACAGTTGGAAAATAGAGACACCGCAACCATAGTTATCTCCTTCATCAATGCCACAAACAAAACAGATGTATTTTAAAAGCATGTAGGTGTCCCAATACATAGATGTGGAAGGACACAACCGAAAGAACCACATCTTCATGAACACACAACAACTGACCAAAACATAGCCCAACTTTTGGCATAATATCCCAAACCCACTTCATCCACCTTCTTAAATTTCTTCATCCAACTAGCACATCAATAGGAATCATTATGTGGTCTCTTTGATATGGAAAAATACAAAAGAGCACATGATTGAAGATTCTATCAAGGGGAGAAATGAATATCGGCAGGACAAAAAGCTCAATTCCTCTAATACTCTGATAATACTTAGGCACATAATTCATCGGCGAGAGAAGTAAATTTCGATGGGACAAAAAGCTCAGTCCCTTTGATGCATTGATAAAACTTAGGCACATAATTCATTGGCAGGAGAAGTAAATTTTGACAGGACAAAAATCTCAATCTCTCTGATACTCTGATAATATAAACAAATCTTACAATGTTAGGATATGTTTCAGAGTGCTTCATTAATTCAAATATTTTGAGAGCATCCTTGCAAAATCCATTTTGTGCATATCCTACAATTATAGCATTCCACGAGATGACATCTCTTTGAGGCATTCCATCAAAGAGTTCATGTGCCTTGTGTATGTTTCCACATTTTGCATACATGTCTAACAAAGTATTTCCAACAATAATATTTGACAAAAATCCCCCATCTATTATGCTTTGATGGATGTTCATACCCTACTCCAAAGCTCCCATTTTAGCATAGGTAAGGAGGATGCTAGCATAGGTCATGGAATTTGGCTTCACACCTGCTAATTGCATTTTCTTGAAAGTTTCTAAAGCCTTTTCAACAAATCCATTTTGTGCATATCTAGCAATCATTGTATTCCATGGGATGGATTCGTGCATATCCCTCAATCATTGTATTCCATGAGATAGTATCTCTTTTAGGAATTTTTTACTCAAATTGGCTTGCAATTGATTAGGTTTTTATAATTTTTCAAATTGATTTAGGGAGGAACACCTAGGAAAATATGTACCTTAAAAAATCTCTATATATCATGATTTTTTTCAAATTTTTGAGTTAGTGTTGAGTTTCCATGTTGAGTTTGAGGTTGATCCCAATGTCTATGTTAGGTCTGAGTTTGGTAACTATGATATAATAATTGGTGCCTCCCATGGATTTCATGGCAGACATGACACTAAAAAAATGCTCCTTGATCTCCTCTCCTAGAGAGAACAAAGGTGGTGGTCCATTTGATATTGTAAATTATGGTGGTTAGTCTCAATTATACTCTCAATTGGCCAAGAGGAATCCACAACTCCTTAGAATCTCCAACAAAATTGTGTGGCCTTGAGAAAAAAAATGGTCCATTACTAAAACACAAAATCCATGATTTATGGTAAGGATTCGCCATGTATCTTTTGTAGTGATTTGCAGGAAATGCTTTGATATTCTTTCATGAATGGTTGAGTTTGAAGCTTTTATGAGGAGAACCCCTTATCACATGTTGCTCTATTGTGAAAGCAGTGCAACAATTCCAATTTCCAAGTGAAATTTTAATCGTAACAATTATTCGTGTCTCATTCACTTTGTGCTATTTAATTGTTTTCTTTGCTTTAGGTCAATCATCTATTTTCAATTTTATGATGCTAAGAATAAACCATTTGATGAGTTTTATTATAGGTAGGGAGTATGCTAGAAAAGGTTGTGGAATCTGGCTTTACACCTACCAATTGCATTTGCTTGAAAGTTTCTAAAGCCTTTTCAACAAATCCATTTTGTGCATATCCTACAATATTGAATCCATAGACCATAGTTTAACATGATATCAAAACACAACAACTGAGATCTTCCACATCGATGATTGGAATGTACCATTACCTATGAGGGAGTTACCAAAAGATTTCAGTACACTTACATCAATGGTTTTAAGTATCTTGTACCTATCAATGGTTATAGGTACCCTAATTACACTACTTATTAGGGTTTTTTTGATCCACACATGTGTTAGGTTGTTGTTCTATTATTTTCTTAGTTCATTTATTTAATTTTGATGTGTTCCAATAGCTGCAAAAATGACTAGTATTAGTCTCAAAGAGAGTGATCAATTTGAAGGTACTTCCAATTTTACACCTTGAAAGTGCAGATTGTAGATGGTATTAGAAGTTGATTTTTGGGTCTATGTTAACACCAAGGTTGCACATTCTACAGATATTCTCCAGTTGCTTGAATATAACAAGAAGATAGCCAAAGCATAGTGAATTATCTTAGGTTACAAACAGATTGAGTGCCCAAGAAGAGTACTGTTAACTGTTATCAGATACTTGCAGTAGTTGTACCATCCATTGTAATTTGTATCTACTATTTTTTTCACAGAAATATTAATGAGTTACACCATGCTATTCTAGGTAACATTCTTATTTTCTTTGCATTTTGTCTTTGTATAAATGGTTTTCTATTTTAGTTGATTTAGGACAATTACTAATAAATTAAAATTCTTGATCTGAGTCTATGACAAGGCTTTTGTTCTCAATACTTGTAACTATTGTTGTAACTGATATTGTGAAAGATGAAGTTGACTGACCTCACCCTAACTTTTTTTGGCAGTGTTTTCTAGATGGCATATTAGTTGAGAACAACTTATCAACCTCTATTACTAAACTTTAGTCTTAGCTTTTTTTCTCTTCCTACTTAATGATCATTTTGGTGGCAAGTTCTTTATTTATTGTTATTATTATTTTATCATTGATGATTCAAATTATCCTTCTAACTGATATGAGGTTGTTCCAAAAATTTGATAATATTACAGGGAGGGTTGAGTGTCATGGCAATGAACATTTCATGAGGGAAGGTCATAAAATCTTTCGACCCAATGGACATACTTCATGTAAGTGCAACATCCTATACTTTTTGTTAAAATCATTAGGGGAGGTTTCCCTTTATTGATAACCTATGGAAAATCTACAAGGCATAGAATATACAATAATACTTGCATTCATACAGAAATCAACTATTAGATCAATTATTCAATAACATGTTATCTTAATAAAACAACACCATGCAGAGAAATAATGACAAATTTTCTCTTGTATTTGACTTTTCTGAGTTTTTGATGTGCAAATTTTGAAACCTTATTTTCAGGCTGCAACTCCAAATTGGAGAAGTGAAAGGTGAATACCAGCGAGGAAGAGTTTGGAGAAGCCAAAACCAATAGCGGCGGGAAAGCTGTGGATTTGCAAGGGGATTAAATGGGTCAAACCCCTATAGGAGGTCATTTCCCTTCCAAAAGGATTGTAGTTAAGGAAGGGGAAAATAGTATAAGTATATGAAAATAAGAGTATTTTGTTTATATAGTGTCTATAATTTTTACAGTGTCACTGAGACATTGAAAGTAACCAATGAGATTTTGATTTGCCAATGAGGCTTAATAAAGTAAATTTTCAAAGAGGTTTTTTCTCCACTCATAAATATTGTCTTGTGGCACCTCTTGATTTGTAATATGATTTTGTTTATGTCTGATCAATCATATTTGTTCAAGCATTTTATTCTTCATTTCATAATGTTTTTTAACATTTGAATATCTATGATACTTGAAGTTTATATCTATAAATTTGTGAGGATTAATTAAGATAGATTTGATTTGTAATGACTAAATTAATGACTAAATATATGACTAAACAAATCACTACCATGACTAAATAAATGATTAAAATAGTTTAGCCATAAATTTAGTGGTGTTATAAATGACTACAAATAAACCACAAAAATAGTCGCATGACTAAATATATGACTAAATAAATGACTAAATCAATGACCAAATCAATGGCCAAATTAATGACTAAAATCAATGACAAAAATTGGTTTAGTCATAAATTTAGTGGTGTTATAAATGGCTACAAATAAACCACTAATAGTCACGTGACTAAACTTAGTCATTTATATGCAATTTTTAGTAGTTTATTTAGTCATATATTGTTGTTTGTGTACTAGTGATCCCACTCTTGGTCTACTCGGTAGGTAAAATGATCTAAGAGGTGTTGCCCACCTGATTATTAGATGCATTATTTATATGTATCTTGTCTTCTCTTATGCATTAGTCTTGAAATTTAAGTTATGAGGGACTATTGAGAAGTAGATGCATGATTTTATGTATTTTCGTTGTTCTCCATGCAATCTTGAACTTGAGTTAGTTCTGAGGATTTGGATAGGAGAGGTACAGGAGATAGTTAGTGGCTTTGGGCATATTCCCTTATGTTGTGGGAATGTTTGGCTAAGTTTGATCTACTTTCTGTAAGAGGTTTGCATCTAAGTTCTACCATGTTTCATTATAAGTTGAATGGTTAGATGTTGATATCCTTTCAGTTTGGGAGTGTTGAAGGAGATCTTACTTTACACAATTTGGCACATGTTAGGGTGGTATAAGAACATGGTTTGATTTGTAGGTTCTCTCTTTGTTGGAATATTGTCTTCTTCTTGAAGGTTCTTATGTTATGAGAGATGTATTTTGCATATCATTATATGCTTCTTTGACATTATGATAGAGGAGTTAGCCACATCCTCTATGTGAAGTGTTATAGGAGGACTTGTTAATGTTGTGATCTTGTTTTTAGATTTGACATTACCTATGCAGTGGGAGTTCTAGAAGGTATATATGTTCTCTATGAGATGGGAACCTCTCTTGGACTGGTTACACTTTACTACAGTGAGTTACTTCAGAGGTTTTTTATCACATTTCTATGTGTTTTGTTACCTTGGAATCTTATTTTGTAGGATGGTGGATATATAGGGACTTGTTTGCAAATTTGGGTTGTTATGTTGATAGCATGAAGTGCTACCTATGATAGTTTTTTTACCCTAGTTTGTGGTATGGATAGTTTTGGATGAGCTAGCAACTTGCTATGGTTGTTATTCCAATTTGGTATGAGTGTGGCAGTCACTCAAAGTCTTTTGTTATCATTTGAATTTGATGTTTGTGTTCATGTATAGATTGGTACAGGTTTCAGTGACAGGAGAAATGGTTACCAAAACTTGGGAAAGGTATTGATTGAGAAAGTTGACACTTTAATCTATATTGCAAATTATCTTACAGATAAGTTCTCTTGGTGCAGGAAGTCCATTGGCCTTGAGTCCTATACTTGATTTATACTAATGATTCCTTGTTTAGAATAATTGAAATGTATAATTTCAAGTGGGAGAATGTTGGGAATAGGATGCCATTTAAATGCAATCCTAAACATCTTTCATGTTATCTCCTAAGTCCTTAGAAAGTGTTCCCCAACACTAGGATCATAAAGAGATTAAATTCAAATGAAATGAACATGTAAATTGACATCTCTAATTATTCCTAAATGATAGGAACATATGGGGATGCCCAAGAAGAGCTCCTACAAAATAGGAGCACTTGGGGTGCTCACATGGAAGGTGGGACTCACCTTGCTTAAGTTAACTGTGTGGAGAATTGATAACTCTTATGTAATGCATGTCTTGTTCCTAAAAAATAGGGATTGATAATTTCAATGTGTGGAGTGGCACTATCAGTTCAGTATCAGTTTATTTTAGTTTAGTTTAGTTTAGTTTAGTTTAGTTTCATTTAGTTTTAGTTTAGTTTAGTTTAGTTCAGTTCAATTTAGTTATGGTTCAGTTATCTTCAGGTGCATGTAGTTAGTTGAGTTGCATATAGTTGACTTTAGTTGACTTAAGTTGCAACTTTAGTTGCATGAAAAATAATAGGTTGATACTTTCAGTTAAGTGGGGATGATCAATCATGCATGATGTTTGCATGAATGGTGGAGAGATATGTTTCAATTAACTCAGATTGACTTGGACCTACCTTGGGTGCCCAAGTTGGCATCTTTCAATTACACCTTTGCATGAGAAGATATTTAGAAGGCTCAATTAAGTGGGGCCCATTCTTGGGTGCCAACTTTGAGGAGATACTTACAAGATATCTTTGAAATCAAGAATCAGTTAAGTCTTCATTTTGGGATGCCCAAATTGATAAAGGACTTGGTTTGACTTTGTTTTTCATGGAAGAACTCTACTTGCACAAGAAAGGAGTAGATATTTGTGAGGATCTTTATCCTCTTGTAATTGTCAACTCTTTGGAGTTCACAATGTTCATAATTATCTATTTAAGTGCAGCAAGTTGAAGAGAGTTTCATAAGCAGAATTGTAGGTTGATTTTGTGCATGTGTGAGCGTTTGAAGCATGGCATGGGATGTGTGGAATCATGCTTGGTCACATAGAATGCATGGATAGCTTGTGCTACAAAAAGTGTAATAAGAGTTTATTCCAAGTTCTGAAGAAGGATTCTTGAAGGAGAGGAAGCATATCAATCAAGGATTGATACAGTGTTATTGTAATCTTGTTCCAAGGCTAAATAATACAAGCACTATTGATTCTGGTGGTGGAATTTTTTCTTGAAATGGTTTCTCCACATATATGTTGTGTCACTTCTATCTTCATGTCTAGTTCTTCTACAATATTTTGTCTCTTTCTACAATTAGTAAAATGAATCTAAATAGATTAATCATTTACAAAGAATTGTGACAAAGAAAACTTAATTAAATCTACAGTCTCATATGTTTACAATTTTTAAGCTACAATTTTACCTTCAATTTTTTTACATTTGATATCAGAGCTAACAGTTGGGTAGAGTTTGGGAAATCTTTCTCTTAAAAGTTTGAAGGTTTTTGGCTGTAGTGGGAGCTTTTACTATTTATTTATTATAAATTTTTAAAAGAAGTGTGTTTTATCTTCGTGGTATGAGGATCATGTTTTTACTTTGCCTTTTGGGATCTCTTGTTATATTTGAGTTCTTTGATTGTGTGAGGGCCTTTGGTTGATCTTCATGAGGAGATGGTTATCACGATGTCATGGATAGGTTGGTTACATGTTTTAGTGGGAGCTTTTGATAGTGATGGTTTGATGTTTATCTTGTTGCCATGTATAGCTTAGTATCACAGTTTAGTGGGAGCTTTGGTAGGATATGTTTATCTTCATGTGATTTGAAGAGGTTTTAACATCTTGTTTCATGGAGGACCCTTAGATTCCTTGGTAAAGGTGTTATTGTTCTTCCTTTGGAGAGCATGTAGTTCTTTTTTTTTATTTTGAGTATGAATCATTTGCTTGGAGCTTCATGATTATTGCAGGTTGCATTTAAAGTTGGCATGGATTGCCTGGTGGGTGCTCATGGATACTACAGAGACGTGGATTAGGCTAGATATTTCTTATGTGAAGAGATATTTGTTGGAATGCTTACTTGTTATAAAAAAAATTCAACAGTAAAGACTGAGAAGGTTGTCTTTATTAAAATCATATATTACTTGGTGTTGTATGCACAGGACAATCTTTTATCCCACTCTTGGTTTACTCTTAAGGTAAAATGATCTAAGAGGTGTTGCCTGCCTAATTATTAGATGCATTATTTATATGTATCTTATCTTCTCTTATGCATTAATCTTCAAAGTTAAGTTCTAAGGGATTATTTAGAAGTAGATGCATGATTTTACATATTTCCATTGTTCTCCTTGTAATCTTCTTGAGTTAGTTCTGAGGATTTGGGTAGGAGAGGTAAAGGAGATAGTTAGTGGCTTTGGTCATATTCCCTTATGTTGTGGGAATGTTTGGCTAAGTTTGATCTACTTTGTGTAAGATGTTTACATATAATTTTTTCCATGTTTCATTATAAGTTGAATGGTTTTGATATCTTTTCAGTTTGGGAGTGTTGAAGGAGATCTTACTTTACACAGTTTGGCACATGTTAGTGTGGTATAAGAACATGGTTTGATTTGTAGGTTCTCTCTTTGTGGGAATATTGTCTTCTTCTTGAAGGTTCTTATGTTATGAGAGATGTATTTTGCATATCATTATATGCTTCTTTGACACTATGATAGAGGATTTATCCACATCCTCTATGTGAAGTGCTATAGGAGGACTTGTTAATGTTGTGATCTTGTTTTCAGATTTGACATTACCTGTGCAGTGGGAGTTCTAGAAGGTATATGTGTTTTGTATGAGAGGGGCACCTCTCTTGGACTGGTTACACTTTACTATAGTGAGTTACTTTATAGGTTTTTTATTGCATGTCTATGTGTGTTGATACCTTGGAGTCTTATTTTGCAGGATGGTGGATATATAGGGACTTGTTTGCAGATTTGGGTTGTTATGTTGATAGCATGAAGTTCTACCTATGATATTTTTTTTACCCTAGTTTGTGGTATGGATAGTTTTGGATGAGCTAGCAACTTGCTATGGTTGCTATTCCAATTTGACATGAGTGTGGTAGTCACTCAGAGTCTTTTGTTATCATTTGAATTTGATACTTGTGTTCATGTATATATTGGTGCAGGTTTCTGTGACAAGAGAAATGGTTATAGAGACTTGGGAAAGGTATTGATTGAGAAAGTTGACACTTTGATCAATGTTACAGATTATCTTACAGATAAGTTATCTTGGTGCAGGAAGGCCATTGGCCTTGAGTCCTATACTTGATTTATAATAATGATTCCCTGTTTAGAATAATTGCAATTATAATGTCAAGTGGGAGAATGTTGGGAATATGATGCCATTTAATTGCAATCCTAATCATATTTCATGTATCTCCTAAGTCCTTGGAAAGTGTTCCCCAACACTAGGATTAGAAAGAGATTAAATTTAAATGAAATGAACATGTAAATTGACTTTTGTAATTATTCCTAAATGATAGGAACATATGGGGACACCCAAGAAGAGCTCCTACAAAATAGGAGCACATGGGGTGCTCACATGGAAGGTGGGATCCACCTTGCTTAAGTTAACTATTTGGAGAATTGATAACTCTTATGTAATGCATGTATTGTTGCTACAAAATAGGGATTGATAATTACAATGTGTGGAGTGGCACTATGAGTTTAGTATCAGTTCAATTAAGTTTAGTTTAGTTTAGTTCAGTTCAATTCAGTTTTAGTTTAGTTTAGTTCAATTCAATTATGGTTCAATTATCTTCAGTTGCATGAAGTTAGTTTGAGTTGGATGTAGTTGACTTTAGTTGACTTAAGTTGCATGACTAATGACTTTAGTTGCATGAAAAATAACATATTGATACTTTCAGTTAAGTGGGGATGATCAATCATGTATGATGTTTTCATGAATGGTGGAGAGATATGTTTCATTTAACTTAGATTTACTTGGACCCACCTTAGGTGCCCAAGTTGGCATCTTTCAATTAACACCTTTGCATGAGAAGATATTTAGAAGGCTCAATTAAGTGGGGCCCATTCTTGGGTGCCAACTTTGAGGAGATTCTTACAAGATATCTTCAAAACTAGGAATCAGTTAAGTTTTTGGTTTGGGACACCCAAATTGATGAAGGACTTGGTTTGACTTTATTTTTCATGGAAGAACTCTACTTGCACAAGAATGGCATAGATATTTGTGAGCAGCTTTATCCTCTTGTAATTTTCAACTCTTTTGAGCTCACAATGTTCATAATTTTCTATTTAATTGTATGAAGTTGAAGAGAGTTTCATAAGCAGAATTGCAGGTTGAGCTTGTGCATGTGTGAGGGTTTGAAGCATGGCATGAGATGTGTGGAATCATGCTTTGTCACATGGAATGCATGGATAAATTGTGCTGCAGAAAGTGTAATGAGAGTTTATTGTAGGTTGTGAAGAAGGATTGTTGAAGGAAAGCAAGCATATCAATCAAAAATTGATACAATGTTATTGTAATATTGTTCTAAGGTTAAATAATACAAGCACTATTGATTCTGGTGGTGGAGTTTTTTCCCGAAAGGGTTTCTCCACGTATATGTTGTGTCACTTCTATCTTCTTGTCTAATTCTTCTACAATCTTTTATCTCTTTCTACAATGGGTAAAATGAATCTAAACAGATTAATCATTTACAAAGAAGTGTGACAAAGAACACTTAATTAAATCTATAGTTTCATAGGTTTACAAGTTTTAAGATACAATTTTACCTTCAATTTTTTGACATGATCAACTAAAACTTCCAAACATAAAACTTCACCTGAACATGATCCAATAACATCTTGGAAACCAACAAAATTTTTTGCAACAAATCCCACCTAAATATTATAAAAATATTGTATATCCAAACAACACTGCTAGACACTGTAATACTTTGTAACTCAAAAGACCTTCTGATACGCCTAACCACGAATCCTCTTGACATAGACAAGAGAAAAAAATGATCAACTCTCCTTTGAAACCACAAGTCCCAAAAGGAAATTGCGAAGAAATGCAGAGCAAATACATTTCTCCCAAACACCCCTATACACGACACTGCAAAAACTAGTTCACACACCTGTGAACACCACTTCCTCTAACCAACGATCCAGAAGCTAAAATTATGGATATAGAAACTCTAAACATATCTAACATATCAAAACCAAAAAAGCATATCTTCACCTTAAGATAAATGCAAAGAAAAACTAGAATACTTTTGGAAACAAGAACACCTCTGCAACACCCTATTTCCTTATTTTATCAATTTTCATAGTATCCTCGACATCTAATCCAGAAATAGAAGCTTATCAAAGCAACAATCTCTTCTCAACCACTGTACTACTATCATCAATGACAACACAAGCTTGTTGAAATCATTGACAACACCTTCATACTTGCAACAAGATCTTGGAGGCTTGATCACCCTCCTCTTCCTTTGTTATCTTATATTTTGAATAGTTGTACAATTAGACCTCTCTTGACTTATTTGTCTACTTTAGTGTGAGTCTGAGTGCAAGTTCATACTCTCACTAAAGTGGGGGCTAAATGTAGTGTAGAAAAATATACACCTTTACATTTTCACACTATGTTTGCATCCCCTTAATTAATTGGATTTAATTAATCCTTTAATTGGCCCGATTATGCATTTACAAGCATAATTAATTTCATTTTTTGAAAGGGAAACCCACATTTTATCAATGCATACACTTAATTATTCATCTTGGAAAATGTGTCCTAGGTTTAGGGCCTAGGACCCATTCACCCAAGGGAAAATGGGTCATCCTTAAGTCTTGGATCCCATTTTTTAATATGTTTTTCGCAGTATTTTAATGATCTAAATTCAAATTACAAAGGTTGGCTTGTGATGTTTAATTTTTAGGTAATTAAGGAAACACCTATAAATACAATTATTTTATCAATTCAAACTAAAAAACATTAATGAAAATTTCACAAGAAAAAATATTATTGTCAAGAGCATCAAAGAGTAAATTATTCGGTCATTTATTGCAACATTCAATATCCTATCATGATCCAAGATTTCTGTGTGTTCATGCATATTTTTGGTGCTAACATTGTGATGTAGGTTTCAAGTTTCAAGTAAGCATTCAAGCATCAAGATCTATCAAGCAATCAAACCATTTCATGCAAGATCAAATCCTTAGAGAGATGTGTTAGACTTTAATCCTCTAAGGGAAGTCATTAAAGCTTTTGGTGAGGTGCAACAAGCTTTGTTCATTCATCAATTCATTCATTTTATTATTATTTCTTTATCAAGGTTTAATTACCAAACTAGTGTTTGACCAAGGAAAACCCTTATCCACCAAAAAAAAAAAAATTATCCTCTATTTGTATTTGCAGATATGCGGGTGAAGGAGGATTGAAGATTGATCAAAAGTGAAATTTTGCAAAGTTGTCATCAAAGTTGTAAGACATGGAAACTCACAAGTTTTATTTTTGGCTTTCTGATAGTCAAACCTGGTGGAATCAAAAGCTTAGATTTGAGATCTGAGGACTGCAAAAAGAATTTTTAGACCCCTACACAGAGACCCATTCACCCCTAGCCAAATGTTCTTCAACAAATCCTAAAACCCACTTTTGGAGCCAGGTAAACACCATCCTAACCTTCTCAAATCTATTGGTTAATGGTTGTTTCTGATAGTGCTATCATAATACTTCGTATTCCAAGTGTTAGATCTCATAGGTTTAATTGTTAAAACACTTTTATTCTCCTCCCAAAACTATTGTTCAATCATTTATGTCATAAGGAAGTCCAGGCAACATAGTGTCCAAATTTGGAGTTGACTCACTTTGAGGATTGCAAGTCAATCCTAATCATTTGTGGCAATACCCCTCTTCCTAAAGAACATGGAAAAGGTGGATTTATGATTAGGTGGACACCCCATTTTGCTTTTGGCATAGGTCCCTCATCTCACATCCTATTTTTAGGTCCCCTATCCATCTCCCACATTTTCCTTTGTTTCATTAATACAAAAAAAATGTGAACAGATTTCGTTTTGGGCAACTTTGTAGGAAGAGTTGTGAAGAAGGGGAAAAGTGAAGTTGGACGCCTTAATTGTGCATGGAGGAAATTTAAACAAATTAATAATAATAATAAAATTAGATTTGATACAACAAGAGGGGATTGTTCAGAGGTTAGAAGGAAAAAGGAATTGTAAAGAATGGATAGAAGTATAGAGGTAGTTGTGGGGAAGAAAAATTGCAGCTGATATAAGAAGAAAAATTGCAGCTAATACAAGAAGAAAAATAATAATTTGAATGCAAATATGTATGCTTGTAAGTTGATCACAATCAATAAAATTGATTTGAAATAGACTTGTGTATGTCAATTTGAATTTTTCAATTGAATTGATAATTGGAGCAAGAATTAAATTGCTTGATAAAAGAATGAATGTGTATGAGTTGAAGTTTGAAGTGTTTGGTTGCAAGGGTGAGCTACCTGAAAAGGTACCCTTTTCTTGAGCTGCATCAAAGAGACTCTCGAAATTACATATTAGAGTCATGAAATTTGAAATTTTTCTAAATTTTAGTGAAAACCTATTTATAGCATTGAGTATCGAGTGTGGAGTTGATGTATAGAAATGGAACCTTTTGAAAGAGGCATATGTAAATAATTTAATTAAAAAATACTTGTTAGGATTATTGATTACATAATTACTTCTTGTTACCAAAATGATAATTTCACATTTGAGATTTAATTAAGACTTATCATTGGAGATTTGAGAGACTTTTATCTTGAAAATGTAAATTGAATTAAAAATTGTCTAGAAATTATGATTGATTAGAGAACCTTAAATTATGTTTCTCCTTATATGAGAGTCTATAATACCCAACAAATTAACATTATAAAAATTCGGTTCAACTATTGTTATGAAATTTTATAGTTGAGCACTATTATTATGTTTTTTCTTTTATTTTGTTTATTTGATGATTTTTCAAACTAACTCATGATATTATAAATTCTTATATATAATTCATTGTAGTAAGATAAATTTGAGTTGAGAGCTTCATAATAGATCATTGATATTAAATGTTGTGATAATTCAAATTCGGTTCAACTATTGTTATGAAATTTTATAGTTGAGCACTATTATTATGTTTATTTGATGATTTTTCAAACTAACTCATGATATTATAAATTCTTATATATAATTCATTGTAGTAAGATAAATTTGAGTTGAGAGCTTCATAATAGATCATTGATATTAAATGTTGTGATAATTCAAATTCGGTTCAACTATTGTTATGAAATTTTATAGTTGAGCACTATTATTATGCTTTTTCTTTTATTTTGTTTATTTGATGATTTTTCAAACTAACTCATGATATTATAAATTCTTATATATAATTCATTGTAGTAAGATAAATTTGAGTTGAGAGCTTCATAATAGATCATTGATATTAAATGTTGTGATAATTCAAATTCGGTTCAACTATTGTTATGAAATTTATAGTTGAGCACTATTATTATGTTTATTTGATGATTTTTCAAACTAACTCATGATATTATAAATTCTTATATATAATTCATTGTAGTAAGATAAATTTGAGTTGAGAGCTTCATAATAGATCATTGATATTAAATGTTGTGATAATTCAAATTCGGTTCAACTATTGTTATGAAATTTTATAGTTGAGCACTATTATTATGCTTTTTCTTTTATTTTGTTTATTTGATGATTTTTCAAACTAACTCATGATATTATAAATTCTTATATATAATTCATTGTAGTAAGATAAATTTGAGTTGAGAGCTTCATAATAGATCATTGATATTAAATGTTGTGATAATTCATGGGTCCATTTGTGCTTGGAATATGGTGGTTGTACTTCTCTTCATAGCTGATTTATACCTCAAAGATTGTACCATCTCATGTGTTTGACTTTGTGAAAATTGGTCAAGCAATGATTGGTTTTGATTAGATTTACCTACCTTACATAATCAAAATTTGACATAGATAATACAAGCTTATTCTATACTTTCTCTTCCCTTCGATCTTTTACATCTTCACAGTTGATTCATAATTCAAAATTCCACCATCTTATTTTTTTTAACATTGAAGATTGGTCAAATAATGATTGGTTTTCATTAGATTTACCTACTTCACAAAATTACATTTTGGCATTAGGATAGTACAGGCTTATTCTATGCTTTCTCATTCCCTCAATCTTTTGCATTTTCTTTGGAAGTTTGTCAAGATTAAGATTAGATTACTGTTTGGATTGAATCAATCTTGTGCCTTATATTTGCAATGTTAAATTTCTTTGTTGCAAGCTTTTATTATTCTTAAGCTACAAATAAACATGATGAATGAATGAGATGAAATCTAATCTAAATTAAATTTGTTTAAATTAATGAATCTCTTCTATTGATTATAGTTTAACTAGAAATAAAACTTCATGTTGTATTTTCCTTAATTTCAATTGTAACCTCTTAAATGTAACAACTATCATCAACCTATGGCTTATCAAAGTACGCAAAATTCTGCCAATATAACTTTTATAAAAAAAAAGTTTCAAAGAAAATTTATTCCCACTCAAATCAATATTTCAAAATGTGGATCAACAAGCTCCATTAACTTTTCCTTATTAAATAAATATATGATTTTTTTTTATTAATTTAATGATTACTAAAGAAAATTACTAATAGCTAAGAATGTCCTCAAAGTAGTCCTTAGATATGGCATTCAAAAATCCTAAACAAATCACATTAAAAATATGTAAATTATGGGATGACATAAGTACATGCAAATGACATGAATTAATAAAATAATAATTATAAATTCTTCACATGCTATTAACCCTATAATAAAAATTTGATATTTTAATGTGGTTGAAAATGAACACACGAATCCGCCGATTAAAATACAATTTTTATGAATTTTGTTATTAGTTATTATAGAAAATAGGAAAACTTTTCATGTGTTCAATAATAGTTAAGTTCTCTTATTTGTAAATTAAATTGTTTTCTTGTTGGCAATCTCTTTTTGGTCTGTTTCCAATCTCATTAGCTGTCATTTCTTCTCCAACGTGCTCATCCACGTTCAACAATGAAACATTATAGAAAGAGATGTCAAAAGAAAGGCATCAACCATTGTCTATGCCTTTGTGGGAGAAAAAAGAGGAAAGTACACTTTGAAATATAATATACAGGTTGCGCATATTGGCATCCCATGCACCTGATTGTGCTTAGAATATGAAAGAACAGTGTGAGTATTATGTAGAATATGAAAGAACAGTGAGAGGATTATGTTGTGCAAAATATAAGCTGCTTCTTCTAGAAGTGGAAATGCATACTAAAGGACTATTTGGTTATTCTACATTAATCATAGGTTACTTGACATTGCATTTAACAAGATTTTTTACTTAAGGAGACTTTTACAGTTGCATTAGAACATATTAACTAATTTTGTTTTCACATTAGTTAACTCTAACTAGCAAATTTACCTATGAATTCTACAACTAGTTTGAGCTTTGCATATAAATGTATTAAGACATTTTCTGGCATACTAAAGGCACGATACAGAAGAGTTATTGGATTGCAATTTTTTTGCTTACCTCTTTCAAACCAGCATTTGGGTTGTCAATCCATTCTTCAGCACCCTCAATTCCTGCACTCTCTGCAACATTCAAGAGCACCTCTCTGCGGACAAGAAAGAAGAGAAAAGATTGATCATTCATATTTTAAAGACATTCCATATACCATGGATTGAGTATATAAAATGGATCTATGGGAAACTTCAAGTATAATGTTAGTGATTAGCACCAACCATCCCTGGAAGATATAGCCACCGCTCCTCATTAGTCATTCTAATTTATTATTTTTGAGTCTAACTGTAGCTAGTGGGATGACACACATTAAACTGATTGCATCATGAAAGAGAATGTTATTCGGTTTAATTGATGTAATTAGGTTAACTTGATTATACAACTAATGAAGCAACTGAGACAAGTTTACACTCTCTCTCCACAAAGAGCTGTCAGTCAAATAGACAAACAAAATCCGTACAGAGGAAAGGATAACATGTGCATAAAGGGTCAAGAATAATCCGGAGGTCTCTGGGACCTCAAATTCTGTGGAATCAACTGAAGTGGATGGTTGGACTATGTAGGAACCCACATAAAAATGTTTGGCCATGAAGGAACCTGTATATGTGGTTCGACTATGTAGGAAGACACTTAGCAGGAAACAGGGTTACCCAGACAAAATGATAGACTCAAGAATCCCAAAGATTAAGCATTTCTTATTCCCTTTTTTTTCAGTTGCTTTGGCATTTGGAATTTTAGTTGAATTTATTTTCTCATACTTTTGTATTTTTGTACCCCTAAGACCATGCATTTACTATTTCTGAAAGCTTGTAATGTTGTGCAT
Source organism: Sequoia sempervirens (assembly GCA_007258455.2). Lineage (NCBI taxonomy): Eukaryota > Viridiplantae > Streptophyta > Pinopsida > Cupressales > Cupressaceae > Sequoia > Sequoia sempervirens. Next base: position 839,212,186 of record VDFB02271358.1, read on the forward strand.
TTCTGCACAACAAGGGCCACAAGCATAATTTAGTGCTATCAGTTTTCAGTTAGCTAAGATTTGTTGTGGTGAATTAGGAAGTTTATATCTAATCCAAATCATGAATCACAAAAAAATAATAGAGACAACAACCTGATGTTATTAGTACCAAGAAAAAGGGGCGGGGAGAGAGGTGGAGAGAGGTGTTGGCACTAAGTCTTGTATGCCCTAAAATGTAAATTTTCTAAGTCTTCTTTTATCTTTGTTTCCTTGGACCTACTTTGCCCATCACTGACATTCAAATAGAGATTTCCTTCAATGGGCACCCTTGTCAATTTGTGTTTAGTGTTGTGCTTGGCCTCCTGTCATTCTTTTGTCATATGCCTAAGTTTCAAAAATATAAATAATTATAAGTATGAGGGTCTTTGAGTCAATTCCCAGTTTTGGGCAAGGTTTTAGGTTTTCACTTACTAAAAATCCTTTCCTTCAACCCTCGATTTCCTATGTCTCCATGCTTTCACTCATTTGTCACTTGCAAGTTTTGGACTTTCCCTTGATGGCATCCCTTTCATTCAAGTCCCCATATTCTCGACTTTTGGGTTTCCCTTGTGCTCCACAAAGTCTTAATACAAGAGGCCACAAGAACAAATCCCAAAGACAAGGGGACCAAGGGCCTAGATTTTGGGATGGTGATGGGCTAGGGTCTAGGGCCAATGCCTCTCACGAGGGTCTAGACTCTAGAGGCAGCACTAAAATCCCAAATTAAGGCCTTCAAGGCCACACAAACCTTCATGGCACACACCATTTTCACAATTTTATCACTATATTTTTTGCAACATCAAGTCCTTACTATTTCTAAGTTTCTAATCAAATATTCGTTCTTCAAAAAACTTTTTGGTGATTGCTTACGGTGTGGGTGGGGCCCATAAACCATTAAGGTTAGAGTTACTGGCACAAACACCAAAATAAATTCCGATTTCTTTGTAAAAATATGATTTTTGAGCTAAATGATGTGGGGGTTTGTAACCAACCAAAATTGCATCAGTTGACATATGATTCCAAGGATTTGGTAGGCCAACTCACATCCCATGTGGCATGCTCACTTCTCGTCACAAAATTTTTCATCTTGATGGGAGGCTTCCTAGCATCTTAGTACTTTATTGTACCCACCCAAATTTTTTGTATTTTGTCGACTTTATCAAACAAAAACTTCATTTATCTACCTTTCATGTGTTCCAAAGTGATTACCTCCTATGCATCATTCTATTGGCTTTTCTTCCTATCTCCATATGATCATCAATTCAAACACTTGAAGAGTCTAGGAATGCATTGGTGACAAGCTAGTGTATAGGTGCATAAAGAAAATTGCAAGTGCATCACAACAAAGGAACTAAATCCTTCCAAAAAAAATCCAACATTGTATTGATGCATGCAAAAACATTGAGGCATTTACATGAAGAACAAAAAAGAATATAAAACACTTGCACAGTGAAGGATGAGGCAAAGGCAATGCAAAGGAACATAGAAGAGATCACTAGCATGCCATTCTAGGAAGAAGAAAATATCAAAAATTGTGTTTCCCAAGCATTAGCGTGTACCTATCAAGTGCGACACATCAATACAAAGAAGTTTTTCAAAATTAAAAATTTACAACAAAGTGCAATAACATGTCGTAGACCATCTAAACACCTCCTAAATGAACATGGAAAAATGCAAATCATCTTAGCGTATTGGTGCGCATTTGGTAATGTAATGTGCTAGTCAATTTTTTTCTTTGAATTATCACAACACAACCAACACTATGCCAATGGATTAGCGTTAGCTTCAAAACGGGAATCAAATGAAATGCACTCAACGCCAATAATGTGCACACAAGATCCTTTAGAAGGTGAGATGCTAACATTTGGTAGAGGAAACTAAATTATAACTGAAGTAAATACAATTGAAAAATAGAAAGAGGCAGTAATCCATCCATGAGAGATTTCCACTCTACCACTTAAACAATGGGGGGAAAAACATCACAATTCAAAACTAATTCATCAGCTGCGGCGGGCATCCACTCAACAGTGGGAGTTCTCCACTAAACAGTGGGTGATAGGTGTAAATACAAAGTAATTTCCTTCACACTGGCGGTAAATTGTCCAGGGGTTATAATGTTTGCATTAGAAATCACAAGTAAATATAGTAATAACAATGATTGGATTAGTACTACTAATTCACAACCTTACAATTAAAAAATTCTGCAATTTACAAGTGTTACAATGATAGAATCAATGCAAATAAGAGAAGGATGAATCTTTCAAGTCCTAAACCTCTTAAGGACTGAAATTGAAGCCAAAAACTAAACTTATTAAAGTCTGATAACAAAAACCAGTGTACTGAAATTGTCAACCAGCAAACTATAAATCAATAAAATGCTCATAACTCTTTCAATTTACCTCCGAATTGAATGAAATTAAATGCAGGGGCTCCCTAGAAGGTTGGTGCCAAGTTTGCAACAAAGAAACAGCTTCAAAACTTAACCCTCAATTTGGCACAATTTTCTATGCCCTCTTGAATGGTGTGGCCTGGCTAGAAGGTACGATTTTCTTTATAAAATTGAATACTTTGAATTAAATTCTCAAATTTTGTGAAAAGGGTCTCCCATGGTCAACAATCACATAGCTTGAATGCCCAGAACAAGATTCAATTTGTTTCAAGAATTGTGAACAAAAATCACTTTCAACTGTAGACAAACCAGCAACTCAAAACTGATAAAAACTCCCAAATTCTTCAACTATTAAGTTCAATCTACTAGTATGGATGAGAAGTAGCCATAAGACCAACTAGGTGTTGTATTTCAAACACAAAATTGGATGAGAGCTAGAAGGTAAGCTTTCCTCAAAGCAAAATCAGTAGTCATTTCAACAACATAACAATAGCATAAACTTTGGATGATCAAAGCTGGAGTAAAACTTCTCTTTTAAAGAAAAAGAGGTGACTCTTCAAATTCCAAAAGTGGGATGCCAAAAGCCCCATTTGAAATATTTTCAAATTCAAAAATTATTAAATTCTCCTCAAAGTGGCGTCCATCTCTTCAAGGCATAAAAACTTTATTAAATATTTAATTTCTCCTTAATGAAGGCGTCCCCCTTCATGGCCACCTCTAAACAAAACTTACAGTTAATGAACAAGGCCAAGGGGTCAATTTGAAATTAAAACATTAATGCCTTGAAATATATTATTTCACCAAAAGAATGGTTTTGAAGCCAAAAAAACAAACCCAAGCAACTGCTCCTACTGAAAATGACTTACTGAAGTGCTGACAACTGATCACTGTCAAAAATAGAATTTACTAAAAATAGTAAATTCTAAGAAATGCCACAAAACCTCCAATCAAGGAAACCCTAATTTCACCTCAACGAGCCTACTGGCCTATGGGCCTCCGAAATAGGCTGTTGAGCAACTGAGCTAATCATTGATGAGAAGGGAACATTATAGTCTGGCCCCCTCGAGATTGCTTGTCCTAAAGCAACCACAAATCTGAATGTTGCAAGATGTGTTCACCTTTCCATGTTGCATCCTCAATGGGCAAGTTCCTCCATTTTACCAAATACTATTTGATTGTTCTCCTCCTCAAAGAGTGTTCCCTCGTGTCAAGAATCTCCTCTAGGATCAACACCAACTGTCCTTCATCTAATGGAAGCAGTTCTATAGTAGCAACCACATTGTGCCCAAGTGCCTTCTTGAGGCAGGACACATGGAAGATGTTATGCACTTTGCTTTCAGCTGGAAGCTCCAACTCATATGTCACTTCACCAACCTTTTGATGAATTTGAATGGACCTTAAAAACATGGCTTTAACTTCTTTGCACCACTTTTCTTGAGTGAAGATTGTCTATAGGGATGGAGTCTCAAGTAAACCAAATCTGCCACTTCAAAGGAATGCTCAACATGCTACTGATCAGCGTATAACTTTGTTGGTTTTGAGCTTGTTGCAAATTTTCCTTTAATGATTTCAAGATGTCTTGGCTCTGTTGTAGCATATCCTTTGCTTGTGGAGCTCTACTATCACCAAATACCAAATCTACAAAGTTAGGAACATTATATCCATAAAGAGCCATAAAAAGAGACATCTTAATTGACATATGATAGGAAGAGTTATAACAATACTCCCCCAAATGAAGCCACTTAACCCAAGCTCTTTGTTGCACCGAAACATAATTTCTGAGGTAGCCTTCTAACCACTTGTTGACAATCTCGGATTGTCAATCCATTTGCTGCCAAAAAGCACTTAGGAACTTGTTGTCCCTATCACTGACAATGGTTTTAGGAAAACCGTGCAAATAGAAAACTTCTCTAAAAACTAATACAACCACTTGAGTTGTAAATGAAGTTGTGATAGCATAAAAATGTAAAAACTTAGTCAATCTATCTACCACAACAAAAATACAATCTCGCCCTTGCACTTTTGGTAACCTTATGATGAAATCCATTGCAATGCTCTCCCATTTTTTATTTGGAATTGGCAAGGGATGCAACAAACTAGCTAGAAAAGAGTGTTCATGTTTATTCATTTGACAAGTAGAACACTCCCTTATGTAATGCAAGACTTCTTCCTTCATCCTCTTCCGAGAAAATCTTTCTCAGATCTGCTTATAAGTCTTGAAAAAACCATGATGACCAACAAGAGGAACATCATGAAAAGATTGTACAATCTTCTTCTTAAGCTTAGATTCGGGCACTAAAAATATTCTACCTTTATAGAGGATTAAACCATCAACCAACTAGTACCTTTCATCTTGCAAATGACCTATTATGCTGGTTGCAAACTGATTTTTTGCATAATCAGCAGCAATTAACTCTTTTGAATTAGCTATAAGCTCACAAAGCAATTTCAAATGAGGTTTTCTTGATAAAGCATCTGCCACTATATTGTTCTTCCCTTTGACATACTCAATGTCAAAGTCGTAAGCTTGGAGCTTACTCACCCACTATTGTTGCCTTTCATTCAAATCTTTTTGGTGCATAAAATGTTTAAGATTATTATGCTTAACAACAAATTTACTTCCACCAAGTATTGACGAACCTTAGATAGTGCATGCATAATAACAAGCATCTCTTTGTCATAAATTGAGTATTATTGTTCTGTTCTTCTCAATTTTCTACTCTCAAAGACAATGGGGTGTTTGTCTTGCATGAGAATAGCTCCTACTCCCTCACCTAAAGCATCGCATTGCAGCTCAAAGGGCTTTGTGAAATCTAGTAGGGCCAACATTGGACATGAGCTCATTATGTGCTTGAACTTGTCAAAGACTCCTTGTGCCTTATCTGTCCATAAGAAAGCTCCTTTCTTTGTAAGATTTGTAAGGGGGCTGCCATGTGAGAATATCCCTTGACAAATCTTCTCTAAAATCCACAAAAACCCAAAAAACCTCTCAAGTGAGAAATATTCTTTGGAGGTGGCCAATCAAGGATGGCTTTAATCTTCTCAGGATCAACTTTGACACCCTTAGCACTAATGATGTGGCCAAGATACAACAACTTCGTCATCTTGAACTCACACTTTGATTCTTTGGCAAACAAGCATTCCGCCTCCAATATGCTAAGCACTTCTTCTAAGTTCTTGAAGTGCTCTTCCCAAGACTTACTAAAGATGAGGATATCGTCAAAGAAGATGAGCATGAACTTCCTCAACTACTGCCTAAAAATCTTGTTCATACAAGATTGGAACATTGCTAGAGAATTTGTCAAATCAAATGGCATGACAAGAAATTCAAAATGCCCAAAATGGCATTTAAATGTTGTTTTTTCAATATCCACCTCCTCATCCTAATTTGATGGTAACCCGAACGGAGATCAATCTTTGAGAAAAACATAGCCCCATGGAGCTCATCAATAAGCTCATCTATCCTAGGAATAAGATATCTATTCTTGACTGTCTTCAAATTCAATGCGTAGTAATCAACACACATATGCATTGTGCCATCTTTCTTTTTAACCAACACCACTGTTGAAGCAAAAGGGCTTTTGCTAGGCCAAATAAACCCCATCTCCAAAAGCTCCTTGATGGTTTTTTCAATTTCATCTTTCTGCTTCTTGGGATAACGGTAGAGTGTGGTGATGACTGGCTTTGCTCCTTCTAATTCAATCACATGCTCAAAACCTTTTTCAGGAGGTCTCCCAGGAGGTAGGCTACCAAAGACTTTGCTCTTTTTGGAAAGTAAGGTTTGAATATCAGGATGATATTGCCTTTTCTCTTCCACTAGATCAGTTGGTAGGACCAAACACTCTGTTTCCCATTCAACTTGATTGTGACAGATCAGCCTCTCCATTCTCTTCAAAGACACAATTTGAGGGCCTCCATTTGACATCCCTCTCAAAACAACATTCTTACCACTTGACTAAAATTTCAATTCCATAGTTTGCAAATTCAATGTAATCTCTCCAAGAGATCGCAGCCATTGTATTCCCAACATACCATTGGTATCTCCAAAACCAACATAAAAATCATCTTTTTTAACTCATAATTTCCCAAATAAATAGAAAGGTTAGGAATCTTCCTTGTGCAAGACACGGTGAAACCATCAGCTATCATTACTTTGATGCCTTCAAATTCTTCAATTTTCAAACCTCTTTTTGCTACTAATCCTTCATCAATAAAATTGTGAGTTGCTCCAGTATCAATTAGAGCAACAATCCTTTGTTAACCAACCACTCCTCAAACCCAAAAGGATTCAATTTTTTGAAAACTTAAAAGTTGTGCAAAAGCAGTCCCATCTCCAACCTCTTTAGGCTTCTCTTCTGGAGCTTCTTCACCGTCATTGCTTGTTGATTCATACTGTTGATCAGACGAATCAGATTTTGATCCATAATCAGAATAACCCTCCATTCGATGTGCTTTGCCCTTTCCATAGCAATGGTGACCCTTAAACCAAGGCTCAGACAATTGTAGCAAACACCATCTTTTCTAAGCTACTCTCGGAGCTCTTATGATGTCTTTGGCAGAAACTTCTTTGGATGACTTGAAGAATGTTTTTTATCCTTTTTATGATTAAAGGATTTTGACTGAAACTTTGGCCTTTGGGAAGCCAACTCCATGCTCCTTGCCTTCTTGATTGCTTCATCCAAGGTTGGTGGATCAAAGGCTTTGACCCAACCCTTCAATGGCTCCAGTAATCCTTCTAAAAACAAGACCACAAGTCTCCTTTCAGTAATGTTGGGCACCATCACTGACAATCTTTGAAAATCAGCCACATATGATTTAAGAGATCCGTGTTGCTTCAACTGTGCCAACTCTCGAAATGTCACTTTAGGATCCTTGGTGTTGAATCTTTCGATTAACTTGTTGGTGAATTCTTCATAGGCGTGGATGACGTTATGGCTAAGAGTGACCAAATCGTGGTACCACCATTCATGTGCAGCTCCTTCTATGTGCAAAGTAGCAAATTTTATTGCATCTTCTTAAGGTATTGGTCTAAGAGAAAGATAGTTGTCCAATTTCTAGACCCATGACCTAGCCAAACATTTGTCACTTCCATCAAAATGTGCCAATGTCACCATGCCCAAGGCTTGTTGGTAGTCAGTTTTGGGAGTCATTTGAGGACGATTCTCATTTCTTCCACCATTTATCCTACTCCTTTGATTCATGTATTGATCAAAGGTCCAAGCATCCCTCATATCAGGAGGCAGAGAAGCATACTCCATATAAGCTTGTCTTGCATCATCTGCAAATGGAGTTACAGTCTCCACTTGTGGTTGTTCTTCCCTTGGAGTGAAAGTAGGGAATAGTTTCCTAGAGGTAGATCCTCTAGTGGTTGCAATATGCTGTCCAACAATCCTATCTCTACCATTGCCCTTCAGACTGTTGTTACTGTGATTTCCATTAACTCCACTATTTTCTCTAGTTTGGTTGTTTTGGGGCTGACCACTATTTTGTGATGCTTGTTGATCCATTTTTTATAATAACCGTGACATCATGTCTATCATCCCATCAAATTTCTTTTCCATTCTAGCCTCCTTTCCTCATAGGCTTGTCTAAGACACTCAGACATATTTTCCACTATTTTTCAACACCTTCAACTGTTTTACCAATATCTCTTAGAGCTTTTGAAAATGTCTCTGCCTTTGGAACTAGTGGAAACTGGTGTTGAGTTCTGGCCTGACTTCTAGTGAATGGTCTGGTGTCTCTTTTGCTCATCTGACAACTGAATGTTGAACGTCACAGGATGGCAGGGTCTTTTGCTCTGATACCACTGTAATGTGCTAGTCAATTTTTTTCTTTGAATTATCACAACACAACCAACACTACACCAATGTATTAGCATTAGCTTCAAAAAGGGAATCAAATGAAATGAACTCAACGCCAAGAATGTGCACACAAAATCCTTTAGAAGGCAAGTTGCTAACATATGGCAGAGGAAATTGAATTATAACTGAAGTAAATTCAACTAAAAAATAGAAAGAGACAGTAATCCAGCCATGAGATATTTCCACTCTACCACTTAAATAGTGGTAGGAAAAACATCACAATTCAAAACTAATTCAGCCACTACGGTGGGCATCCATTCAACAGTGGGTGATAGATGTAAATACAATGTAATTTCCTCCACACTGATGGTAAACCGTCTAGGGGTTATAATGTTTGCATTAGAAATCACAAGTAAATGCAGTAATAATAATGGTTGGATTAGTACTACTAATTCACAACCTTACAATTAAAGAAATCTGCAATTTACAAGTGTTACAATGATAGAATCAATGCAAATAAGAGAAGGATGAATCGTTCAAGTCCTAAACCTTTCAAGGACTAAAATTGAAACCAAAAATTGAACTTATTAAAGTTTGATAACAAAAACCAGCATACTGAAATTGTCAACCAGCAAACTATAAATCAATGAAATGCTCATAACTCTTTCAATTTACCTCCAAATTGAATGAAATCAAAAGCAGGGGCTCCCTAGAAGGTTGGCGCCAAGTTTGCAACAAAGAAATAGCTTCAAAACTTAACCATCAATTTGGCACAATCTATGCCCTCCTAAATGGTACGACCTAGCTAGAAGGTACGTTTGCTTTATAAAATTGAAGACTTTGAATTAAATTCTCAAATTCTATGGAAAGGGTCGCCCATGGTCAAAAATCACATAGCTTAAATGCCCATAACAAGATTCAATTTGTTTCAAGAGCTGTGAACAAAAATCACTTTCAGCTGTAGACAAACCAGCAACTCAAAACTGATAAAAACTCCCAAATTCTTCAACTATTAAGTTCAATCTGCTAGTCTGGCTAAGAAGCAGTCATAAGACCAACTAGGTGTTGTATTTCAGACATGAAATTGGATGAGAGATAGGAGGTAAGCTTTCCTTGAAGTAAAATCAGTAGTCATTCCAAAAGCATAACAATAGCATAAACATTGGATGATCAAAGTTGGAGTAAAACTTCTCTTTTAAAGAAAAAGAGGTGACTCTTCAAATTCCAAGAGTAAGATGCCAAAAGCCCCATTTGAAATATTTTCAAATTCAAAAATTATTAAATTCTCCTCAAAATGGCGTCCATCTCTTCAAGGCATAAAAACTTTATTAAATATTTAAGTTCTCCTTAATGAAGGTGTCCCCCTTCACGGCCACCTTTAAACACAACTTAAAGTTAATGAACTAGGCCAAGGGGTCAATTTGAAATTAAAACATTAATGCCTTGAGATATATTATTTCACCAAAAGAATGCTTTTAAAGCCAAAAAAAAAACCCAAGCAACTGCTCTAACTGAAAATGACTTATTGAAGTGTTGACAACTGATCACTGCCAAAAATTATGAGAAATGCCACAAAACCTCCAATCAAGGAAACCCTAATTTCACCTCAACGATCCTACGGGCCTCTGAAATAGGCTGATGAGCAACTGAGCTGATCACTAATGAGAAGGGGACATTATAGGTAATTGGTGCATGCTAATACACAATCCTATTTGCAAGAAAATGATCATCGTTAAGTTCCAAGGCACTTCATAGGAAAAAACATGTAAGTCATAAAAAAATATATCTTTGATCAAGAAAATGCCTTCTAATTAGTGTGTGCCTATCCATGAAGAATTCTTGAAGATGCTCAATACTCCAAAATTTTCCTTAAGGCAGACAAAAGATTGATGATTTTCAAGAAAACAAAATTAAAAAAAAAAAGTGGGGTGGGATGAGTATCGACATGCGACACTTAATATAAACGTGCTAATATGAAGAATGACATTTTGTTTTAAAAGGTTTACTTAGTGTATTGGCATGCACTTGAAAACAAGTATGCACCACATAACTAACAATTTAAAAAAAAATCCTATATATAGGCACATGTTGACATTCCTAAAACAATTTTAAAATAAAAATAAATAATAAATAATAAATTCCTAGCCAACTCACTCTAGGCACCTATTTTATAGGGGTGTAAGTTTGTAACTTTGGAAATAGCTTTTGAAATGCTATAAAAGTGACAATGCCAAGGAAAGTAAAAGTAGATTAGTTCCTTCAAAGTTTATAGAAGATTTCAGCACCAAGAAGTTCTAGTGTAGAGGTTAGTTAAGTAGCTTTTTTTTTAGCTATCCCTATTTTTAGTCTAGTCAGTTAAATTCAAGGAAATCTATTTTGGAAACTTCCTATTCTCAAGGGAAATCTATTCTTAGAATTTATCTTATGCTAAAATAGAAAGAGGGAAAACATTGGATAAAGTTTCTATTTGATTTTGTAATATCTCAACCATAGTTTTGGGACTCACTTGGACTCAACAAGTCTTGGGTCGAGTCACCCTTGCCGAGTCTAGGGGGCTCAGACTTGAACTTGACCGAGTCCTAGTGAGACTCGCCAGACTTGCCAAGTCTTGGTGAGACTCACCGGACTCGCCGAGTCTAGGCGAGTCCCATCAGGCAAACTCGGCGGGCAAGTTTGAAAAGTGGAAAAAAAACATAAAATTTAAAGTTAAAACTTATTTTTTTTAACTTATTGTGAATACAAAATGATGTATTCCATAAAGTGTTGTATGATTTTGGAGGTCTTAATTTGGGCTTGGGGGTGAGGGCTTTTCCCCTCAACCCCACCCTATATCATGACAAGTAGCGCACTAGGGGCGCTGCCCCCGAACCCTATGAGGGGCGCTGCTCCTCAACCCCATTGGGGGCATTGCCCCCAGACCCCCACGAGGGGCGCTGCCCCTTGATTCCGTTGGGGCAATTTCCCTCAAACTTGAGATTATGGCTTTTGCATCATCTAGGACCTATCTTAGATGCATTTGTAGGAAGGATGCAAGCTCCTCTGAGCCATAGACTTCTAGATATTGTTCTGATATTTCATGTTTGTTTGGAACATTTGATTTCATGGATTTCATATTCCATAATTTTTGTATACATTTGAGTCTTTGGCTATATTTATATATCTACAATGTGCATTTATACTTATGTGATGTTATTATGTCTTTAAGGTTTATTTAATAAAGGGTGCATGAAACAAGTTTTAAATCCTTAGAAACCTCTAAATTTCTTGGGTTTTTCACTTTGTCAAGTCTAAGCCAAGTCTGGGTGTCAAGTCTCAAGTCCCGAGTCAAGTTACCCTCACTGAGTCTATGCCAAGTCCGAGTCTTGAAACTATGATCTCAACTATCAATTTAGTTGATATGTTGCATGTCTTAAATTGAATTTTAGTGGCTAGGCTTAATTCATGATAAAGCTTGCATGCATGCAAAGCTAACCTTGGAGTAGAAGTAGCAGTTAAAATTCTTGTATTTGTTTTCATGCAATTCTTGTAAATTATATAAATGTCTTTTTGCATTTAGATGATCAATGGTAATTTACAAGCTTGCTTGTTGCTGAAATTTCTATTCACTACATCCTAACTGTTGATGTCTAAATTGTTTTATGTTAAATCTAATTTGATATTTTCGAAAGCATTGTATTGTGATTTATGGAAAAAGAAGTATTACAACTTTGCATGCAATTCTTTCATATTTAATAGTTAACTCAAATCTTGTTTAAACTTGTGATTTTTGATCTCTAGATTTAATTAAAAATCACAAGTGTCCTAGTTACATTAGTTTATTTTCTACAATAAATAGGCTCACATACATAAAATTTCTTATATAGTGTCTGCTAAAACTTCCTTGCAATCTGATTGAGAAACAAAAAGATAGGTTTTAATTTAGTTTGTTTACCTTGCATAATTAAAAAGCATTTAAAATTCCAAATCAAAGGGAGTTTCCCATTCCAAGTTGAAAAATAACTTACTACACACATTGTTCTATTTTGTCTCGCATCAAAAGGTGTGAATTAAAACATTAACATAATCTCCTTTAGGTCTTTCACTCTTGTTTTCCATCCTCTTTGCTTTTGTATCCTTCTTGCTTTTGGAAAGTGACATTACTTTCCTTAAGTTGCAGGGTCAGAAGGAGACCTCAGCGTTGCCTGGGTGACCCATGTTAAACTATAGGGTCACTCAAGCAACCTACCTTGATAAGAGGGGCGACCCACACTCCAACATGAGTGACCATGTCAAAAATTGAACTGCACATGAGTCACTTTCTTTTGATTGATTTTTCTATAGTTTCCCTTTTAATCACCCACTTTTAGCCATGCTTTCTTCCTTGCTTTTTTTTGCTTTAGGATTTTTCCTCTTGAAGCCTCTTCTCTTTTCCTATTTAAACCCCCCTTCTCCAATTCATGAAAGAGAGAAGAGAAGAATAGAAGACCATTCTTGATTGTAGAAGCTTTGAGCAATTTCAAAGATGCTATTGCCTCCATAGGATAGAAGGATTGTTAGGATGCCTTTGCAAGTCTTTGCTAAAATTTATGTATCCCTTCCTCTAGGAATTAGACCACCTGTTGATGTGATTTTCGTGACCGCACCAACACAAAATAAAGTTGCCAATGGTGACTATATCCTCTCTTGAATAAAGTATCTAGCATGCTAAGATTGCGAGAGAGTTCATGCATTCAACTCCAAGGTTCCTTTAGTGTGAATAGTCTCAGTTGGCTCAATGTGATTTTGCTGGTATTTCAAGGGGACTTACACAATTGTTCGGTAGTTGATAGTAGACAACAAATTAAGGGCTTCACGTGGTTCGGATGATTTGGAAAATAAGAACAAGTTTCCTAATGCTAACCGGAAATGAACTGAATTTAAATGGGTGTAGGGCCTAAGAAGTTTATGTTCTATCTAAGGACGGGATGCGAAATCAATCTCGGTAGACTTCAACCAAACTCTGCTCCACCTCGCATTGGACAACTTACACAAAGTTGGTGCAATCTTCAAGGGAGTGGCAAGAGGTTTTCAAGTTGCAATTTGGCATCAAGACACCATCAGGACGACGCATGCCAAGACATAAATCACAACCGAAGTTAAGCTTGTAAAATTTTTCAGTTGACCACACAAGGCGAACTTGTCGTTAGCAAGCTGCTAGTTGTATGGACTAAAACGAAGTTGCCTTGATTAACACCACAAGTCCACAGCTAACATCTACTTGCCTGAAAATGAAGATTACGCTACTTTATGCTACATGAAGTAGAAGGGATGAAGAAACCTTGCTAACTGCTTATAACAAAGATGAACTGCTTATAACAAAGATGAATTCACCATTCAATGAAAGATCTTTTATTACAATAGTTTTTCACAACAATCTCTTACAAAGTTTTAAAAGGAAAACTTTCCTTCTCCTTCAAACTACACTATACTAAGCTATTACAACTAAAGTGTCTCTGCTCTACTCTCTAATCTGATCAATTGTCTATCTAATGAAACACAAATGAGGGGGACTCCCCCTTTTATAGAGTTAGCCAAGTCCAATGGATGACTCAGATTACAATCGGCTGGATGGCCTAGATCATGCCACCTCAACCCTAAACAAGATTCACCCTAAAAACTGCCACAAAGAGGAGTGGGGCAATAAATGAGCAATTAATGGCCACCATCTTCTAGAAGATTCCTATCTAGAAACGCGTTCACACTATTCTTGTTCTTGACTGCAGACTTGAGTTTGATCAACATTGCTTCAACTTCTTGGATTGGCATGGCTACTTCGTTGATCTGATTCCAAGGCGGCAACCTCTTAACCTATTTGACAACACCCGAGCCTTCATCTTTTCCTTCATTCTGAACTTGGAAGATTCTCTTGTCTTGCATTCAATCATTCATGCTTTGCATTCGCCTGATTACGTTTGGTGCATATTGGGTCCTTAGGGAGTAATTCCAACACTTAGCCATTTCTTCCAAGTACCTATTTCATGATTCCATCATCTTGGACTATTTACTTCACCACCACCTGTTCTTGATGTTCCTCCTGCAAAACAAGCCAGGAGCAAAGCATCAGAACACTTCATCATATAACCTCACCTTACTTACCTAATTTTCAAGTGGTCTCCTCATCTGACACGGTTCATTATTTTTCTCTAGCCAACTTTTCTTTCTTCATGATCTGTAGGCTGGGGCATATAACACCTATGCATCAAATGCCAATGCCTTAGACAAATTTCATCCTCCTCAAGGGCGTATTTAAGAGATGTACTTTTAAAATCATCCTCTAAGGGTGTTAGCTTCAACTGCATCATCTTCAAGGAATTCACTTCACCAGCTAAAGCTCTAATACTCAATTTTATTCATCTCTAACTCTGGAAGATTAATCCCATGAAGAATTCAATCAAAATCTCCTAGGAAATTCATTTCAAAACCATTTTTTGAAGCATTTTTATCTTGAAAACACATTTTATTCAATTTTCCTTAGAAAATTTTAAATTTTCCTTAGGAAAATTTCACAATTCAAGTGTCGATTAAATTCTTAATCCTGAAGGTCTTGGCGAAGTGCAGAAGACTTTAAAATCAACTCCTTGTCGAAGATCTTAAATACCCAAAAGAAAATTTTCTTCAGAGCGTGTCGAATTCATGGGTACACAATGAACAGGTTCATTTAATTTTTCTTGAATTTTGAACCTTAGAGAAATAATTTTCAACAAATTTATTCTTGTTCTTCACATCTGTGAGTGTCTTATTGCTCTGACTTGAATTTTCTCGTTGACCCTGTGCAGCTGGCATTATCCGACTCCTTCACTGGCAATCTTGTTCATATCTCAAGAAATTTCATCACCCTCCATTAGACTTAGGTGTTTTTCCTAAGGAAGAAAATTTTGTGCCTTAGAAATTTTTTTTAAATAACTTAGCTCATTTTGAGTTTTGCCTTAGAAAATCTTGAATCGCTTATTTTTCCTATGAAGATATTTTTATCAACTTGCTCTTAGAAAGCCACCACCTCCTTCACCTTGGCGCATATTGTAAGTCATGGAGAACATTTTTAATTTCAACACCTAGCATTTTTCCCATCTTCACCTTAGGTGCACCTCACACTTAGAAGAGAATATTAGCCACGCCTTAGCCAATTTCACCTTTCATTCACCCAACCTTGAGCGCATTTTATATGTTGAGGTGGACAAACAACAATTCCTTGATAATATTCACCATTTCATCTCTAACATGGGCGCATTCAAGGTAGGGAGAAGAAAGTCAACACTAAAGTATTCCCATCTTGTATAATGCCTTGGAAACCTTTTAGTTGTCTTTATCCTTACTTTGTCTTTACATGCCCTCATATGGGTGCATTTGAGGGGGTGAGAGGGATTTGAACATTTTCAACATCTTTGACTTCCTCCCTTGAAGCGTGGGCGCATATGACACATAGAGGAGGATAGGCGCATATTCAAGGTGGAGGTGGATTTACTTTGACACTTAGCCATTTCCATAGCTCCTTTTGTGAGGTGGGCACATATGACACATAGAGGAGGATAAGCTTCCAATGCCCTTTGACTTGTTGACATTTTCTTCTAGCTTTCTTCTAAACTTGGCACATTTGGGCTAGGCAGGAGGATGGGCGCATTTCCTATGTGGTGGAGGATGAAACATTTTCCAACACCTTTGACTTGAGAGGTGGGCGCATTTCCTATGGGGTGAAGGATAACATCTTTGACCTCTTTGACTAGCTTGATGGGCACATATGGAGGTATGGAGGTAGATATCTCCATTACTTAGAAAATTTTGTAATCATCTTGCTTGTGAGGGCGCATTTGGAAGTGGGAGGAGAATGAATCTTTCAGACTTAGAAATTTTTATCAACCTTTCAAGCTTGAGGGTGCATTTCACCTATGGTGAGGGATGAAACTTTTACCTAGAAATTTTTTAGCATCTTGTGCTTGCAGTGGGTGCATTTTAGATAGGCAGGAGGATGAAACTTATGCCTTCAGATTTCTTTGACTCCTCCAAGCATGGGTGCATCTAGCATGTGCAGGAGGATATTTTCATGCCTTAGAAAATTTTCTTGCTTTCCAGTTGAGGTGGGTGCATTTTCAAGGTGGTGAAGGATGAATTTCAACACTTAGCCATTTTTCTTTCCTCCTACCAACTTTTCCATGTCTTGCTATTTATAGTAAGTCCTCTGATTTCAATACTTCTAAAGCTTAGAATGATTTGAAATTTTAAGCACAGGACCTTCATGACCTTATCAGCCTATTCATACTGCTATCCTGAGTTGGCCTGCTATTTTTAGCCCATTTTTGAAGGTGGTTTACTATTTATAGTAATTGCTTGTTTCTGAGGTCTCCACCACTCCGTTTGACTTGAAATTCGAATGATGTGCTCCTCACCAAGTGACCTGCCTGTTGACACCGGTGCCTGCTATTGATTTACTATTTTTAGCCAGTTTCTGAAATGACTTACTATAAATAGTAAGTGCTCTGTTTGCCTTCAAATTTTACCAGTGGATAGCTCAAAATATGTTGAACGCAGTGGGATACACCGGTTTTTAGAAATTATGACTTTTTACCCCTCTTTTCAGGTCCTAAAGCTAGAAACCCTAATCTGACTTGCATGTATATCAAACAACCTCTGTTTCTCCTCGTTTTTGTTGCACTGCACCCTGATTGTGATACTGATATGCTAGGAGGCAGCTGGCAGAATGAATTTGCTAAAAATAGTAAGTTCTTGAATAAGTGATTATCTCCGTTTGCATGTCACATCACTACGTAGCTCTCAAAAAACCCATAAGGAATATGCAAACATGCAAAGAAAACCCTGACATGCAAACCCTAAAAATAGCCTCCAAAGGTTGAACTCTAAAAGTCGTTATCTCACTTTGCATGCTACACCATCGCGAAGGTCTTTGAAAACCCAGAAGGAATCTCCAGACATGCGCTAAAAAACTCTGCATAAAAACCCTGAAATTTGCTCTGGAAGCTGAACTGCTAAAAATAGTAAGTTGTCTGTTTCAGCTCAAAATTTGCATGCGAGCAGCTTGATGTGTTTTGGATGCAATGTAACTGTCGAAACTTCAAGAATGCTAACGGAATACTCTGAATTGCACACTTACTAAAAATAGTAAGTTGTCAGAATTTGATGAAACTTCAGTGGAAACTTGCTGGAAGCATACTGACATCAATGTTAATCTCTGTTTTCAATTTACTCACTTCATTTGACCTCAAATTGGTCGGAAAGATGGAAACCCTAATTTTCAAACTTGGCCAAATTTCACGTTTAAAATCAATGGCGGGCACGTCCCCGAAAAGGCAGATAGCAAAAAAGAGACAAAAAGAGAGAGACACACAAAAACCAAAGCCAAAAGACCAAAATGGAGAAAAAATTAGGGGGGTTCCCATTTGCAATGGGGCGATGTGTGAAAAGGTCACAACACCACCTTTAGAAAATTTTGTGCATTTTTGCAAATTCCAATCCTAAATCCTCATAGCTAGGATCTAAGCTCACCTACATGGCACAAGCAGCCTCTTTTCCTTCCTCCAAATCAATCCCAATATAGATCTCCCCTTTTTATCAAGCAGAGTACCCCAAGGTTTGAAGAGGAGAAGAAAGTATCGATAAAAGCTAGATCATTTGAAGACCCAAATTAGAATAATCGTAAAGAAGTTTCCAAGATTCTTCTAGGTTATTTGATTTCAAAAGCATTTTCATTTGAAGTTTCATTTGTTTTAGTAATTAGATCACCTCAATTTTCCTAAGGATTGTGACAGTTCATTGTTGTTTCTTATTTTAGAGTTCACTTCCTTAGGTAGAATTAGATTTAAATTTCTTTTTGCATCTTACAATTAGATTAGAAGTTTCTTTGAAAGATTTTCTTGAAAATCAAAAACTCCAAAAATATAGCATAGGTTGCATGCAAAAGTCATATAGAAACAATTGGTTACACTTAGATAATCAATTCACACTTTGTTTCAGAAAAAATAAATAAAAAATAAATAGGATAGATTTGTTTTTGCATGCATTTAGATTAGCATTCTTAGTTAAAATATCCCATCTTTCAAAAGCAAAAAACAAGAAGAAAGAAGTCCTTGATTCCATCACGAGGCATTCAACGAATGTTAAACAAAGTGTCAAACAAAGCAAGCACCACAAATTCAACAAAGAAAACAAATACATTGTAATGTCCCCTTTTTGAGCGAGCATCAGAGTTGGTGGTTTAGCCTATCATCAGATCCTCATAGGCTAATAATGGTGTTTAGAGGGCCCAGTGTTGGAGTTAGCTGGCTCCTCAGTTGGCAGTTGGCAATTTTTTCATCTCTAGATCCTTAG
Source organism: Sequoia sempervirens (assembly GCA_007258455.2). Lineage (NCBI taxonomy): Eukaryota > Viridiplantae > Streptophyta > Pinopsida > Cupressales > Cupressaceae > Sequoia > Sequoia sempervirens. The sequence goes on from VDFB02271358.1 coordinate 839,230,729, forward strand.
CTTGTTTAGAGGTGATGTAATTTTGGGTGTTTTGGCTTCATTTGTGTATACTTACTATTTATAGTAAGTCGGTGTGTTGATAGAGGCCAACCTTACTATTCATAGTAAGGCACCTTGGTTAGTAGTGAATGCAGTGGGCTACCTCCTAGTGAAGTTAGAATTGGTTTACGATGATTAATGAGGAAGTTATAATATTATAATTATTATTAAAGTTATACTTTATTTAAAAGGGGGATTTGAATGCTTTTAAAAGTATACTTTATAATAAGTATTAAAGTGTTATTTTAAAGGGGAGATATAAGTTAATAATAAAGTATACTTTATATTAAAGTTGTGCATCAAAAAAGAGGGAAAATAAAATGAAATTAAAGTAAATTAAATGAGATGAAGTCAAATGCAAATTGAATATTATAAAAAGGACATTTTTGGAATTCATGTCTATATGATTGATCATCTTTCTCTCAACTTGGCTTTGTGCTTTGGCTTTGGAGGTGAAACCTAAGGTTTTGTTGTAATTTCAATCTTGGAGAATGTAGCCTCTCTTCAATTGTGTTTCCTACAAGTAAGAAAGGTTTGAATGAAATATCAAAATAATGTAAATATATTGCTCATTATTTTAAGAGGAAAGAGAACTACAAGAGAACTTCAATAAATAGGTGGTTGTCAGACAAGGGTTTTGGCAACTTAATTGTATGCAGCTTTGCACTAGGCATGGGGATTGGTGATAGTGATCATTGTTGGAATTTATTATCATTGTTGTTGTTGATATGCTGCTGCAAACTTTATACTTCATTCTGGCATCCATTTAAGAGGGTTTCAAGGCATATCTTACCTGTAAGTTCATGAATTGTAACTCCAAGATTTGCTGGGTATTGTTGTTTTAGATAATAGGGGATATTTTATGAACTAGGTTGTCAATATTTTGTGAAAATATTGAGTATCTAAGCTGATATAAAAATCTAAAATTTTCAGCTGTGTATTCCCTATGTAATGTTCAGTTTTTGAGTTGAAAATTATTATTGCAATATCTTCTATTTTGCTGCATTATATTGTTGTATCAAACATTGCAAATATATCAGAGACCCATAAAACAAATAAAAATAGATAGGAAAAATCCACAAATTAAATATCCTATCAGATGTGGGATATTACACACATCAAAATCATTATTTCTTGAGTCTCATATCTCTCACATGGATTTTCATACCAAATGTCTCTAGGAATCAAGGAAGATTGGATTCAAGTAGTTTTCAACAAAGTTCAGGAACATACCCACTCTTAGGAAAATCTGAGAAAATAAAAAATGTGGATAAAAAAAAGTCTCATGCTAGAGAGAACCTCCTCTTGAAAAAACTCATTGAACTAATTAACACAAGAGTTCAATCATAACACTAAGGAAAACTACAAGACAACACATAAATAAACCAAGTATCCAACATCCAACCTCACAAATCAACACTATAATATGCGGTTAGGCACTCCTTCCTCAGAGGTGAGAGAAGGTGACATGACGCCCCCTTCAAACAATCACACCACTATCATCTATGAGATCCTTCTTCCACATGAAGAGAGTGATCAATTTTTTCTCCATTGCTTAGTTGACTTTTCCAAAAACAACAAGGGTGAAACACAAGTGCCATTATGAGTCCATGTCATCCATTTTCATTGTGAGTAGATTTAGAATATCATAGGGATTCCTAAGACGTTTTAGTGTACTTGGGAGATGCAATTGAGTCCCTTGAGCATCCCAAGAATGTCCTAGATCTCCTTGCAATCCCCAAAAAGAGGGGACATCCTGAAAATTTCCCCTAACATCTTAGAAACATCCCTTGATAGGTGGTAGTGGTGGAAAAATGGTGGGGGGACATTTCCTCAAAATCCCCACATCTCTGGGACATCCCTATCCAAGAAATGGAATGATTTTTTAGGGGGACACGACCCTATGGAACACTAGGTTTTTGCTTGTCAACATCCCTTTCCCTCAAGTCCTCATTTCATTGAGTTCCCCATGTCCCAATTTTGGACTTTTGAGATTTCCCTCCATGGCATCCCTTTCCTTTGAAAGCCAATCCCTCATGTCTTCATGTTTCCTCTTTTCTATCCCCTATAGGATTTTAGGCTTTCCCGTGTAGGCATGTTTTTTCCTCATGTCTCATTTCCTCAAAGTCCCTTGAATCCCCATCTCGAACTTTCAAACCTTTCACTTCCTAGCATGCCTTTTTCCCTTCCTCCAAACCCCCACTTTTTGGCTCCCTTGTTTACTCTAGGATTTCAATGTTTCTCTTCACTATTTTTTGTCTCATACCAAAGGACTTGATCACCCTCAGTCCTAATATCATGCCTAAAGGATGATCATATCTTGGAACTTCAAAATCTGAACTTCAACAAGCTTTTGGATTTTCCTTTCCCTTAGTTTCATGGTATCGAGTATGTAAACCCCAATCCCTACTTCCCCTTTGAAGTTGCTTGTAATATTTCAAACCTTTCAATCATGACTCCAACTTGCATTCAATAACTTGTTCTCCTAATCTGTGCTCCCTTTTTCCCTACAAGTTTTCAAATTTCTCCTTCCATATTTGCACTTGCAATGGAGGACCACCCAAATTTTGCCCCCTACCATGCTTTCCTCTCATGGACCTTCAAGGTTTTTCCTTCCATGCCACCTTTTGTAAAATTGTTTGCAAACCTTGATTTCCTATTGTCTTGTCATTCTACCTTCACAAGCCCATGGACCTTTTCTTTTCCATTGACCTTGCATCCCCACATCTTTATTAGAATTGATTGATTCAATCCACAGCTCCCATGAAACACCTACAAACAATTACCTATCACAATGGAGAAGATTTGAAAGCAAGATTGTGCTTAATAACCTCATAATTATTATTGATGCAAATAACCTAGATTAAACCATGTTACTTAAATAAATATTACAAATGAATGTGCATGCTTATATAAGCAATGCACAAGCAAACCCTACATGAGGATTTTACAAGATAGAGACAAGTGTTTTAATCTCATGAAATGAGACAACTTGTCCTAAATTTAGTCCAATCTAATAATAAGAATTTAGCAATTCTTAAGTTTAGCTTAAGTGAACTAAAGTAAAAAAATCCTCTAATAATTAATTGATGATTAATTAATTATCTAATAATGACTTATTTAATCAAACACTCCCTTAAGTTCAACTTAGGGAGAAACTAAATAACTGATAAAGAAAGCTAAAATGGATGCAAAATGGGTCCCAGCTACAAGGCCTGATGAGATACCCATGTACATAAATGAATCTCTCATAACTGGAGAAAAGGAGAAAACCACATGGGAAAAACTCCTCTTTAAAAGAGAGTAAAAGAAATGATTGTACTAATGCAAGAAGGATAGGACTCAATGTGACCCCCTAAAGACTACTTTTGTCATGCAAGTACAATATATGCCCCCCTGATAGGAAAGATAAAAAGAGGTTATGAATCCCCCCATAATGAAAGAGCTCCTATGCCAATGATGAATGCCTGGAGACAGAATATGATACACTGCCTACAAATAACATTTCTCCCCTTAGGAAGTAATAGATCCATTGGTGATTGGAGAAGCCAATCCAAAGGAATGGGTGATTTTGGAATCCAAATCCAGATGATGTGTGCCTCTGAAAATGCTCACGTGTCCACATGTCGGAAAGCAATGATGTCGATCCAAAATCCTATGAAGACTAATATAGAACAATCTATAAAGTCGATGAAGATGAAGATGGTGGGCCAATATCGATGAGGTGGATGTCAACAAAGAGGAGATGAATGTCCTCAAAATAATCCTTCAGATTTGCAATATAGGACTCTACAAACAAGGATGATATGTTTGCAAGGTACGAATCCCAAGTAGCTATGTCTGGAATATGTATGATGTCTTGTTGCATTGAATCAATAGGGGCCGATGATGTGGCGATGTACTATTGATCAAGAACAACAAAAGATGGTGATGTAGTCTCAATCTGTAGAGTGGGAACATGAAGACAAGTCTCTGAACCATCAGAACATGCAAGACCTGTGATATACTCAAGCTCCTCTAAAGTATCAACATCAAAGGGTATGGAATTTGCATCTGCAAGAGGGATGAGACAATCTGCAATAGGATCCTCTGGGTATGGAGAGATATGAGGGTCTCCACGGATATCTCAATGTCGTTCCCAAAGTATGTGGGGACATTTAATGTCTGATATAGCAGACATAGTGTCAAGATCCACACTAGAACATATAACCCCTACAATATAATCTCTGATGATGCCCCATGCTAATAAACTCCTTGGTGTGTCTAGTGTAGGTATGAGTCCATATAGATAAGGAAAAATATCAAGCCACCCAAGATGATTCAGGATGCCATTTCGCCAAGACTCATAGTTATCCTTATCCAAGTTGATCACAAAAGGATGAACAAAAAAACCCATGATACTCAAATGAAAAAAATAAGAGACTAATAACCTTAGTACTAATAAAGCAAATCAAAATATGTCATCTCACACAAACAAACCCTTTCCAAGTGCCAAGATGTCCAAGTAATTAAGGAAGGTGTGAAAACACAAAATATTGAATAAAATGTGCCTAGGGAAGATTTTGGAAAAAGTGCATGAATAGATCTAAAGAGCTTTGAAATACCTTCCCAATGCCACTTGAATCTCAAAAGTCGGAGATATAGGGAAAAAATTATGAGCTTGGAAGTACAAAATGAAGAGCTAACTTTAATTGAGAATAACAAGAACCACTAGCAAAATTTGAAGATGATACCTACACCACTCGAAAGTTCATGAAACCAGCTTTTCAACGATATCTCATTTACCCAATTTTGATACTATATGCCAAAGTTATGCCAAAAAGAAAAAAACTACTCTTTTAGGGAAAATCAGGGCTGTAAATTGCCTTGCCAAATCTGATGGAAAAAGTCTGATTTTCTGCCTTAGACAATTTGACAAACACTTTGTATGCAATCTTCAATTTGTTGGTAATTGATTTTAGATTGCTTTGCCTTTGATTTGATGAATGCAAATGTTGTTCAAATGCTTAGAAATAACTTCCAAGATATGTATTCAAAGTTCTAAAATGAAGATGCAACTCTTTTTGTGTTTTCAAATGCATATAAATGAATTTCTAAATGCAAATGCACACCTACAACCAAGAGGTATTTTCACAAACACTTGGCATGCATACTAATTTAGAGAAATGCAATTACATAGAAGGGACATTTAATCAAACACTTCTCATGCAATTTTCTAATGTAAATAACCATCAACAACACTATGACATTTTGTCATACATATTGCAGCTAAACTCCATATCATTAACTGAGAGTTTTAATGATTACAAAATCTTGCCAAACGAAGACAGGAAATCAACAAGCTAAGAATCTAGCTTTAGCAAAGTAGTAGAAAAGATGTATTCAACTCAAGATGCCCAAATGCATAGCCAAAGCCTCTTTTTATACTTTTTCAACCTCATCACCAAGATACTTCTAGATGATTCTTGATTTATTCCTTAAGTGACTTTATTATTTATTATTAAGTCACTTAAGTCACTTTTTATTATTAAATTAATTAAATGATAAGTCATCACTTTTGATATTTTATTTTTTGGAATAACTTAATAAAAAATTAATTTAATAACACCTCTTGATTTAATTAAATCATCAATTAAGCTATCCTCATGAAATATTAATAATTTGGACAACTTAATTAAATAATTTAATTAAATCACCATACCTCCAATTCGGGGACATGATAGCTAGAAGGGGGGCAAAGAGGCCGATTGTATGGATGATGTCAACATGATGTCATGATGACATCAACATACCACGTGGTTAAATTTGACGGTTGGATGGATGTCACCGCAAAAAAAAATTGCCTCCTTGTCCGAGAAAAAATTAGGTCATCAAGAAAGGTGCAGTTTTGCTGAAATATTTTTTGGCAGGGAATATTCCTTGAGATTCTGTTGCCAATTTTGATTGATCCAACCGGTTGAGTTTGAGGGCACCACTTTGAATTTTTGCCTAGCTGCTTGATTTTTGTCGTCATTGAATGTATGAGAATTCCATGCAACTCTTCTATTGTTAAGGATTCTAGATCCTTCATTTCTTCAATAGTTGAAACTTTAGCATCAAATATGAGAGGCAATGATCTTAAAACTTTTTGCACAATGATTGAATCTTTAATCTCTTCTCCAAGTCCTCTAATTGTATTAACGATCCCATCCACTTGAAAAAAGAAGGCAACAACATTTTCTTCTTTCATTTTGAGACTTTCAAACTGCCCTCTATGAGTTTGAAGTTTAGCTCTTTTAACCTTATCGTCTCCTTCGTAGTTATTCCTCAATTTGTCCCACGTCTTTGGCTGATATGCAATGCATAACTTTCATGTATTTTGATTCCAACAATTCACATAGAATTGCTTTCTTTGCCTTTGCATTATATTCACTAGCCCTCTTTCCTTCTTGATCTACTAGGGGAGTCGTAGGAGGTGTATAGCCATTCACCATGGATTGCCAAATATCACATTCCATAGCATAATTCATTCCATCAAACAGTGGTGCTTTGTTTGAGAAGAAACCATATCCTTGTCCTACCATGTGTGCTCTTTTTAGATCTACCTTCAAGTGGTTAAACTACCTTTGAAGGAACCTACTCTAATACCGATTGATGAGCACAAGCTTATACTGAGAGGAGGGTGTGGGGAGGGGAGGGCGTGAATCAAAATAACCAAACTTTTCCCTATTTAAAGCTTAATTAATAACAATAACATTCATGCAAGATCTAACAATTAAGAACACCAAATTTATGTGGAAACTGTTGCAGGAGAAAACCACAAAAAAATAATGCTATATATAAAAATTCTTACAATCTTTGTGGGCACCCACCTATAGGAGACACCAATCCCCTCTTATACAATTTGTGAGCACCAACTCACTAGAGACACTGATCCCTGCAACTGAGCACCAACTCAGTGAGAGACACCAATCTCTTGTTCATGCACCAAACTTCTATGCAATAGGATCACTATCTTCTTGTAAATGTCTTCTTCAAAGGTTAATGAACAATCACATTTAAATCAACAAGTTCTTTTTGTCAATTCTACTATTACATTTCTCAATAGATCTTCCATAAACCCTCCTTAATTTCTGCATAAACTTCTTTGTATCTGGATAATTCTCCTCACAAACCTGCTATTAACTGTCCTCTTAATTCTGCATTTATTTCTTCTATATCTTTATATGCAGATCTGTATGTGTCTAATTGATATAACTTTTATTTTCACCACACATACACCATATTTCACAATCATATTTTATACTTTCTTGGAGGTAAGCGATCCATGAATGGGTGCATCTATTTTGCAAAATAAGACAACTCTTAATAAACACATACCTCTTCATAACAACCTTTAAATGATATGTTTTGTCTTTATATGGGAGCGCTTCCCTTTAATTGCCGTCTTTCACTTGAATTTCTGCCTTTCACTTTTATATATTTCTTCCTTTAATTAAACATACTCACTGCTCCTTGGGAAATTATGAATCGCTACCTCTTTTCATGTCAGTTTTTCTTGGTAACTTGGGCGATTAAATACAATTTCTATTATCATATCCCAAAGGGGGTCAGCCCATAAATAATGACTATTGATTTTAAATTAAATTTCATTTTGGGCACCAATGAAGGAAAGTCAGCCAGCAACAAATATTAAATTTATCTTGGCAATAAATATTAAATTTGTCTTGCATAATTTTTGGTCTTTGGATTGCATTCTTTATGCGATTTCACCTTTGACATCAACAACCATATTGCCAACAGGTTACGACCCAAAAGAGGATGATGTAGTGTGCACATTGAGAAAGTTGGAAAATGCAATTGAATGCAATACATGAAAAAGTTGAAAAAAAATGGGAAGTTGGGAATAGGAGGAGAGTACTCCCTCAAAAAGCATATTGAGATTGTGAAGAACATCGAAAATATGCAAAAAGTTGTAAAGAAAATAGTGTTGGTGATGCAGGTGATGATAAGAAGGCTAATTTACACATTGCATATGGGGAATATGATCAACTCCAAGAACATACAGAAAAGTTGATCATCTTGGAGGGACATTGATTACCAAGAACAGAACATTGCAGTACCCATGATTACTAAGATGGTTGCGGCAGGAAAGAGAGAACGGGGCAGAGCAGAAGATTTGAGTAGCTAAAGGAAGGAGGTATGGAAGAGAAATAAACAACATAGTAGCAAATAAAAATGGGATGAGTTCAAATGGTAAATCATTGGGTTTTGATAGTGATGACCATGTTCAAATCCTTAGGAGACATGTTACATGCTTCAATGTACAAAATGTTTCATTTGATAAACTACCACATCCAATTATGAGTGTGGCATGCCCAATGAATGAGGCCATGTGCAACTCCAAGGTGGATTTGATGGAAGAGATGCCCCTCCATTGTGGCATCTAAGACAATGGACATCCCTCAGGTGAATTACTGATAAAAAGCCACATAAGAGTACCTACTTGTGAAACTTGAAAGAAAGGAAGATAAAATAAAGAGTCGCATGCAAAAAATTGCTGAGGCTATTGAAAGTGAGAGTGTTTTACAAATTGTATTAGAAATAAGGTTATTTATAGTTATACCTACATTTGAAGATTTTATGCAAGCAACTTGAAATTTACTTTAGACTGATGATTGGAAATATAATGTTTGTGTAGAAGTGGAAAAGCCAAGTGTGGAAATTTGGACTTGTAAATCCATTGTTCAATTGATGGAGGGAACAAAAGAAATAGATGCTCTTGTGAGCCTGAACCAAGAGATCAGAATATTTCAAATCAGGGGAGAAAATTGGTTAAGCTAGCCAGTCCACTCTGCTAAGTTTAAGGAGCACCTCTCCCAACTAGATGGAAAGTTGCTATATGAAAATAAATTTTAACTTACTGAAGAAATTTAGGGAGATGAATTTTATCATTTATGTTAATAGAAAAATTTTGGGACATGCTTGCCTCCCACTACAGTAGGCATTCTCTTGTATACATAGAAGAGCATGGTTTTATTTTAAAGTGGTAGGTTACAACTCATTTTTTTGAGGAAGAGAATAAGATAAAGGTTTAGATAAGGAAGCGATGTTTAGTGGTGGCATTTGGTGTTTTTGATTTTCATTTTTATCTCTGCTGTTATGAATTTAGTTATAAATTTATAATCCTCCCCTCTGAGCAAGCTGGGTATGTGGCTAATAAATCGTTTCTTTTGAAATTTAGTCTTTAAATTGCTTGTCTTTTACTGTTGCTGTATGCATTTGTTTACAAATTCATAGTTTATCTTGAATAGAAAGTAACAGGAGATCAACATGGTGGCTGCATCACAAATGGTTTGACACCTCAACAAATAGCATTCCTCAAAATTCGGGCCTCTCATATTTTATTCAAATGATGGGAAATAGGAAGTTTTCTCTAACCCTGTCATAAATCTCTTATGTGTTTGACAAATAGCCTTACAAAGATGCAGTCTGACAGATTTGTCAGTTACAATTTTATTGTGATTTATTCCATAAATCCTTATACTGAAAAAAAATATATCCCCATATAACATGGACTCATTGTTTGTATGGAAGGGACCTTCATACTCCCAGTGCAATTGTCCAACAATGATTTACTATGCTCGCCAAATTTATAAGAAGAGCATAGACTCCTGTATCCGAAGCATCATTGCTCAACTAAAAACATCACAAAGATTGAAAATGCCTCAGCCAACTACCATGTATGAGGGTGGATAGAATTTTATGGGGATGGAATTCAACCCTCCATTCACAGTTGCAATACACGCATAGCCATTTGAACTGATAATGGGCCGGTCAATGAACAGTATTGGTTCAAGTCATTCCCAGAAAAGACAGGTTATCTAAGAGATTTATTCATTTAGGGTGGTGAAAATCCTTTCGAATGAGCTAGCAAACAATAAGATGAATACTCTTGAAGAATACCCTAAATTATTGAGTACTCTCTGAGAGAAGGACCAATAATTTTGTCTCTTGCCATACAAATGGCATTATTTAAGAGAACAAAGTTTACAGAAATAAGGGAGTCCTGTATATGAAGAGGAAAAAATTACATCTCAGAGTCAGAATAAGAAAAAAAAATTCAGGACTTGGTTGGTTTCTAGCCAGCTGAGCTCCCTGCTTAATTCAATGTGAAGTCAGAAAACAAAAGGGAGACAGTACTCTGCTTGACGGCCTGTCTGATCATAAACAGTCTTTTTTCTGTATCTTCCCATTAGAAATAAATAATGCCCATTTCTTATCACTTGCTTTGTTTGTAATTCACTCTCATTCATAAGCAGTCCTAACAAGTGCCAAGTGCAAGAAAGAAAAAAGAACTATATGCAACAACTAATTGATTATTTAAATAGAATAAATCAAATAGAGACTTGAACAATCAATTCAACATAACCAACAAAAACATTATTTTATAGTACCTGTCACTAACACACTTTTCTTGTGTCAAGCACTTAATCATAAGGCCTTCCACAACCGCATTCTGCTTATCAAGGCCTTGATGACCAGCGAGCTCAATCAATCTATGACTGTCCAGTGTACTTCCTCTGCAACAATATAAACAAGCTCCAAATGTGATTTGAAATCACAGTTCTAATGAAAATTCCACTTCACTTGTAAATTGAAAGGTAACTTGGTTCAAATAAAAATGCAATTAAAGAGAATATATGCAAGTCAGTCTCCCTAAGCAATGTAAATGCAGATTTCACACTGTTAGCTCATTATCTTTAGTATTAGGGCTTTGTTGTGTGTGAACTGTTCAAGTGTAAGAGACTAATAGAAATTGTAACCAGGTTTGTCAGTTATAAACTGCAATCTAACAACAACTAGGCTAAATTGACTACATAGACCAATATTAAGTGTTCAATTATATTTCAGATTGAAAATAAATATACTCACATTTTACCACCACTCCCGAAGTGGAAACCAACTCTTTGGAAAGCCTGATATGTAATTTCCCCAGTGAGTATCACATTTTCATGATGGAAACTAAATCTCCAACATCTTCCCAATGAAAGGACTTCCTAATCAGAATTACCTGGTCTACGTTATCAAACAGACCTTGAGTACTCTGTCCAAATTTCTTTCTGTGATACTCAATCTTGTCGACTCCTTCCTTGGGAAGGGTGGGGTCCAACATGAAAGGTTGCCATCGCACCTGTCACCCCAAAAAAACAATATTTATATTATTGTCATGAATTTGATAGCAAATCAGTAGCCACTCCATGTAAAGGTCCGTTTAATCAGCAAGTATAGTAGTCCAAGAACAACCCGACAGTTGACCATTGTTAAAATAAGTGAATGTAAGAAATCAATAAGCTCTCAGTGGATCAAAAATTGAAAATTGATCTGATAAATAATTCACATAAACAGTTCTGCTCTCTGGCATATCTTATAGAATGTTCGTGTGTACATCAGAGTAATTTTTTCTGGGATATTTTTTGCAAAATGGAAAATATTCACAAAATTTCAAAGTTAATATTTTACTAAGTGGCAAATTATTCAAAAAAAATTCTTCAAGTTTTTGTACAAAATGCACATAACTTACATATATTATTTGTATTTCCTAAAGTTTTTTCTCAAATATTCGCCTATCATGAGATAGATTACTGATTTTCTGAAATTGAAAGATTCTCGTAGCCTATTCTACAAAATGTAGAATCCCTCTCTTAAAATTTTCCTAATCAAACATACTATTAGATTTTCATGCTTACATCTAAGAATAGCAAACTAAGGCTGATTTGTCAGTATTTCGTCTTAAAATTTGTGGAGATCTTCTTGTCAGCCTGGTCGTCATGATTCATAATTTCATTTCCCTCATTCGAATGATCCCAGTGTGATCCTATTGGGTTTTCCTTGCTTATGTGATTCCTATGTTAATGTGGCTTGGGAGATGTGGCGTAGCCAGGGAATTAGTGACAGGGATTCATTTCAACTAGTGAGCAAACTAATGTGGCTTGATGAATGAAGCATAACGAGTAGTTGAATTTCAATTAATTATGGGAGTATGAATGAGGCACCTGGCTTCTTAGCTTAATAGAAGTACTTTAAGACATACTAACCATAACACTACCCCTTCTCATTTGACAAGGGATGCATTTGACGTAGGAAATTTCCTCCCCAACTCAAAGGGTGATAATTGACTGAAGAGATTCCCCTGTCCAACAGATGAGAGATGAATTTGACTAAAGAGATGGGCAATAGGTAAATTGGTATCTCCACAATGGACGAGGGGTGAGTCGAAGGAAGAGATAACCCTCACAAAGAACAAGTGAAGAACTAGACAGAAGAGACACCCTTCCTCGGGTGCAAGGAGAAGGGTGAATTTCCTAGAGGAGGCACTCATCAAATTCAATAAAACAAATATCCTTCCCAACAGAGTAGAGGTTAATTACCGTAAGACGTCTATGTATAAATTTGACTCCAAGAAGATCCCTCCTTAGCAGGTTAGTAGACGAAGAGTGAATTTGTCAGAAGGATGCTCCTCGGTGGTGGAAACAAAGAAGAATATTATCCATATAGTGAACCAAAAAAAAATTAACCACCTTCGAGGGAAAGTACATTCCTCCATTACTTAAACATCGTATCACCAAAGAAAACTCCCAATTTCAAGAAAAACAAAATCGTATTAAAAGTGGGTATATTCATACCTCAAAATTATAAAGTTCCTTTGTCTCGTCCATAGCTTTCTCCAAACATTTCTTCCCAACAAAAAACCACGGACACATGGTATCAGACACCACATCAACTCTGATCAACTTTTTCAGCCCAGATGAAGAACTCATTTCTACTCCTGTAAAAATACCCATAACATGCATACCATTACGCTTGTTCACTGATTATGAAAGAATGAATATCTTTATAAAATTGAGGCTTCACCTGTAATCTGAAGAGCACAATTGAAGATTGATAAAATGACAATAAAATCAGTTGAAATATCTAAGAGCTCAAACTCAATTCAATATACACCAACTGAAATGAATCATGTACTACTTGTTCATTCTCTTGAGGCATTCGCTAAAGGAGCTCCAACTCCCGAACGTGTAATGTGCAGATTCATTCCAGAGAACTGGGGGGGCATATGGGAAAGCTTGGAGTCAACAAACCTGACAGGAAATTTGAGCTAGTTGATTCAATTTTCTTGATTGTGTTAGACTTACTGTACCCACCGAGAAAACAGTAGACTAAATGTACTTAATATAATATAATACTAGCAATCGCACCATGGTGTGCATTGGGTACGCCGAAGAAGAGAAAATTTTGGTCTATTTGTTGCAGTACATGGGGTTAATTGGTAGGACATTTAGTAAATGATATTGAGTGTGTCAAAAAGGTCTAGCTTCAAATCAATTATGTATCCACTTGCACAATTAAAAAAACTTCTAAATCATGAAAATAAGTAGGCTCCATCAATAATATGCCCCTATTTTTACAATAGGGAGAGAGAGAGAGATAGGGATAGAAAGAGGTAGAGAGAAAGAGGAGAAGAGAGAAGGGGAGCAGCAGGGGCCACGAGGGAAGAGGGGTGGCTGGGGGTAGTGTTTGGAGGAGAGCGAGAGGGAGAGAGGAAGATAGATATGGTGATGGATATGGAGATGGAGAAGGAGAGGGATATGGAGAGAAGGATATAGATATATAAAGAGAGAGAGGAGAGGGATAGATCAAGATGGATGAGATAAATATATAGAGAGGGAGAGAGAGGGAAAGTATTAGAGTGGGAGATAAAGAAATATAAAGATATAGGAAGTGATATATCGAGGTAGAGAGGGAGATATATGGGTAGAGAGAGATGGATAGATAATGAGATAGAGATAGAGCAAGAGATGGAAAAATAAATATGGAGATATAGAAATAGAGAGACAAAGATACATATAGATATAGAGAAAGATCTAGGAAGATGAAGAGGGGGAGAGAGAGAGGGTGAGAGATGGATGGATAAAGGGAGACATATCTAGAGATAAGGGGGAGAGAGGAAGAGGGATCTAGAAATAGATAGAGAGATAAGGAGATAGATATGGAGAGATAGAGAGGAAGAGAGATATGTATAGAGAGGGAGAGGGAGAGGGGGAGATAGAGATATAGATGGTGCTAGATAGAGTGATAGAGAGATTGAGATATAAGGAGATAGAGAGACAAATAGACAAATAGAGTGATAGAAAAACAAAGAGAAGTAAAGATAGATGAATAGAGATGGAGGGAGAGATAAAGAGGGGGAAAGAAATAGGGAGTGATAGAGAGAGGGAGAAATAAAGAGGGAGATAGAGATATACAAGAAGAGAAAGAAAGAGATATAAAGGCATATGGGAAGAGAAAGGGAGAGAGAGGTGCAAGAAAATTTACAGTGCAAGAAATAAAGAAAAAATAATAAGCACAACTTTAACATAGTATTTATGTGGAAAACCTAGTAAATTATACCAAGAAAAAGCCATGAGCAAAGATCTTTTGTATTTTATTTCTCAAGAAATTCACAATTATAACAATCTTTTCAAAAGTTATAGAAAACGTGACTTTAACAAAGTATAAGAAATATGAGTTGCAGAGTTCTTATTGAACAAAACTTTCTAAAAATAGAAAGTGCAACTCATACAACTACATGTCGAACATTTGGAAAAACTGTCAAAAATAGAGTCCCAAAAAAAATGTCATTGTTGGAAATGCCTTTGGTGTGCATGGGGCTACGACAACCCCCCTGGGACCCCCTGTCACTACAACCTTTGGTTGTATAGTAGACCTTTGGCTATGTTGAGCGCGTACCATGAATGCTAGATAATAATGTCGACTATCTGTCATTGCTAGAATAACAATAAAATTGAATTCATATTCTAATAATCCCCCACTTAACTTAGTAAAATTCTTCTCTTGCAAATAAATCTTTATATTGAAAGACCACTATCAATGCTACCCATCATCAAGTAACATACAAGCCTAGGGAAGTTCTACACCAAATGAACTTCTCTCTAGTAATGGGCTTCATCAAAATATCTATTGGGTTTACATTAGTGTGTATCTTTTCCAAAGATATGTGTCCTCCTTCCACCACCTCACATACAAAGTGATATTGATTATCAATATGCTTTGTTCTAGCATGATATGTTGTGTTTCGTACTAAGTGTAAAGCACTTTGGTTGTCACAATGCAATAGCATGCTGTCCTACTTTACCTACAATTCACCCAAAAGCTTATGAAGCCAGATTGCCTCCTTATTAGCCCGTGTTGCTGCCATTTATTCAACTTCAGTAATACACAATTGTTAGAAAATCAAGATTTGATTGTAAACCAAAAACCTAATCTTATCTTGAGCAACAAGATAGCTCGATAAGATAAAGATAAGATCATATAACCTATGAATTAAATAATGCCTAAGTAAACTTATGCAAGCGTAATTAAATATTAATTACACTAACAACAATGCCACCACTATCTACAACTTGATACCTAGCTAACAATACCTCTAACTAAGGAGAAAACACAACCTGTAGTGGACTTTCTCTTATCTCTATCTCCACCAAAATCTAAATCCACATACCCATTAACCTAAAGACTACTCCCATACTAATAGATAGCAGCATCAAAAGTGCCTCTCAAATACCTAAGAATCCACTTCATAATCATCTAATGCTCAAGACTTGGATTTGTCATATAATGACTGACTATTCCCACTACTTGTCCAATGTCCAGTTTGGTGCACAATGCCCGGTCTAGTGCACACCATAGAAAACATAAGATTACCAACTATTGATGAGTACGGTACACTACACATCTGTGTCTTCTCTGTTTCTATGCTAGGGCACTATTCTAAAGACAATTTAATGTGAATAGGAAATGGAGTGCTAACTAGTTGTGCATTTTGCATATTAAAGCACTGTAGAACCTTCTCCACATGAGTTTTATGTGACAACCACATTTTCCTATTATTTTTGTCTTTATGTATCCTCATACCAAGAATCTGATTTTCTCTACCTAAGTCCTTCATCTCGAACTCCATAGCAAGTTGAGCTTTCAAATGGATGATTTTATTCATGTTGGTACCAGTTACCAACATATCATCAACATACAAATCTAAAATAATAAAATTATCATCATCATACCTATGAAAATAAGCACAATGATCAACTCGCATCTGTTAAAACCCAAACTCATCATGAAGGAATCAAACCACTTGTACGAATACCTTGACACCTATTTTAAACCATACAACAATTTTCTCAGCCTACAAACAAGATTCTCATTGTCTCTTTCCTCATTTAACCTTTTGGTTGTTGCACATAGATCTCTTCTAAGAGATCACCATGCAAGAAGGATGTGTTTACATCTAACTATTCCAACTCCAAATCAATGTTGGATATTCCATCGTTACCCGACATAGATAGTTTGTTTATTCTTGTTATTATTTGTTTTAGATTTGTTATTGTTGGGTAGCATATTTAGGATTCTATTTGTTATTTGGTTAATGATTTGTTAAACCCGTGAGTACTAGATAGAGCACACGGTTGCAGTCACGCTCATGTATAAATATCTTTCCATAATGCAAATGAGATGTCTATTACTCCACATAATCCGATATGTAATCAAAGCCTGGCGTAGGGATAGGCCAATCACAGCGGAGTATGGTGAGGCAGAAATCTCTGCGGAGAATCAAGAATCATAGCAATTTGAGATAGCAGCAGCCCATTCCGTCTTGATCATTGAGAATATTGTTGTGATTGCTATCGTTCAGGCAATGTGATACTGAGAAAGGCGAAGATTTGTCTTCATTATTGGCAAGTTCACGTAAGTATTGAGAAAGATCGAGCTGCTACCACTGAGATTATAGTGTGCTCTCGCGTAGTGCCTACCAGCCAGGCTTTCATCACGCCCAGCGCATTATTCTTTTTAGGCGATCTGATCAGAGAGGCTTCATCGGTGGATTTGTGTTTGGAGCATTTGCAAACTGAAGATCGATTATTTCCAGGCCTGTGGTCTCTGTTTGTAGACATTTCTTCATTTCGATCTGCATCTATCTCTCCTGAGGCGGTGATTGGTCGTGGATGTTGTGAATCGGTTGACTGGAGTCTTCGTTGGCCTGTTTGGTATCTGGAATCTCTTTCTATTTCATTTTGGCGGATATTTATAGTTAATGGCGGCCAGCAATTGGTGTTTGTCATTGAGACGACACTCATTCATTAGTCGTGCTGCATGATGTCGTGCGTCGAATCTCCGACCAGAAAACCCTTTCAAGCCTCCCTGAATTGATCACTGGGCTGGCAGAGTCAACAATGGTGGGCGATTGTGGCGACCCTGTTAGTAAACGTAAGACGACTGAAGAAGATGACCGAAGCTCCTCCTAATCTCAGAGCAAACGGAACTGTTTCATCCAGTCACCAGTCAATGGCCTATGACAAAAAATAAAAAATAAAAAAATTGCAAGCCGGCCTTTGTGCTCTGCGAAGCGGCGGCTCTTGCTAGCGGTTCCTTGTGGTGATTCAACATCTTGCAGGTGGTCATTTGCTCATCGGCGTTTGTGATAGGGGTCAGGCAGCTTTGTTGGTGATATTTTTTTTTATTTTGTTTTGTCAAATTATAGCTTTCAAAATGAGAGAAGATATAGGACAAGAAGGTCTCTAGGTAAAGTTGTTATAATCAATTTAAAATTATAATATCATTAGTTTGAATGTATGATTCATATCACGGAGAGTTTAAAAAAAAAAAACAATAAAAAGAAATTGTAAGCTTATGTTTTAAAACAAATTATGTAACTCTTAGCTCTTTAAGGAGGGTGTTATTTTTCTTCCCTCTCTAACACGATGGCAAGAAGTTCTCCAAAATTGCTTCTCCAGACTCTCAGTTACTGCGTGGGACAATTATTCCGCCTGAAAAACTAAACTTAAAACTCAACTTAAGTTTGAAGAAGTTTGGGATGTGGTGAGCAGTACCACATTGTGACATAAGACTGATCTTGACTTGTAGAATAAATTTGATCAAGCCAACAGAAAGGAAAAACCGATCAATTTGTTCAGTGTGTCTGATGATGTTCAACCCTTTATTCGTGACTCATCCACAACCAAATATGCATGGGACAAACTCGAGACGATGTATGAGGTGAAGAATCAGAATCAAATCTTGAATTTGCAAAGTCAACTACACAACCTAGAAATGAAGAATGGAGAACAATTAGAATCCTTCCTCAAGAGGATTGCTAAGTTGAGGGCTTCCCTACAAGCATTGGGGGAAACAATTGATGATGCAGTTTTAGTGCCTATTGTTCTACGGGCACTACCATCTAGATACAAGGTCTTTGTGACAACTTTGAATGTCGTCGAGACGACCCCCACTCTTGAAAAGTTAGTGAATCTTCTGCAAAAAGAAGAGTCTATAAGGTAAGAACATGAGGAGGAGGATCATGCAATGACCACACATCATGAAGGCAAGAAGCCTATGCAGCAATTCAATAGATCTCCCAAACTAGGAAATACATCGCGATCTCAGAGGAAGTGTCCAATATGTGAGAGTTGGACATGATGTCAAAAATTGTTGGTATAACTCATTCAACAAAGGGTCATCCAATAAACCACCTCTAAAGAGGTCATTTCAAAGTGACCTGATGAAGGCGCAGCCTGAGACTTAGAAAATAACCCACAAACAAGAGAATAATTTTATTATTCAGAAAATGGAGCTTTTTACATGCAGAGGATCTCAAATCCCCAAGTTCTACATCACATGCAAGTTATAGAAAATTACAGAATCACCCTTTTGCAATATGCGAGCTTGTCACCAAAAAGTTACCCAAAAATTAGAAACCTACCCATAAATAGAGCTCCTCTTTAATTTGGAGCCAAAACAACATTCAAATTTGAGTTTAGGCGGTTTGGCGCCAAAAAATTACAACTTGAAGTTCAAATTTCAAAAGAACATTTGCAATTGTATCTTATAAAAAGTGCGCCAACTTCCCGGGGCCATAATTTTTGATCCGGGACTCCGATTCGTGAACCGTTTGAACCATTGGAAAGGTCTCAAAGTCAATAACGCACCTAAAATTTTCCATGCCAATTTCGGCAAGTTTCGGGGCCATTCCGGGAACTCTAAGTGCCTCAAATCTAATTCAAAAGATTTTTAGGTGCAAATCTGAGAAACTAGAATTGCAATATTTTTCAACCCAGAAATAGATAATAAAAATCGTAAATTGGGAATTTCATTATGATGAAAAGGGTATCCAAAAATGTAAAAATATTTAAAAATCGAGAAACTTGAAATTTAACTATTTTTGGGTGATGCAAGATTGCCCTTACACCACTGGATGCTCCTGCATCAGACACCCAGGGTAATTTGAGAAGTGACCCATCATGTCTCAGATGGTTGAGGAAAACCAAACTAGTCAACTGCTATCTTAGATAGCTAGGATGAATCTTCCACAGGCCTTCCTCTCCATTTCACCAAATATTCTTCATACTGCCTATTTCTGGTACTCCTTCACACACGACTATCCAAGATTGCTTCAATCTCCTCCCTTCTGAAGTAGGTGTTGGAATGCCATACTGCCCTATTTCTGGTGCTTCCTCCATTCCACCTTCATGATACTCACAACTGGAAATGTTGAACAATGGGGAAATGTTGATTACATCAGGCAACTCTACCTCATATGCATTCCCTGAATCATGCTTCTTCAAAATCTTACAAGGACCAAATTTCTTCATCTTCAATTTGTTATAGGTTCCCATAGGAAACCTTTCTTTCCTCAAGTGGACCATTACTTCATCGCCAATCTGAAACTCCTTATTCCTCCTTTTCCGATCTGCCTTAGCCTTCTATTGCATATTCATCTCATTAATGTATTCTCGTACCTTCTCATGTATATTCTTGATGTGTTCCCAAAAATTCGGCTTCACACTTATTTTCTCTTGGTCCATCTTTCCCTCAATTTTGGAGTTGTTTTGGGGCTACCTCCATACACAACTGGAACAATGATTCGGCCCCTTCGCTGACATAATTGTTGTAAGAAATTATGCCCTGCAAGATCAAGTCCCATCCCTTAGGTTTATCTCCTACCAAACATCTCTTTAGGTTACCCGCACTTCTCAAGTAACAACCTTTTATCTCGCCTATCTCAAGTTGTGGATGAAAAAGCGTAACTCAACTTCAACTCTCGCTCGCCTTCTTCTACAAGGTCCTCCAAAAGTACCCCACAAATTTGGTGTCACACCAACAATACTCTTTTGGTAGACTATGTAGCCTCACCACTTCTTTGAAAAACAAATCAACAATGTGGGCTACATCATGGGTCTTCTGACATGGAATGAAATGTGTCATCTTTGAAAACCTATCAACCACCACAAAGACTGAATCATTCCCTCATTGTGTCTTTGGCAAACCAAGAACAAAGTCCATACTTATATCCCTCCCCATGGCCTCCGTACAAGGGCTGATATACCAGATTCTAGCTCACTCCTTTAGCCATCCTCACATACCCTCAAGTAGCCTTTGTACAAACTTTCACATCCTATGACAACTGAGGCCAATAATAATGCTCACTGATAATGGCAATGGTCTTATCCCGACCAAAATGTCCTGCCATTCCTCCACTATGCTTCTCCTTTATCAGGTTCTCCCTCATTGAACTCCTCGGGATACATAATTGACTTCCCTTCAATAACATGCCATCCTGGATTATGAAATTCAGCCATCTTGTCTTGTCCACTATAATAGGTTCCTTGCAAGCTTTCCAAGTCTCTACAAAATCAAGATCTTTTGCGTACAGTTTCTTAAGTTCATTGAACTGAACCACTTCAATTTGCATCTTTGTCATCAATGTATGCCTCCTACTTAAGACATCTACAACCCTATTTGACTTCCCACTCCTATGTTTCAAAACAAAGGTATAACTCTGCAAAAACTCTACCCATTTCATATGCCTCTGATTTAATTTTCCCTGACTATTTAGGTATTGCAAGACCTGATGACGATATATAGAACAAATTCCTTCGCAACAAATAATGTTCCCATTTCTTAATGTTTGAACTATTGCATAAAATTCTTGATTATATACGTAATACTTTCTCTTGGCATCATTTAACTTTTCACTTAAATAGGCAATGGGCTTACCTTCTTGGCTCAACACTGCTCCAATGGCACAACCACTAGCATCACAATCCACCTGAAACACCTTGTTGAAATCTGGGAGGGCTAGAACAGGTTGTTCTGTCACCTTCTACTTCAACAGTTAAAAACTTTTTTCCACTCCACTTCTCCACTTGAATTATTTTCTATCCCTCTCATTGTTTCAGTCAGGGGTCCACAAATACTACTGAAGTTTATAATGAAATTTCTATAAAAACTAGCCAAACCATGGAAAAGATATCACCGTAGCAGCTTGGGGTAGGCCATTCCGTAATAGCCTTCACCTTCTAGGTCCATCTTGAGACCTTCAATGGGAGACAGAACAAACCCCAAGTACACTAACTCCTCTTTCACAAAACCTGCACTTCTTCGGGGATTAACCAACAGCTTCAACTTCAAAGGCTCTCCGAATATGCATCAAATGCTCATCCAACGTCTTACTGAAAATTAAAATATCATCTAAATACACAATAACAAAACTTCCCAAAAATTCTTTTAGCACATTGTTCATGAGCCGCATGAATGTGCTTGGTGCATTGGTTAGCCCAAAAGGCATGACTAACCACTCACATAGGCCCTCTTTGGTCTTGAAGGCAGTTTTCCATTCATCTCCCTCTCGAATCTGAATCTAGTGATATCCACTCTTCAGATCAATCTTTGTAAAGTACTGAGCTCCACTCAAACAGTCCATCATGTCATCCATCCCTGGCAGGAAACCCATTCGATTAAGGATTCTTGGTTTGGTGGTCTGGAAATCAGACATCCCTCCACTCCCCATCCTTCTTTGGTGCTAGCATCAGTAGGGTACCCACACATGGACTCAAACTCTCCCGTATCAAACCCTTTCTCAACAACTCTTGAACTTGTCTGTTCAACTCCTCATTTTCTGTTGGAGTCATTCTATGAGTTGCCTTATTTGGCAAACTGGCTCTAGGAATCAAGTCAATCTGATGACTGATCTTCCTTATTGGTGATAAACCCTTAGGTACATTATCAGAAACAATATCCAAAAACTCATCCAACATCCCAGAAACTTCTTCTGGAGCCTTCTCACTATCCTCCTTACTCACTCTAGGAATCAATGCATAACACACACGCTCATGCTTCATACCTTCTAAATTTTTTCTTTCATCTACATAACAAATTCTAGCACTACTACATACATTTTCTTCAGTCTCCTTCAGGGGTTTCAACTTGTGACGAACCCCATTCTTTGTCAAGGAATAAGTGTTTGCATGGCCATCATGTATAGCTCACCTATCAAACTACCACGGCCTCCCCAATAACATGTAACATGTATTCATGGGGATGATATCACAGGGTACCTCATCATGGTAGCTCCCGATCTTGAACTTTATTAGGCACTACTTATTGACCAAAACTTTGTGGTCTTTCTGCAACTAGGCAATCGAATACAGATGTGGGTGTCTTTCTCTCTTTAACTTCAACTTTGTGACCATCTCTTCTGACACCAGATTATTGGTGCTCCCACCGTCAATAATGACATCACAACATTTTCCTTCACACTTGCACCTTGTGCGAAATGTGATTCTTTCCCTTCCGTTTCCGTTCCGCTTCTCGCCACCGGGTTTCCTAATCACTAGGGATTCTCCTTTCAACACCATCAATAAACCTCGATTGGCCTCTCATCTGCATGCGCAACCCTTCCATGACCTTTTGGCCTTTTGTCTACCCTTTCTTGTTGTTGTGGACATTCATAGGCTCGATGCCTTTCTTCACCACACTAGAAACACGTTCCTTTGCAACCACCTCTTCCATATCCTTGTCCATATCTTCCTGGTTCCCTTCTACCTCTTTGATCACCACTATTTTGACTTCTCACCGGCGTTGTCACCTTTGCTTTCCGCCGTACCGACATCTTCACTTTTATTTTCACTTCATCATTTCGCTTCCTGTCTTCCTTAATCACTCTTCCACTTCCTTTGACCTACTCTTATCCTTTTGTTTGCCATCAACCTTTTGTTCAGCTTCTCTTCCACCTCGAGCAAATTGATACACATCCTCAATGGTGGTACTCCGACTTCCAGTTTAACTCCTCCTCAATGCTCGGTCATGTCCATTAAGATATCGGCTATCTTTCTCCTATTATTCTGTAGGTCTTCGTTTCCATGATTATCTTAGAAAAATCTTTCTCGCATATTCTTTTCACGCATCTCTTGCTTCAACCCTTGCAATTTGTTCAACAGATCTAACTCGTAGTCCACTGGTATGAAATACTTCTTCAGTTTCTCTACCATACGATCCCATCTGGTGATATTTCCTTTTTCTCTTCGATTTCTTTCCAACTGGACCTCTTTCCACCAAATACTGGCATGGCCCTTCAGCTTCATTTTCACAAACTTAACCCGATCTGGGTCCTCTATTTCCTCATACTCAAAATATTCTTCTAGCTCATGGATCCAATCGATCAACTCTTCCGGGTTCAGACTTCTGTAATAACTGGGGACTTCTGCTTTGGGTCTTTTCCCAATCTTCGAAATGGCCCTTATTAGCCACATTTGGTCTTGATCAATTGTTTCTTCCTCTTTCTATATTTGAACCTTTGTTTTTCTCCCTTTCTACATTT
Source organism: Sequoia sempervirens (assembly GCA_007258455.2). Lineage (NCBI taxonomy): Eukaryota > Viridiplantae > Streptophyta > Pinopsida > Cupressales > Cupressaceae > Sequoia > Sequoia sempervirens. The sequence goes on from VDFB02271358.1 coordinate 839,254,460, forward strand.
GAACTCCTTTCTTTCTTCTCCTTCATCCCTACCTCTCCCTCGTGCCTAACCCTCTTTCCTCAACCGCCTTGTAACGCATCGACCGTCTTGAGGGCTGCTGCATCTTTTCCACCAGCATTTTTGTCGCCTTTGACAAACTTTATAACTACTCACGCTTCTTACCGCATCACTTGAGGTATCCTTTTCTGACCTCACTCCACAACCATGGTCCTCGGTGGCGAATCGCCTCAATGACGCGACCTCGTTTCCACATCGCCAAGAAAATCCGATACCACTTGATGAAGAACCCGAGACTTAGAAAATAACCCACAAATAAGAGAATAATTTTATTATTCAGAAAATGGAGCTTCTTACATGCAGAGAGGATCTCAAATCCCCAAGTTCTACATCACATGCAAGTTACAGAAAGCTACAAAATCACCCTTTCGCAATATGCGAGCTTGTCCCCAAAAAGTTACCCAAAAATTAGAAACCTGCCAATAAATAGAGATCCTTTTTATTTTGGAGCCAAAACAACATTCAAATTTTAGTTTAGGTGGTTTGGCACCGAAAATTTACAACTTGAAGTTCAAATTTCAAAAGAACATTTGCAATTGTATCTTCTAGAAAGTGCGCCAACTTCCCGGGGCCATAACTTTTGATCCGGGACTCCGATTCGCAAACCGTTTGAACCGTTGGAAAGGTCTCGAAGTCAATAACGCGCTTGAAATTGCTACACCAATTTTAGAAAGTTTCGGAGCCATTCTGGGAAATCTAAGTCCCTCAAATCTAACTCAGAAGATTTTTAGGTGCAAATTTGGGAAACTAGAACTGTAATATCTTTCAACCCAGGAATAGAAAATAAAAACCGTACATTGGGAATTTCATTATGATGAAAAGGGTATCCAAAAATGTAAAAACATCTAAAAACTGAGAAACTTGAAATTTAACTATTTTTGGGTGATGCAAGATTGCTCTTACACCACTGGATGCTCCTGCATCATGACCAGACACAATGGGAGAAAAAGGACAAACAAAAACAACAAAGCAATGTTGCTAAAGCAAAAGATTCTCCAGACAAGGAATACATGCTTTCCGCTCACACTTTAGAAGATGGTTCACAATCAACCTCAACATGGTATGTGGACTCAGATGCTACCAAGCACATGACTGGACAGAAGGAGTGGTTTGTCACATTGAAACCTCATTATGATATAGTCACTCTTGGTGATGACACCATCCACCACATCAAAGGTATTGGTGACATTTCTTTAAAGTTTTGCATACATAGTTGTAGACTTACTAATGTTTTGTATGTGTCAGGACTTACCAAGATTCTTCTTTCTATCAATCAGTTTCTTGATCATAATCTTAGGACTGACTTTGATACAAATCATGATAAAAAGATATGTCTTAAGATCAAAGATAAGTCTAAAAATTCAAAGATTACTGCTAGTGCTACTGAAGTTGGTAGAATGTTTAGGCTTGATACAATTGCTAATAATCAAGCCTTAGTGACTAAGGACTATGATCTTTCAATGCTTTGGCATCGTAGATTTGGTCACTTGAGCACTAGTTACTTGTTGAAACTCAGTCAGAAAAGCATGGTCAAAGGGCTTCCCTCACTTGAGAAGTCAAATGTCATTTGTTCTAGTTATTGCTGGAAAACATCATCAGGCACCATTCTATCCTAGTGAGCATCATGTCAGCCAACCCTAGCAACTAGAGCATACCAATCTGTGCGGTCCTATGCCCCCTAGTCACAATGGATACATGTACTTTCAACTTTTTGTTGATGATCACACAAGGAAAATGTGGGTCTATTGTTTGCAGCATAAAGATGAAGCTTATGCCTACTTCAAAGAGTTTCACACTCTTGCGGAGAAAGATACGAATCATTGTATTCATGTCCTCTGCTCAGATCGAGGGAGGGAATACACCAGCACAAAATTCTCCACATATTTTAAGGAAAATAGCATTCAACATCAATTGACTGCAACATACACACCTCAACAAAATAGAGTTGTTGAAAGGAGTAATCACATCATTGTGGAGGTGGTCTTAAGTATGTTGAAATATTCTCAACGAGATCATGCATATTGGGCCAAAGTTGTTTACACAACAATTTATCTTTTGAATCATGCACCCACCAAAGCACTTAATGGCATTACACCAGAAGAAGCATGGACAAGGGTAAAGCCTTCTATCTCTCATCTTTGTGTGTTTGGATGCATAGCCTATATGCACATTCCTAAAAAAAAAGGAAGAAGCTAGATGAAAAATCAATGAAATGTATTCTTCTAGGATATAGTAATGAATCCAAAGCATATCGCCTTATGGATCCCAATACAAATAAGATTCACATTAGTAGGGATGTAATTTTTGATGATAAGAGTGAGTCAATTTCTCCTCCCACTTCATCACCTGCTACAGATAATGCTCCTATTTTCAACATGGATGGTAAAAATGATGGGCACATTAATAATCAGTCAACACCCACTATCATCACAAAACCATTACCAAAATGGTACACTAGTACCATTCGATATGCAAAGCTAGATGGAGTCCTAGACACTTCCATTTCAATTCCAAGGACTTTCAATGAGGTAAACTTAGCTCTAATGACTATAGTTGTTGAAAATTTTGAGCCATCTAATGTTCAGGAAGCACTAGAGTCAAAGCCTTGGAAAGGGGCTATGGATGCAGAGTATCAATCATTGATGAAAAACAACACTTGGGAGCTTGTTGATCTACCACTTGGTAAGACATCAATTGGTTGTAAATGGATTTTTAAAACTAAGTATAAAGTTGATGGTAGTATAGATAAACATAAGGCTAGACTTGTAGCCAAAGGTTATGCTCAGAAAGAAGGGATAGACTATGAGGAAAAATTTTCTCCCATTGAAAAGATAAAAACCATCAAAATGATTTTTGCTTTAGTTGGTCAATTTGGATGGAAATTGTATCAAATGGATATCAAAAGTTTCTTTCTTAATGGTGAGCTTGAGGAATAGGTCTATATGACTGTACTAGAGGGATATGTTGCACCTAGTAAAGAGGAAAAGGTATGCAAACTTGGCAAGTCCCTTTATGGTCTCAAACAAGCTCCTAGAGCTTGGTATATAAAATTAATGAACACTTGCTAAAAAATGGTTTTACTAGGCATCCATATGATCCTAATCTCTACCTCAAGGATCAAAGGGGGGATATTGTGATCATTGTATATGTTGATGACTTATTTATCATAGGTAGCTCATAAGCAATGATTGAGACAACCAAGATTAGTCTCAAGAAAGCCTTTGATATGACAGATCTTGGGCTACTTCACTATTGCCTCAATTTAGAGGTATGGTAGAAAAATAACCATATATTTCTTTTTGAAAGAAAATATGCCAAGACATTGCTTGAGAAATTTAGAATGATGGATTCTAAACCTGTGTCTACACCTATGGAATTAGTTTTTCAGTTATCTACTTTTGATCAATCTCCTCAGGTGAATGCCACTCTCTATCGGCAAATGATTAGAGGTTTGATTTACTTGACATATACCAGACCAGATATCAATTTTGTTGTTAATTATCTTCACAATTCACGCAAGAACCAAAGAAATGTCATTGGCTAGCAGCAAAAAGGGTCTTAAGATATATACATGGTACAATGGATAATGGTTTCAAGGAATATAAAAGGAGTGATCAATTCTTCTTGATAGGGTACACAAATGTTAATTATGCTGGTTTAATTGATGAAAGGAAATCCACTTCTAGATTTGTTTTCTTCTTAGGTTTTGGTCCTATTTCTTGGGGAAGTAAGAAGCAACCCACAGTTGCTCATTCTTCTACAGAAGTAGAGTATTATGTAACAAGTGCAGTAGTTTGTGAAGCAATATGGCTACGTCGCATTTTAGAAGGATTGGGCATACAACAAAATCAGCCTACAATCCTCTACTGTGATAATCAAAGTGTTCTCAAGCTTGTTCGTAATCTAGTGTTTCATGAACGGACCAAGCACATTGAATTTGACTGTCTCTTCATACGAGAACATGTTCAACAAAATAACATCTAGCTTTAATTCTCCTCTACACAAGAACAATGAGTTGATATCTTCACTGAGCCTCTTGCACGTGTGAAGTTTGAAATTTTTTAGGGTTCTCTTATTAGTACTTTAGAGAAATGATGTAATAAGGGGGGAATGCTGGATATTCCATCATTATCCCACATAGATAGTTTGTTTATTATTGTTATTATTTGAACATTTTAGATTTGTTATTGTTGGGTAGCATATTTAGGATTCTATTTGTTATTTGGTTAGTGATTTGTTAAACCTATGAGTGCTAGATAGAGCACCCGGTTGCAGTCATGCTCATGTACAAATATCTTTCCATAATGAAAATGAGGATTTCTATTACTCCACAAAATTTGATAGTCAAGACTAGCAACGAGAGCTAAAATAACTCTAATAGTACTTAATCACGTACAATAGGTGAAAAAATTTCATCGAAATCAATACTAGACTTTTGTGCATACCCCTTGGTCACCAATTGGGCTTTATACCTATCCAAATTATCATTTATATCCCTTTTCAATTTGAACACCCACTTCTTCCCAATAGCTTTTCACCCCTTAGGCCATGGTACAAGCTGCCATGTATTGTTCCTATGAAGAGCTTCCTTATCCTCTTCCATGGAAACTCTCCACTTGCTTGCACATTCAAATTCACAAGCTTCCTGATATAAACTAGGTTTGCCAACATCAGTTAGTAATGCATAAGAAGAATTGCAAGTAGGAGAGTACCTTTCAAGTGCTTTGGATATTCTAGTGGACCTCCTCATAAGGGGTAATATATCACCTTGTGACATATTTGGTTGTTGTTCACCTTGTTGATTTTTATCTAGTATCTACAAATTATCATCATAAATGTCCACCTCAGTTGGAATAAATTTTGTACTTTGTTTTCTTTACCTCTTTGCATTGAATTTTCATTAAAATAAACATCTTGGCTAACTATAACCATGTGGGCAACAATATCCCACAATCTATACCCCTTTGTACCTTCTACATAGCCAAGAAAAATACACTTTGTGGACTTCACGTCCAACTTATTCCTATTCTCTTTAGGAATATGAGCATAAGCATCAGAATCAAATACACAAAGAAAATAATAATCAATAGGTTTACATTTCCATACTTCTTTAGGGATTTTATAATCAAGAGTTGTAGTGGGTGATCTATTAATCAAGAAATAGGCTATAGAAACAACCTCTACCAAAAATATATGCTCTAAACCAACAGTACTCAACATACATCTATCTCACTCCATAATTGCTTGATTCATGCATTCAGCAACACCATTTTGTTGTGGTGTCCTAATAACCATCAATTTCCTTGCAATACCAAAATCACTACAAAACTAGTTAAACTCTCCTGAACAAAATTCTCCTCCATTATCTATTTTTAGACATTTTATAGTCTTTCCCTTTTGATTCTCTACCATAGCTTTAAACTTTTTAAAATAAGAAATCACTTCATACTTCTTCTTGAGAAGATAAATCCACACCTTATGAAAATAATCATCTATAAATGAAACAAACTATGGCGAACCCCCAATAGATGTAAGAAGAGCTTCCCAAGAATCTGAATGAATTATTTCTAACACATCTTTACTTCTGGTAGTACTTCTAGAAAAACTCAGTCTATTATGTTTTCCAAACAAAAAATGTTCACAAAAATTTAAATCTTTACATTTGGCACCTAGGAGAAGATTTCCATCTAGTAGTACCTTGAGACCATATTCACTCATATAGCCTAGTTGTTGATGCCAGGTTGATACTAAGTCTATTTCTACTTCAGATATCAATGTAGCTTCTTTGGTGCTAGTTTCCCTAACCAACTTGTAAATATTGCCTACCTTTTCTCCCTTTAGCACAACCAACACACCCTTTGTTACCTTGAGACAACTATTTTCACCACTAAATCAATAAACTTGTTCATCAAAAACTCCAAGAGATAATAGATTTTTCATTAATCATGGTACATGTATGACATGTTGAATAGTCCTTACCATTCCATCAAACATCTTGATTCTTATGTCACCTTTACTAATAGCTTCACAAGGGTTTTCATTTCACATGTAAACCATACCTCCATCACATGACCAATAAGAAGAAAACCAGTCTTTGTGTGGATTCATGTGAAAGGAGACATAAAAATCAAGAATCCAAACATGAATTAAAGAACCTCTTAGGTGAGCATTTAATACCTCTTTGTCTTTCAATTGTGTTTGAACTTCTACTATGTTTTTCTTAGATGTCTATGAAGTAGAATTTTATTTCCTTGCTTTTGGTAGCTTGCAATCCTTTTTGACATGTCCATTTTTTTCCATAGTTCCAACATTTTACTCTTTTTCAACCCGTGGACTTGGACCCGATTTTTCCATGCTCAATATTTACTCTTTCCCAAGTTCTGCCTCTTGCAATTAGAACTTCATTAGAAGATCTATGAGATGTCTTCCACCTAGAATCTTCATAAATTATAGGGCCATGAAATCTTCAAAGATCAATTTCCCACTCGAAGCTAAGTTACTAAGAGCCATAAGCAGTTGATCTTAAGTTTCAGGTTATAAGCACAATAAAATTGTTTGCTTATCCTCTTCAATTTTTACCCCCACTAAAGCCAACTTTCTTGTTAGTGTGTTGAAACCATTCAAATGATCTATGATATATGAATTGTCACAAATTCTTAAATTATACAATTTCCTTCGTAACATAATTTTATTTGCCAATGACTTCATAGATCATACAACTTTTCAAGCTTAGTCAATAAGTCATGTGTAGTTTCTCCTCTGCAACATTGAATAGCACTGAATCTACTAGAGATAATTGGATTGTTGCTCTAGCCATGCTATCCTTTTCATTCCAATTTGCATCACTCATATCTGCAGGTTTTGATGCCACCCCTTTGAGAGTTAGGGCACATCCATCCTTCACTAGTAAAGCTTGAATCTTTAGCTTCCATAGACCAAAATTAGAACCATCAAACTTTTGCACCTCAAATCTGGTAACCATGCTTCCTGTCATTGTTTACTTCTCAAAAAACACAACTTCTGCAGAAACAACCTTTGTCTACTACCAAGTGTAAAAAAAAAGCATAGTGCAAAAAATAGAGAAAAACAATAAGCACAACTGTAACACAGTATTTATGTGGAAAACCTAGTAAAATTATACCAAGAAAAAACCTCAAGCAAAGATCTTTCATATTTTATTTCTCAAGAAATTCACAATTACAACAATCTTATGAAAAGTTATAGAAAATGTGACTTCAACAAAGTATAAGAAATCAGAGTGACAAAGTCCTTGTCAAACAAAATTTTCCAAAAATAGAAACTGTGACTCATACATCTACATGTTGAACATTTGGAAAAACTACCAAAAATAGAGTCCAAAAAAATTAGGGTTGTCGAAAATGACTTTAGTGTAGTTGCCTTCGGTGTGCAAGGGGTTACGATAGTCCCCTTGGGACCCCCTATCATTGTTTGAATAACAATAAAATTGACTTGATATTCTAATAAGAGGCAGAGATAGAGATATATATGGGGATAGAGGAGTGAGGAAGGGAGAGACAGGGAGATAGATATGGGGATAGAGGAGTGGGGGAGGGAGAGATGGATAGAGATAGAGAAGTGGGTGATAGAGAGAGGGGGAGAGATAGGTAAGAGAGGGGGGAAGAGGGAAGAGAAGGAAAGGGAGGGAGAGGGGAGAGAGGGAGACAAAGAGAGACATATAGGGTAGAAGGCATCTTTAGAGAGATAGAAAGGTCCAGGGAAAGATAGAGAGGATAGATAGGAGACAGATGTAGAGAAAGATATGCATAAAGATAGAGAAAAGAGGATAGGAGATATGGGAGAGATGGAATGAATGGAAGAGAGAAGGAGATGGAAAGAAGGATAGAGGTGGAAGAAGGAAAATGGAGCCCGGATAGAAAGGAAGAGGGAGGGAAGGAGAGATAAATATATAGATCACTTTCTCAATGTGACTCTCTCTCTCTCTCTCATATATATATATATACCTCCTTAAGTGTGCAATGGGTACATCGAATAAGTTTAAAGTTGAATTGAATTATCATATCCTTATCAAATGATAGACCACCTTGAACATAACTCCACAGGATATGTGTTATCCTTGGATTGTTGGCACAAAATAACTAATAAAAAATTAGTCTCTCTCCCTCACTCTCTCTCTATAACTTTTAGATTAGATTTTAAGTTCAAAATTTATGTTATTATATAAATTAAAATTAAAATGAAAATATAATAATTCTACAAAAGTTAAAATTTTAATAAGACATAATTATAAATTAAATTTAACAAAATTTTAATTGTTATTTGTAATTTCATAAACATACATAAATAGCCAATAGTGGCATGGTGTGATGGTTAAGATGTTTTGTTGTTATTCTTCTCATCAAGGTTCAAACCCCATTAGGATATAATAGCTTCAAATTAAAAAAATAATTTATTAAAATTGAAATATTAATAAAATATGTACTTAAATATAGTTAACTTATTAAATAAATTAAATTAAAAAAATAAAACTATACTTCAAATAAAAAAATAAAAATAAAAACAAACTATATTAAAAATGAAAACTATTTTTTTACCTTTCTAGAAGTAAAATATAAAAAACTAAAAATTATAAGTCAATTCATAATTATTGATTTATTTAATTCAAATAATAAGTATTAGTATTGTATTAGTGGCATCACACCTATTGTAACTTGTATGTTGTAAAAGTTTTATTGGTACTTGTCGTTAGGTAATACTATTGCAATGAGTTTTGTTTTTCTTAGTTAATTTTTTTTCCCTGAATCCTCCTTTTCTTCTTCAAAGAAGCAAATGAGGTCATGGTTCCTCCACCTTATATGTTTATGTTTTGATTTTATTTATGCATGCACAAGTTAATATGATTTAGGGGCGGTTTTGGGTGATGTGAAATTGATTACGAGTTTGATTATTTCCATTCTTATGATGTAAATCAAAGCATTTGTCTTACATAATTGTACTTTTTTACCATATATATTTCTATCAGATGATGAAATCAGATTGTTTTCATGATAGGAGACATCTATCTGTGAAGATGAACCATTCATTTTGTTTCTGATGGCTTTGATAATTTAAGATTAGGGCTTGGATTAAGTTTAGGGTTTTGGAACATGTCTCTTTTCTTTATGTGAAGATGAACCATTCATTTTGTTTCTAATGACTTTGGTAATTTAAGATTAGGGCTTCAATTAAGTTTAGGTTTTTGGAACAT